>JAHHUM010001267.1:110000-273538 GCA_036173005.1 Crenichthys baileyi
GTTTATTTTTTAGTCTTTTCATGTTTTGTCAATTTTGGGTTTTTTTGGTTTTTGTCATGTTTTTGTTTGTATTCAAGAGTCTCTTTTTTTTGGGCTCCAGCCACTGTTCTTTTCTGTCCTTTTAATTATCTTTTCCGGTTCACCTGCTCCCCAAAACTAATCTGTCCCCTAGCTCCCCTTTTTTTCACACTCTATATTCCCAAAACCTTTTTTCAGTTATTCGTGGGGGGAAACATTTTTAAACCCCATGTCTTTTTTTTTCCCAAATAAATGCTCTTGTCTTGAAAGTTCATGCCATGCCTGTCCTTGCCTCCCCGTTTTTGTTTTGTTCCTGCCTCTTCTAAGTGTTTTTTTTTTTTTCTTATTAAATCGTTTTTTCACCTACCGTCATGCTGCCTTCGTCGTTTCCCGGGGTTTTCCTCCGTTGCACAGAGCCTAACAGAATGTTTCCCCCCAACAATGGCCCTCGCAGATGTATCATCAGGCTAGCTCAATGGACCTCTTTATTTTCCCCTGTCTCGGGAGGCGGAAAAAGACGCTGCGCCTTTTCTGCGGGCTGTCTTTTGGCTTATGACGGACCAGGTTGGCGATTCCATTTTTCTGGGGACAGGGTCTCCTTCCTCGCCGTTTTTACTCCTCCCCTTCAAAAAACGACAGTAAACCCCCTCATCCTCCTCCTGCTGCAAGGGAACGCCGTTCTGGAGCACCGTCCTGTTTTTCAGCCAGCGAGGAGGGCCCCCCCAAAGGGCTCCCTGCGGGGCCAGCCCTGGAGCGGTAACCCCGTTGCTCGCTGGGGGGAAAGGGTTGCAAGTAAACCCCGCCTCTTCATCTGCCACAGCACTGTCTTCCGGGGGCCCGCTGCTCAGAAAAGTAAGCCTGCATTTTTCGTTTTGCCACAGCACTGTCCCCCAGGCCCGCTGCATCTCCGCCCATGCCGTCTTCGCTCGCTCCAGCTTGGGGTTCTGAGGAAAACCCTGACGAGCCCCTGGAGCAGGTTTAAGGTTTTATGCTCGTCAAATAAAGAGCTTTAGGAGGACCAGTCTCATGTATTCCTCTCCGGAGCTGATGGAGAGGATCAGGCAGATGGAGAGGGACTATGAGACTGCAGTAAGGCAGTTTTACTGCCGTCCACCTTCCACGCCAGGACTCCAGGGAGCTGTTGCTGCTGCTGCAGAGCAGCCCACGCCAGGACTCCAGGGAGCTGCTGCTGCTGCTGCGGGCAGCCCCACGCCAGGTCTACAGCCTGTCTGTAGAGTTTTCCCGGAGGGGCCCCGAGGGGGGGGCTGCCCCCCACTTCCAGGTCCTGAGCACCTTCTATTTTTTCTCGGGGGGTTGCTCATGGAACTCAAGCCGGGGCACAACCCATGACACACTACATGACACTCCACATCCAAAAAACACTCCAGCCTGTCTCTGCCAGGTCTGACACTCCACAGCCTGACACACCACACCCTGACACACCACAGCCAACACAGGGCCTGACACACCACAGCCTGTCTCTGCCAGGTCTGACACACCACAGCCTGACTCCAGGCCTGACACTCCACAGCCTGACTCCAGGCCTGACACTCCCCAGCCTGACTCCAGGCCTGACCCTAAGTCAGCCTCAACCTCCTCCCACCCCGCAGAGGACGTCGTAAAAGAGGGGCGCCTCAGCCCCTGGTCTCGTCATTGGGGTCTCGGGGCCCCCCTCAGCTCCTGCTCACGCCACTGAGGGTCTCTGCGACACCTCGGCTCCTGCGGCCACCCCCACTGAGGGGCCCTCGGGCGGGGGCCTGGGTTCCTGCGCACGTCACTGAGGGTCCCTGCGACCCTCGGCTTCTTTTTTCACCCCCACTGGAAGAGTTTTGTCCTCGTTCTGGCCTCTGAAAACCCCAGAGATGAAGGGGTTTCGAGGAGGAAAAGCGCCATCGGACCCTGTTTCTGAAGGGTTCAAGGAACAGTTTTTTCCCTCGTTCTGGCCTCTGAACCCAGAGAACGAGGGTTTGCCAGGCCCCCGCTTCGGCCTCTGAAGGTTCGCCAGGCTCTGCTTCAGGCTCCGAGGGTTTTCTCCTGGCTCACAGCCTGTTTTAGAGGCCCTGGCTCACTGGCGCCCGGCCCTGAACACTGTGCCTGCTTTTGGGGATGACCTCCCGTTTGCCCACCTGAACTCTGTGCCTGCTGGGACGGGGCCCCCGGTTTTGCCCGCCTGAACTCCCTTTTCCTGGGGACGACCTCCCGGTCCCCCCGCCTGAACTTTTTTTTTTGTTTCTGGCCCTAACTGCCATACCCCAAACCCCGGCCCTGGTCGGGTTGCCTTTTTTTTCTAGTCTTTTGTTTCTGAGGTTTTCCTCCGTTGCACAGATCCTAACATTTAAACCAATCGAGTGCTGTACCAGAAAGGCCGACCCAGTTTTCCAGGCGCTCTAATAAAATGGAGTGATCAACAGTGTCGAATGCTGTACTAAGGTCCAATAATACCAGCACTGTGGTTCTTCCACAGTCTGCATTTATACGGATGTCATTGAACCCTTGAAAAAAAGCAGTCTCTGGCTGTGGGTTGAGCAGGAAGCCTGACTGGAAAACATCGAAGCGGTTGGTCATTGTTAGGAAGTTTTTTAAAACTGTTTAACACAGTTTTGTCAAAATCAGTTTTCTAGTTGGAGACAACTTTGGGGTCTGGAGTTGATGTGGATGTGCTGACTTCCCCCCCTATCTTTTGGTTTTTTCAGTGAAAAGAAGTTAGCAAAAATTCATTGCAGGCCCCTGGTAGAGTGGAGTTCAGATGCTAAAAGTTACAGGAGGGGTTTGTTAAACCTGTCGAAAACCGGGGCAAATAATGCACGAGCATTTTTAAATGTTCTGCTGATGATCTCAAAAAAAGAAAATTCCCTTTGCATTTTCAGTTGTAGGTTTTATCTGTATAGTCTTTTTATAGATCATATAGTGGAACCCGGAGTCCAGTCTTTCTTTTTCCCCCGCGTTCAGCTTTTTTACACTCCTTTTTTCAATTCTGACTTGTGGAGAACTTCTTCCCCCAGACGTTTTTCTTTCCCAGAAACGACTTTTCACTTTAATTGGAGCAATTTTGAATCAATGATGTCTTGAGATTTTAGAATGAAAGTTATCTACCCCTCATCTACAGTGTTACAGGGCAAAGTTGGAGGTAGAAGAGTAAAATTTGGTTAAAAGGGTTTTGCAGCACCGTCTTAAAGATGCTTTTTTTTTATCATGTCTCTTTGGGAAACTGAGCCATTGGAAGATGATTTCTTTTAAAAAATAACAAAAAAAGTGGTCAGATAGGGCAACATCAGTTTACAGACCCTTTGGGGAAAAGTTTTTGACCCTTAGTGATGAATCAAGTCCAAAATATGTCCCTTTTTTGTGCTTTTGGGGGGCTGTTTAAACATGTTGAGTCAAACCAACATTTGTAAGAGTGTCCCCCATAGATCTTTGGACTTCTGTTTCAGGGGTTGTCCATGTGAATGTTGAAAGTCTCCCACAATAATTAAAAAGTCATAAACAACACATATCACAGATAAAATCTTAAAAATCACTTTAAAAATTTTTTTTTGGACTTAGGAGGCCTGTAAAATTTCAAGAACATGGTTTGGGCCGGGCTCTTTAAACCCGGAGAACCAAAAAATTCCAAATGATCCAAATCTGCCCCGGGAAATACTTTTTTTACACAAAGTTCCCCCCCCCAAAAAAAAAATTGTAGTTTGGAGGCGTCGACTCTATCAGAATGGGAGCTTCATTAAAACATGTAAACTGTTTCTGTTTTTAAAAAAAAACAAACAAGATCCGGGGGGTCAGTAATGAAGTCATTGATTAAAAAATGATTTTCCTGACAGAGATCTAATGTTCAATAAAGACAGTTTATATGACTTAATTTTCTATATAACTCTGTGTCTGGTTGGACCTGAAAAGTTTTATGGGTTTTTTTTGATTGTTTATTACCGTTCTCTTACCCCCTTTTAGCTTTGTTCTTTCTGTCACGTTTTAAGCACAGAGATTTTTAAATTATCTCCCATTAGGGGCCCAAGTTTTTTCCTGGACATGATCATTTCTGATAGATTTACCACTGGGGGGCCCAGACATTTTGGGGGATGACCTCTCTTTTCTCAGCCAACTGGCCGGTTTTTTCCTCTGCTGGAGCGGTTTTGAAGGCAGCGTTATCATTGTTTTGAAACTCCATGTTTCTCTGCTGAAGGTCGAAGCTGCTGGGGGTTTTTTCCTGAATAGAAGAGATTAGATGTGAGACGTCTGGCTCCCGGCTTGGTCCAAAACAGAAAACCATCTTGCTTGAAGAGGCGTTTTTTTTCCCAAAAAAAATATTAAAGTTTTGGGATGAAGTTCACAGGTGTTGGTAGCAAAAATTTTTTTTTCCCCCACTTATTTTAATCACAAAGCCCCCGAACAAATTTCATCTCCACAGAAAATCGGTCAAAAGGGTCCCTTGAGAAACCCTTTGATATTGAGACCTACAACTTTATTCAGAAGACGAGTGAAATCCTCCTTTAATTTCCCTTCTGATTTTTTCTTAGCCACGTCATCCATGGCTCCACAGTGTATAATAAGGTTTTTTCAGAGACTGGCGCATTTCTGTGATTGCAAGAAATATTCTCTGAGATATCAGAGACCACGTTTACTGGTACCAAATCATAACTCCTGTGTTTTTTTTTGTTGCAGAAGTTTTTAATTTCCCATCCCAACTGTGTTGCCCACTATTAGGGTCCTTTGGTCCGGTGGGGCGCGTTTTTCTCTGGCAGCTTAGGGGGAAGACTGTTTAGGAAGAAAGGGTTTTTCCCCAACCTTTTATTGTTCTCAGAAGATGGATCATTTTCCTTTTTTTCATTCTGTTAGTGGAGCAAATCTTTTTCTGGAAAACTCCATTATTTCCAGCTGTCTCACTGCTATCAGTTGTTTTTGGACCGCAGCTTGCATCCGTCAGTGACTTTGGCAGCATTCACATCCTCCTGGATGAGCATGTAGAGACAGGGGACAGTCACGGGGGGTTGACTTTTTTTTGCAGCAATTCCCTCATTCTGAGCATGCATGTAGGCGACAGTGGAGAGGAAAAAATTCCCTTTTAAAAGGAAGAAACCTCCAGCAGAACCCGAAACCCGGCTCAGGGGGTGAGCGGGCCATCTGCCACGACCGGCCCGGGGGTTAGAGAGAACAGAGCAGAGACACAAAAAAACAAAGAAGCACTGATCCAGGAGTAATTTCTAAAAATGGGAAAGGGAAAATTTAATGTTTTAAAGGTGGGACTCCTTTAGTCGTTTCACCTAGAAAAAAAGAACAGATAAACTCTGAGTCAGTTTTCAGGTTAAGATCTGAAAGAGAGCAAAATAGAGTTTTGTTACAGTAAAAGCTCAGTCTTAAACTATGTCTTTGGAGAGGGGAAAAGGTTAAAAACTGGAAAGACAGGGTTCATGTGGATCATCGTTTGAGGGTGAGCATTAAAAGTTTTTGCCAGCAGAAGGCTTGGAGGATTCCCCCCCTCCAGAAAAGGGGTTTTCAGGTAGACACCGGAGTCAGGCCAGGTTTTAGCTTCTTTGAAGGAAAAAAAGAGAGAACAAAGTTAAAAACTGAAAAAACGGCAAAAAATACAAAATTGAAGAGTAGTGTGAGAAGTAGCGAAGAGGGTGAAAGTGGTCATTATGTCCTCCAGCAGTCTAAGCCTATAGCAGCATAACTACAGAGATAGCTCAGGATAACCTAAGCCACTCTAACTATAAGCTTTATCAAAAAGGAACGTTTTAAGCCTAGCCTTAAAAGTAGACAGGGTGTCCGCCTCATGGACTAAAACTGGGAGCTGGTTCCACAGGAGAGGAGCCTGATAACTAAAGGATCTGCCTCCCATGCTACTTCTAGAGACTCTAGGAACCACCAGTAAACCTGCAGTCTGAGAACGAAGTGCTCTGTTAGGAACATATGGAACAATCAGATCTCTGATGTATGATGGAGCTAATCATTAAGGGCTTTATATGTGAGGAGGAGAATTTTAAATTATATTCTGGATTTAACAGGGAGCCAATGAAGGGAAGCTAAAGTAGGGGAAATATGATCTCTCTTTTTAATTTTCACAGAACTCTTGCTGCAGCATTTTGAATCAGCTGAAGGCTTTTAACTGCATTTTGTGGACATCCTGATAGTAAAGAATTACAATAGTCCAGCCTTGAAGTAACAAATGCATGGACTAGTTTTTCAGCGTCACTCCTGGACAGGATATTTCTAATTTTGGCAATGTTCCGGAGATGAAGAAGGAAATCCTAGAAACCTGTTTATATGGGATTTAAATGACATGTCCTGGTCAAAAAATAACACCAAGGTTTTTTACTTTATTATCGGAGGTCAATTTAATGCCATCCAGGTTAAGTGATTGACTAAGCAGTTTCTTTTTTAAAGGCTCCGGTCCAAAGACGACAACTTCTGTCTTGTCTGAATTTAGAAGCAGAAAATTTAAAGTCATCCAAGTTTTTATGTCTTCAAGACATGCTTGTAGTCTATCTAACTGGTTGGGTTCATCAGGATTTATGGATAAGTAAAGCTGAGTATCATCAGCGTAACAGTGAAAATTTATTCTATGCTGCCTGATAATTTTACCTATTGGAAGCATATATATAGTAAAGAGAATTGGCCCAAGTACTGAACCCTGTGGGAGATATAGTCATGATGAAGGATGACGACTTGCCCAGAAATGAATGGAGGTTGGGTAGAGTTTTAGAAACTACAGTGGATAGAGATGGTTTAGTTGGGAAAGTAAAGATATGTCTGGGTGACAGAGAACTAGGCAAAAGGGGTGAACGCCTCACCAAGCAGTCAGTGCTCGAACGCCAAGTTCAGAAACTGGTCTTGTTGCTCGACAAGGACAAGTGAAATCCTGACACTCTTTTTATAGCATATTTCTGGTCATTGGTCATTTCTTTTTTGTTGCTTGGAAATCATTTGTGTTTCCTTTTTCCATGGTTATCAGCCTTCTATATCTGAAACACCAATGATTTGGTGGGAGTGTAAATGACCCATATTATTTTGTTATAACTGACATCTTTTAGATATCCTTTGATCATATATTATTGTGCCTTTTGCATAATGTTTGTGATTCTTTTGCCTTTAGTTAATAATCTTACATTTATGGGGAATTACACCAAAAATACTTTTATTTTTGTAGGCTATGTGGCCTTTCTTTTCCAGGGTAAAAAAAGGGCCGCTCAACATACGCATATTCATACCGGAATTTTGTTGATGAAGGTTATTGCCAGTTTCCATCCACCCTTTTATTTAGCACCTAGCTGGAAGGCAGGTATGGTTGTACAGTATTGAGCTGTATTATTTTGTAATGATTTTAAGTTTATTTATCATATGTAAAACAGGTTTTGGAGCAAGCTAACAAGCTAATGCTAGCAAGTGCTATTCATGTGAAACGTGGTCATATGTGGAGTGTATGATTTTATGTTTTATTTTATTTCAACTCTTACGGTGTGTTTATGGTGTTCTAGCTGCTAATACATGGGTTGGAATAACCCTCCATAATCCATTAGTCCTTATTATTGAGTGCATCATCTGAATAAGGTATTCTGGTTCAGCTTCCTATGACTGCAGTTCTAACTCTAACCACCCGGGTAATCTTTGAGGTGCTATTTATCTAGGCATGGAGGAGGGCTCCCCAGCATCATGATGGAAACCGCCTAGTTTCCTCCCCGCCCTCTCCCCATGCGCATCTGTGTTTCATCTTTTGGCATCCACCTTCTCCCAGGATGGTCTGTTCAGCCTCTCCAGCGGCGCCGCTGCGGGGTTCCCCCACCGCTGCGGTAGTCCGTAGTGATGCCTCTCCTCTTTAGATCCTCCATGGCCTCTGTGGGGGTGTTGTACGTAACTGGGCTGCTGTCAAATATCACCCGAAGCTTGGCTGGTGGTGGGGTTTGGAAGCGTAGACCTTTCTCTTTCAGAAGCTTTCTGATAGGTGCGTATTTTTTCCTTTTCTTTTGAGTCTCAGTCGGATAGTCTTGATCAAAGTAAATTATTGGTTGATTGTGACGATTCTCTCCTTTCTCCAGATCTTTGATTCTGAATGCCGAAAAACAAATCTCAGTGGAGCGGGGGTTCGCATTCTGTGGTGGTTTGGGTCCCAGAGCACAGTGACAGCGTTGTATCCCAAGATCAATTTCTTGGAGGGATAGTTCAGCCCTTATAAATGCTTCAATGAATTCAAGCAGATTATTTCCCTCCGTTTCCACACACGGATATTATTTCTAGGTAGACATGCTTCTGTCAGCCCACAGAGCTGAGTGCAGGTATTGTGTTCTGTGTGAGTGTTATTCCCTCTTCCTCTACCAGGGGGTGGCAGGCAGGTGCTGCTGCAGCCCCACAGCTCTCAGCTGCCCTGCATTTGGAGCAATCAGCATCAGGATACTGAAGCGGCTGGGACTCTGAAGGAGGCGTGGGATCGTACACCTTGCAGTCTGTTAATCAGACCGAACCAACCCTGCTTCTGTGTTTCCCTGCCTGCATCTAACCCAGCTCTGTACTGCCTCACAGCCTCAGCAGTCCTGCTCTGGATAACCCTCCGTGGTTCTGGTTGTTCTCCCTGTTGGCTGTCAGCAAACCCGTCCCTGGATAAACCGCTGTGACTAGCCTTCCGTTCATGGTGAATACTTCCCGTCCAAGGACCGCTGTGGATCCTTCAGATCAAGTTCAAGACTCGCTGCACACCTTCTGGAGGAATCCACCCACATGACACGCTTGCCGGCCAACCTCAGCCTCTGTGGCTTGCTCATCTCTCCCCAGACTCCCCACCTTCTCCCACAAGTAAGCCTCAAACTACTCTTCCTCACATCCAAGTTCATCTGCCAGATGGTAATCGCTCTCTCCCCCCCTAGTGAGCCGTTTCCGGAAGCCAGCCGGCTACGGAGTCCTGACGCTGCCCAGAAAACATCCTTTCAGTAAACCTGTTTAAACCTTCCTGTCTGCTGCTCTAGAGTCTCCTGGTTCTGTGGTCAATATGACAGCTTCTAAATCGGTCAGCTTGGATTTTATCTTATTTATAGCTTGAGACCGTACTTCTTTCACCGCAGCGCTCCACTCCTCCATCTCTGACACACATTGTAGCAATTCCTCTGCTCTGTCTTTTGTCTCCTTCATGTCGGTTGCAATTGCATTCAGTTTTCATTAATTCAATTCAATTCAATTCAGTTTATTTATATAGCGCCAATTCACAACACATGTCATCTCAAGGCACTTCACAAAAGTCAGGTACATACATTCCAATTAATCCTAATCATTGAACAGTGCAGCCAGATTCAGTTATTTATTCAAATTGGATAAAAAGTTTTTCTATCTAAGGAAACCCAGCAGATTGCATCCAGTCAGTGACTTGCAGCATTCACTCCTCCTGGATGAGCATGTAGAGACAGTGGACAGTCACTGGCGTTGACTTTGCAGCAATCCCTCATACTGAGCATGCATGTAGCGACAGTGGAGAGGAAAAACTCCCTTTTAACAGGAAGAAACCTCCAGCAGAACCAGAACTAGGCTCAGTGTGAGCGGCCATCTGCCAGGACCGACTGGGGGTTAGAGAGAACAGAGCAGAGACACAAAGAGAACAAAGAAGCACTGATCCAGGAGTACTTTCTATGGGAAGGAAAAGGTAAATGTTAATGGATGTAGCTCCTTTAATCGTTTCACCTAGAAAGAAAGAACATATAAACTCTGAGCCAGTTTTCAATGTTAGAGTCTGAAAGAGAGCACATAGAGTTAGTTACAGTAAAAGCTCAGTCAGTAGCCATGTCTAGGAGAGAGAAAGGGTTAAACACTGAAAGACAGGGCCATGTGGATCATCGGTAGAGGTGAGCATTAAGTTGTTTGCCAGCAGAAGCTTGGAGGATTCCCCTCTCCAGAAAGGTGTTACAGGTAGACACAGAGTCAGGCCAGGTGTAGCTTCTAGGAAGAGAGAAGAGAGAGAACAAAGTTAAAAGCTGAAATAACAGCAAATAATGCAAAATTGAAGAGTAGTGTGAGAAAGTAGCGAAGAGGGTGAAAGTGGTCATTATGTCCTCCAGCAGCCTAAGCCTATAGCAGCATAACTACAGAGATAGCTCAGGATAACCTAAGCCACTCTAACTATAAGCTTTATCAAAAAGGAAAGTTTTAAGCCTAGCCTTAGAAGTAGACGGGGTGTCCGCCTCACGGATTAACCTCCTCTCTTAGATTTGCTAACTCCTTCAATTCGCTGAGAGATTATCACGGAGGCATCCTAGTTCCTCCTTCATATACGGATGGCACCATTGCTAGCTTGAAATCCCTCCGTAACCACGCCCTGACCATGTGCTTCTACGTCAGATTTCCTTTTGGGGTATTTCTCACCTGTTTCTTGTATCTGGTTTGGCTTGCTAGTACTTTTGTGTGCCTTTCCCCTTTTCATCATTTGTTTTAAGGAATTTAAAAGTTAGAATAGCTCAAATGTAGGGGAATTAACCGACTGTGCCGGGAGCTGTCTGTTCACTTCGGCGCCATTTCAGCAGTTTTAATTTCAGTTTCCTAGTTTGATTTGAAGGTGTGACCCATCTGACATATCAGAACATTAGATTACCCATAATCCACCTGAGCAACTGGTCATCGGCAGGCAGACATCTGGCTGCAGCCGATCGATCAGTTTCTAATAACTTTAATTAAATTCAGTTTTGTATAGTGCTGAGTTTTTTTGACTAACAGATTCAGGTTTTATGCAGAAATATGAAGTCGGTTCCATCCAATCAAACAGACAGATTCATAGTCGGTTCCATCCAGTCCAGTTTGATCCTCGTTATGAAACACTGCTGTCAAGCTCATTTTTTTTACAATTAGTGAATAATTTGTCTAATTCCACTGATTGCATCAAGTCTTTGCAGCAATCCTTGAACATGCATGTGATACAGTGGAAAGGAAGAAACCTCCAGCAGGACCAGAACCTGGCTCAGTATGACGGTCCATCTGCTGCAACCAGGGATTTGAGAAGGTTTCTGTACTGATCAACCGGTTGGAGGTGATGTTCAGGATGCTCTGTGGAAGACCATGGTGAGCAGGAGTAGAAGCTGAACCAGTGGACCCACACTAACCTGGGTTACAGAGTGAAAAAGCAGAACTTCTGTCCATTTTCTACATGAATCATTTTTATTTGGTGTCTAAACAGCGGAAACAAGAACAAACCTTTGTTCTCCGACAGAAAGAAAAATATTCAAACAATCCGAAGAAAATTCATTCAAAACAGAAAAAAATATTTACAACAAACTGAACATTTTCAGGATGGGAGCAAAAAATTATTTTCTGTTCTGTTGACTCCAGGAAGCCGCTTAAAGCTTAGTGTGCTTTTATTTTTAGTCTTCTGACAAAAATGAACATAAGTTTTTAGAGAAAAGAAATAAGAAACATTAAAGCATTTTGTCATTGGTTCTAGCCTTAAATCTCTACAATCTATATAGTTTCTACAGCTGCTTCTCAGCTGGAGGATCTGCAGGCACACTGAAGAACTCTACTGGTTCTGGTTCTGGCTATTCAAATCCCAGTCATGAAATGGTTGCATTACCTCCAGCTGAAAACAACTTTTCTTTGTTCTAAAAACAGTTTTCTACTACAGAGTAAAATCAGTTAAAACAGGGAGGGACCTGGACCTAAGGGAATTATTATCATATAAGAATCAATAAGAAGGATTTGGCAGAATTTCCTCTTCGCCTCCAACAGAAGCAAAGGAAACTTAAACTGAACTGAAAGAAGAAAGTTCTAGAAACAGAACAGACAGAATAATTACAAAACACATTGTTAAGCTGTGTTCTGGCTGAAACGAAGGCAGTGACCCTGAGGACAGCAAGGAGGCGAGTCTTAGCTGCTGGGAGTCTGACGAATCCTTCAGAGCATCTGGATGTGACTCAACTATTAAAGCATTATATCTGAAACTCAGGGACAGGTAACAATGTGAACCGAGCTGGACGACGGCCCGACGTAAGCTCGTCAATAATATAAAAATCATCCAGGATACAGAATCTGAGGCATTCCATTCATTCAATTTGTCCTTTAGAAGGAAAAACACAACCAGCTCAGGTTGCCCATATTTTCCTGAGACTGCTCCCAAGTGGCAGTAACATGCCACAGCAGGCAGAGAAAGCATCCAAAATACCAATTAGAATCAGCACAGAGGCAGCTTGGTGAACATTCACTGATCATGTTTGGTTCAAAAAACACTTGTTGATGACAGTCATTTTTAATGTGATGTAACACTGCAGACAAGAGTCCAGGATCTGCCTTTGTGAGATCCACTAGCTGGTCTCGGTCTCGAGGTGAGACCTAGCTGGTCTTGGGGTAAATTATGTTCTCAGTCGGAATGAGATAGGCAGAAATCTTTTAGGGAGAAGGGAAGAACCCAATTAAACTGTGACCTGATGACACTCGCCAAACTTGATCAGTCTATTAGACTTTATGAGACTCTGTGGGACTTCTCTAGTCAGACTTTTCTACTGCATGTGAATGTCCTCAGGGTCGGGGGTCAGGGTTCTCTGTAAAGACATATAAGCCAACAAAGTGAACTCTCAGACTTTGTGGTTCTTCATACAAACATCTGAGGTAAGATGTGATGGTGGAGCTTTAGGTCAACATGTTTCACTCACTCATTTGGTCATTTTAACTCATTCTGACACGTCATCTAAATCTCTAAAAATATATACCCATGTTCTCTAAAAAACTGTATCTGAAACGTTAAACTACACTTCTTTTGGTTTGTTTGTTCTTCAGAGTGAAAACAAACAGATTCTGGAACAGAACTTCTTCTTTGGACGCCGTTCAGCAGGTTTAAAGAATATTTGGCTGAAACGCTGCAGAAAGCTCACCAGCACCAAGACATCACAGAAACATTTAAACATGGCAGACAGGAAGTGACTACATCCGCCAAAATAAAATAACCAAATCTAAAATAGAGAGGAGAGATTTTCTCAGGAAGGGCTGAAGCATCTTCATGACTACCCCCAGAGATGATTCTCCCATCAATTCTCTAACTACATGCTCTCCAGGGAGCTTCAGGACCCAAACTCTGCAGACTACAGGACTCTGGGGGATCTGGATCAGGTTTCTGGTCTGATAAAGTCCAGCATTAGTTCCTAGACTTCAGGTCTAATGGAAGATACTCTTGTTTCACATCTGCAGCCTCGTTTTAGGTGAAGATGGATCAGGAAGACAAAATTCTCTAAATCAGTTTCAGCAGGTGAAAGAATGTCAGATCTATTCTTCAACCAGAGCTTTCAGAAGGTTTTTAGATTAGAGTTTCTGGGGTTCAGAATCTCTGATGAGATCAAAAACATCTTTGACGAAGCATCTAGAAGAGTTTTCTGAAGGTCAGGAATGTCAGGAGCAGATCTACCTTCAGATCAGAGACTGTTCTGGTCAGCTGATGAAGCAGATCAGGGTTTGTGTTCCTAAAGCTATGGGTGGAGCTAAACTGGTTCTAAAGTCAATCACCATGACACCTTTCTCTGGTTTCTTTACTGATGGGCCTGTTGGAGATTTAGAACTAAAACATGAGGTGATGAGAAGAAGGAGATGGTAGTTTAGGTCTGAGGTTCTGCAGAAGTTTGCTTGGAGTCAGAGGCTGGTTCCTGTTTAAAACTTAGATCATTAGAAGCTGTTAAACTCTGCAGGTGTTTAATGGACCATAAATGAATAGCCAGATAAATGACTTAGGTCATACTAATAATCTGCTGCAGGGGAGGTTTGAAGGAGGTTTAGATCCACCCATAAAAGTTCTTTAGTTCAAAAAACATTTTTGGGGTTCCTGAAGAACTTTGGGGAAAAGAGTTGATTTTGGGTTTGAAGCAGCTTAGCTCCCACCTGTGGGGAAAAACCAAATAATCACAGAGGATGAGGTAAGTTCAAAGTTTCAGAGTGTTTTCCTGGTGATGGCCATACCCAAGACATCAGCAGAGGAACAATAATGTAAAAGGAACATAGAGTTGGCTCCAGAGGAGCTTTTGGTTTTCAGGTAGCTTTGCCTGAGCAGCAACAGGAGGCTGAGGTAGCGCTCTTTGGAGGAAAACTGTTTGGTAACGGCGTACGGGGAGGTGGGGGGGGGGGTATCCAGCTGAGTGATGCCGTCCTCCACATCCTGATCCGAGGTGAACACTACTGCCACCTGCTGACCAGAAACTACTTAATCCCTTTTGGCTCAGGACCTCAGAGGCCCAGCAGATTAACTACCTGCTCAGGTGGATCCACTGAGGACCTGGTCTCTGGTCAGACCGGTGGTAGGCCTCATCATTTCGGGAAACTTGGCACAGTCGGTGATAAAACTTAAATGACAACAAACTAAAGAAAAAGGGTTTTGGTTTGAGCAGGAAGTGACATCTGATTCCACAGAGGATGGGTCGGATCATGTGACCAGGTATGAGTTTGGATCAGAGGGATTCAGCTTTGGTTTTAGTTTGGAGGTAAAGTGGTGAATTGGAGTCAATGCAGTTGAACATCTGAACTGTACTACAGGTTTGAGACGTGTTGGAAACCGTTTACTCCCCAGTGGAATTAGATGGTTTCTGGAGCTTCCTCATTCTCCTCATCATCATTATCTAACTCTACAGACATCAGCTTATCTAGAAGGTGGAGGTAAGGCTGTCAGGAGGGGAGGAGGCCACACCAGCTGGAGCTTGGGGGGAGAAAGAGGAGGGTAGGTGAGGAGGAGAAAATTATCCGGTTCCTGTGCCGGGCTCGTGGGGCTGAGTCGACTTGATCATGACCATCACTGGAGGAGGGGTGGAGTCACATCTCTGTAGGTGGAGCAGAGCAAAAGGTGGTAATTTAGGAGAGTTATCATCCCAACAACAGCAGATCCACTTCTACCACAGAAATTAGGTTCTCAATAAGTTTCTGTTCATTTGTTCTTTTCCTTTAAATGGTTCTTGTTTAAAGGTTACTGCAAACAGTGACTGGGGTCTAAAATAATCCAGTTAATAGGTTCCGTTCAGGAGGAACCAGGCCTTAAAACTGGTCCTGTCAACAAGAACCAGGTTCAAAAACAGTTTCTACTCACAAGTTACTAGTAGTTGAAACTAGGTTTTGGAAACCCCCAGTTAGAGGAGTTTTAATGTCTCAGAGAAGGTCCAGAACATCAGGACCTCAAACTGAGCTGTGAAGATTCAGGCGGTCTGCTCTCAGATCTGGGCTGTGATTGGCTAGTTTGAGTTCTGTCCTGCTGTTTTTACTTTAATCCTGATTTATTTTGTTACCAGATTTTCAATTTGCTGTGAAACTAATCATCTAATCTGATCTTCTAATCATCTTCTTTCACCTTGTTTTGTTGATGACTTACCTGACTCAGCTCAATGCTTTCAGCTGCGAGATCTTTAGGACCTCTGACTCCATTCAGGGTGGGCGGAGCCTCCCAGCTCGCCTCCTTCCTGCAATAAAACAAACGGGAAAAAAGAAGAGGGAAAATAAAGGCTGTGTGAGTGTGAAGCCAGACAGGTAACGATGATGACTTACGAGCGTCTGTAACCCAGCAGGACGAAGAGCAGGCAGCAGAGGATGCAGGCGAGACCGCTGTGAACGCCGACCAGCAGAGTGGACATCGAGGGGTCGGACTGATTGCAGTTACAGTTCTGACCAGCTGGGAGAAACAAACCTGTCAGGTTAACCTGTAAAATCAATCAACTGGTTCCACAGGTGAGCCCTGGAAGGCCCCACCTCAGCGGGCCCCGCCCTCTGTTTAAGACAAAACGAGCAGGGTGGACTGTCCCCGTTCCCATTAAAGGGCCCACAGCCGATCTCAAAAACACTGCTTTTCTACCCATGAAAGCCCACAATCTTGTCCCAAAACACTGCTGTTTAAACACCTAAAACACTACAATAAAAACCAGTTGACAAATCCATTACACCGAGTACTGAAGGAACTAGAATTACAAGTTACACACTGAGCTCCACCTCTCAGACTTCCTGTCACAGGTGAGCTGGGGGAGGAGCCTCCTCCTGTCACAGCTGGTCATGAGTTCGTACTCACCCAGGTGGGAGATGGTGTGAGTATTGATGTGTCCTGGGAAGATCTCCTGTCCCTGGATATCTGGGTTGGAGACTCCACTGTATTCCAGTCTGAAGCCCTCCACCTTCCCTGGCTTACTGGGCAGCTCCCAGTACACCTGCATAGCTGTCTGGTTCAGGACCTTGGTGAAGAAACTGGGAGTACTTGGAGCTGTGGAACAGAGGCCATGGTTAACCAAGACAAGAACAAGGCTTTTGTCTCTGATTGAGTGGCTGCATTTCAGGTGTGTCTAAGGCAGGGGTGGGCAACTGCAGTCCTCAAGGACTGGTTTCCTGCAACTTTCAGATGTGTCATTGGTCCAACACACCTGAATCAAATGTATTTTTTATTACCGAGCCTGTGCAGAACTTGACTGCATAGTAAGTCGGTAATTCAGCCATTTCAGTCAGGTGTGTTGGACCAAGGACACATCTGAAAGTTGCAGGACACCAGTCCTTGAGGACTGGAGTTGCCCACCCCTGGTCTAAGGTATGCTTCACTTGGGGGCATTTTTTTGGGTGAGTGGGGCGTATCGCCTACCCCCCCCCATTTGTGCTGTGGGTAGTGGACTGCTGGCTTCCTCCCGGGAAAAAGGTAGGCTTTTCGGGTAAGGGAGTAGGTGGTGGGGGGCCCCATTGTGGAAGTCATTTAAGTTTTTTGTCGACAGCCTCCTGCAGCTCGGCGTCGTCAGGTTCTGAGGACACAACATGAACCAGAATACAGGTTGGAATCATATTGCTCAGCCTCAGTGCTGTGTGCAGTTGTTTTCATGTGCGTCTACGAACACCCATGAATCTGATAAAACCCACTTGAGAAGGTTTCCTCTTTGAACTAATACTGATTCTGGACAGAACCCGATCACTTCTCCCCGTCTGTTTCTGCTCTTGATGGCCCTCCCCTCTTACCTCCCAGCCTCCTGATGTGTAGGACGTATCCGATGATCTGCTGGCTGGTGTGGGGTTCTGGTGGGTCCCAGGTGATCTGCAGGCTGTTGGAGCTCAGGGTGGCAGCTCTGAGCCCGGTGGGGGCATCAGGCAGTTCGGGCCCCTGGACGATTGCTAGGCGGGCACTTGCCTGGTTGGTACCAGCGATGTTCTCAGCGATGCACTGATAGATGGCCTCATCTTCAGGGGTGATGCGGGTGATTGCCAATGTCCTGCAAGGGGATGGGGAGAGGGGTTTTTCGTAAGGATTCTGCAGGACCACAACTGGGCCATCAGATCGACTCTGCAAGAGGTCTTACGTGTTTCCATTGGTGAGCTTGACGTTGCCACTTGGAGTAAGCAGTTTGCCATTTTTCAACCAGATGAGGTGTGGCTCAGGGACACCAGTGGCTGTGCAGCTGAAGACTGCACTGCCCCCTGCTGGCCTGGAGACAGACTGGGGCCATTGCACAAACTCTGGAGGAGCTGCAGAGGAACAAAAACGGAAGGTTTAACAGGAACTGAAGGTTTAGACTGACCTGTCTGAGGCACTGAGAGCAGAGTTTGGACTGAATGTTCATTTGCTCAGGATGTTTAATGTCTAAGTGAATGTCTCACTGCTGACTCAGCAGTTTCAGTGTTTACCTCAACATCATCTGCTGCTGCAGCTCAATAGTTTGAAATGTCACTAAAAACCTGAAGCTCATATATAGATCCATAACAGAGGAAAAAATCCTAATATAATTGATCAAAATTAGAATATTACATCATACTAACAGATCATTTTAAATTCAGAAATGTTCTGGGCTGCCCATGTTCTGGCTCACACAATGACAGGGAAGACCGCTGATCTGACAGTTGTCATCATTGCTAAAGAAGCTGGTTGTTATCGTGTGAAAGCCTACAGCTTTGAGATGATTGTGAAGCAAAGCTTATCCAAGGGTTTGGGGGACATTCACAAAGTGCACACTGCAGCTGGGGTACGGTGAATGTAATGACATGACATGACTAGTGTTGTGGAAAAATTTAATTATCCATGCACTGTGATGGTAAGAATAATTGATAAAGAGATGTTGTCTTTCTGCTTTGGGTTCATAGCAAACATAGACCTCAGATAATGAGTTTCTATCCAGTTACAAATTTCTTCATTGAAATCTTTTTCATTGGTCTGACGTGATGTTATTTTCTGAGAAACTGAATTTTGGGTTTTCATTCGCAGGAAAGTAGAATCATCAACAGTGACAGAAATAAACACTGAAGCATATCACCGCGTGCAGGATGGATCTATATGGGTTTCATTTTTTGGAATTTAATTACTTGAATAAATGAAAAACTTTTCTTTCAGTTTTTTAATTGATGGCTAGGACGTTCCTGTATGTTGATGAGCTGCAGCTGTGTGCAGAGAAGTTAGAGGGCTGCAGCAGCTGTTCTCATCCAGCAGAGGGCAGGGCACACACAGAAAACCTGACTGGCTCTGCGATTTCCCACGCTTATGTCCCGACAGTGAACTCCTCACTTTGTTTCCGAACTTGAACTTCTTTGTGTCTGTGTTTAAACTCCACTTTGACCTCTGACCCTTCACTCTGCCCCCCCACACAGACAGACAGGTGCTGTCTCGCCTCTGGCTGCCTGTCGCCACGGTAACTCAATGACCTGGCTCACACACGCCTCCGTCACCTCCTGAAGCCTCGCCCCCTTTGGCTTTAAATGCAAATAAAGGTGAGGGGGTGGGTTCAGGGGTCAAAGGGCAGATACTGTGTGTGTATGTGGGGGGTTCATTAGCAGAGAAATGAAGATCTATGGAGCGTGGACAACATTTCACACACACTGACATAACACACTCAAAGAGCTTTCTACTATGAGAGCTTAGCACTCACACAACACACACTCACACAACACACACACACCCTCACACAACACAACACACACACACACACACACACACACACACACACACACACACACACACACACATAAAGAACAATCAGCAGACAATAACCTGCAGCAAGACAGAGAGAAACAGAAGGATGATGATGAAGATGATAATGGTGATGAGGTGTGGATCAGTACAAGATCATTGCAGAATCCTCCCCTCTAAAAAAGCGATATTTCTAATAAATCCTTAAAGACCCAAATGAAGACACGAACACAACATAAAGAGTGGATTCAATCAGTCAATCATACTGGGAGAACTGGTCCAGTCTGTGTGATGTTCCTCATGTCTTCCGTTCAGTTGGTTTCTGCTGCTAAACAAGGCTGGGAAACAATGACTTGAGATCAGCAAAGATCAGAACCTGATGATGGTGATCCATCAGATCACATTCTGTCCTTTTCTGGTCTATGTTCCCACACAGATGCTTCAGCTTCATTTTCCTCCTCTTCCTCATTTTACCCCAGAGGGTTGTTCTTGTTTAACCTACAAATCCAGTTCTCAGGCTGAAACAAGTTGGGCTGAGAAAATCCTGACATCTCCCACTTTCCCATGGTTCCTATGCAGCTACACATCAGCTGTTTCTGTTTGTGAGGAACCCTGAGGCTCGAGAATAAACAAAACATTGTTGTGTCTCTGATGGACCTGACGTTGCTGACCCACAAAGTTCTGCAGATTCGGTTGTTTAGATCAGAGTCTCTGTAGGTTTTGTTGCAGACTCCGAGGCCAGATACAACGAACATTAAAGGGTCCATCAGAAGCTCTTCTCAGTTGGTCACAGTGTGTTGTTCTGCAGCTTCAGATATGAACCTCTCTCTCTCTGACCTCAGAGCGAGAAAAATAAAAACATTGTGTTGTTTTGACTTTGACAAACAGATTTGAGCTCCCCATCTTCAGCAGCTCCAGACACTTTAACGTCCAGGATGGAGTGGGTCCTGATGAGAATTTTGCAAAACAGACGGAGCTTCTGTGGGAACAAAGTCCTCATTGTGGAGTGGGACTCTTCTCATGCTAATCAATATTCTAATGAGACACACCCCCACACAATGAGGCTGCCTGACCTCTGACCCCGCAACCCCCTCCATGACCTCTGACTGAGCTGCAGCTGAGCTTAGCAGGCAAGCGAAACAAGCAGACTCTCACCACCCAAAAACCAGCGGTTCACAGAACTTCAGGAAGAACTGATGGATCAGTACGGTACTGACCTTCTGGACCTTTACCTGGCAGTGGATCTGAAGGTGGAGGATCAAACTACCTGAGACTGCAGCAGTCAGTAAACTGTCCGGTAAACAACAAGCAGTGAAGATGAAGAAGAACCTCTGCACCTCCTCATCCTCTTTGTTCTCACTGACACATGCACAAAGACGTGCAGACTCACATGCTCCCAGAGGGGGGTCAGAGGTCGACAGCAGGGAGCTGAACTTGACAATGAAACACGAATAGGAAGCCTCCAGAGCCAACAAATGGACTTGGATCAGCACACACGCTCGACTTGATGAGGTCAAGTTCAGCAGACAGACTGAGATCAGAACGCTCAGTTGGGTTCTGCTCAGAAAAGTGGGTTCTCTGTTGTGAAAAAAAACCTAATTAAGCCCAAACTGAGCCAGAACCTCTGCTGTTTTTTTATGAGGCATCATCAGAAATCTGGTAAACCCTAGGAACGTCGGCTGGTGTTCAAGAAGCTTGCAGGATAAACAGAAACAGGGAGATGATCCGATTTGATCTAAGCCCGCCAGAATCTGCTGCTTCCATTCTGGTTGGAAATGTCTCCTGGTTAACTCTGGAGAGACTGGGTCCGTACCAGGACCCAGAACAAAGAAGGATTGTGCAGATGCTGTGCGATTATGCCTGCAGGGACCCCAACTACTGTGGACAGTTGGGTCAGTTAGAACATATGGGCAGCTGGGTTCTATGCTCAGAGGTTGTCATCAGAACACAGAACCATTCAATCCAACAGATTGGTTTGTTTTGAGGACAAGGATGTTCAGAACCTACAGCTTAGAACTACAGATCTGAATCAAGAACTCCAAACCCCATCCAACTGGTTCCGGCACAGATGCTCCGAACTCAGGTAGAGCTGAGCTACAATGTTTGTTGGTTCTAGCAGGAAACTGCTGAGAACCTGCAATGTTGTTAAGAACTGAACCGAGCAGCAGTTCTGACAGACCCAGTTAGTTAGATGCTGGTTTTACCATTCAGACAGTCTGTATAGTCCAGGCCTTTCAACAACCAGATCCTGTTTTTTCTCTCAGTCTCCTTGGAAATATGGAAGAGTTGTGGTGAAAATTAAAAAGAGAGATCATATTTCTCCTATTGTAGCTTCCCTTCATCGGCTCCAGACTAGAATTTAAAATTCTCCTTCTCAGACCGGTCTTTGTCTCTGTGTATTTAACCAACTCTCTCTCCTGCTGCCACTAACTAGATGTTCCCTGTTTTCAACCACTAGACTGAACTGGAGCTTTTCTACTTTTCTGTCCAGAAATATAAGAGGGAAATTAAGTATCTTTGAAACCGTATAAATGTATACCGTGTTTTACAGGGAATGAGGAACCCAAAATTTAGTTTTGGGAAAGTAGGATATTGTAAAAAAAGTTCAGTGTTGGAAACTTCTGGTGTCCCTAGGTTTCCTGAGCCTCTAGATGCTCTCAGTCTGAGTCAGTAGGAGACACAATCATGGGTAAGACTGTGCCTTCCAGAAGATGTCCAGGAAAATGCAAAAGGGGCTCCAACCAAGTATTAAGCATATTTTTGAATGAAGTCCATAAAAATGAACAGACTATTCAGAAGTCTGACATTTCTGTTGAAAATGTCTTTTTTATTGATCTAATTTTCTGATGTTCTGAGAGACAGAATTTTAGGTTTTCATTCTTTGGACGCCAGAATCATTAAATTACAAGAAATAAAGGCTGAAATATTTCACTCTTTGTATGATGGATCTTTATAATATACGAGTTTCACTTTCTGACATGAGGGGCAGAAATATTGAACTTTTTCACCATAATCTATTTTTTTGAGATGCAGCTCTATACTGGACCTGTTTGTGTGCCCCTGAGACGGCATTAGTTGTACATTGGTGGAAATTAAATACATTTTAGATACATTTTACTTTGTTGTTGTTTACCTTGTACTACGAGGCGTCCTAGCGCAGTTCTTCTGGACCTGCTGCCTGGCCTGTTGGCTGAGCAAACATACACTCCTGAGTGCTGCAGCGTGGCATCAGATATCATCAGGTTGCCTGTTCCCAGAACCTGGACCCCCTCCACTCCAATCGACCTGCCGTCTGTTCAGGACAGGACAGAGCAGTACAGTTGGTCAGGACTGATCAGCTGACTCGATAATGTTGCAGAATGGAGATGATGGTGTTACCAAGGCGACTCCAGGACACAATGGGGCGGGGGTTTCCTGTTGCGATGCATTCCAAAATGGCAGTCTGGTGGACGTTGATGGTGAGATTCTGAGGTCCAGACAGGATGACTGGCTCCTTGTAGATCTTGGAGCCTGCAACTAGACCCACAAAACCAATGAACCCATCAGTTAACAGGCCTCAGACATTTTTATCCGAACACCCTAACTCCAGAACTTTTTAACCTGAACTTTATCAGATGTTTGGTTTGTTAACCCTGTGTTTGGCCTACAGTGCTTAGTTCGGACCGTTATTTGGGTTTGTTTACCCTCAGTTGAGTCTGTAATCTTGGGTTTCTCTCCCAACTCTGGTCTTACCGGTGACAGACAGCTGTGCTTCATGGCTGTAGCGTGTATTGGCGATGTTTGAGGCGACGCAGCGAAACAAGCCGTTGTCAGAGCGTTGGACACTGGTAATCTGCAGAACGCCGTTAGGAAGCAGAGTGTACCTGCACAAACAGTTCAGGTTAAAAACATGAGTTCTGATATACAGACAAGATGTGAGCTTCAGGTGATGAAGGTGACCTGGGGTCAGCTGTGCTTAGTGGGTGTCGGTCTTTCTGCCAGGTGATATGGGCCTCAGGGATCCCGTTCACCTGGCAGCTGAGTCTGGCCACGCCCCTTTCATCCACAGCCAGGGATTGTGGGTGTGACAGGAACTTTGGGAGAGCTGTGGGGAGGAAGACACACTTACAGGTATGGTGGCTGTGTGGGGTGTTCTGTGATATATTGTAGGTAATGTGGTGCTGTGACTCACAGGCTAGTTGCACCCGTGCTTTGCGGCTGATCAGCAACCCGTAGCGGTTCTGTGCAGCGCAGTCGTACTCTCCTGCATCCGTCTCATTGCTTTCACGCCTCTTAGAGAAGTTCTTGATGAGCAGCGTACCATTTTCGAGCACCGTTGCCCTGACACCTGTCACTACAGGAACACCGTTATGTCTCCAGGTAATACTGATAGGCCCCTCCCCCTCCACTTGGCAGTGCAGCATCAGGGGCCAGTCCCTGACCGCGATTACGTCCCTTGGCTCTGTCAGGAAGGCGAGCTCCAGGGCTCCGAGCACACCTAAGGGGAAGCAGGTAGGTGAGAGGTGGAGCCTTAGTTGGAACAAACAGGAAATGGTTTTATTAAAGGTGAGACGAAGTCCGGCCTCCATGACTTCCTGCAATCAACTAAATTATCATTTAAAGGAGACATCTGATGCTTTTAAATCCTTTCTTTTCACCTTAAATCATCCATTTGTGGTCTATATAAAGTGGAACCTCAATGCTTTGGTCTGAACACCTTGTTCTTGTAGCTCCTCAGGCTCCTCTTTTACCTGCTCTGAGGAGCGTCTGAGAGCAACTCGTTTTGGACTCTTTAAATGCTGCTCAGGCGCTTCACACCCACCCACCTCCAGGTCAGAGAGCATTCACTCCACCCTGTTCAGCCATTGTTATAGTTTGATAACACTTATCTAGCGCCTCAGAAACAAGACAAAAACAGCAAAAACAATGAAACCTGTTAATGTAATAATAATATTAAAACCTGCAGTCTGGTTCTGTCCTCCAGGAGCTAAAAGCAGCACACAGCGCTAACATCAGCAGAA
Source organism: Crenichthys baileyi (assembly GCA_036173005.1). Taxonomy (NCBI): domain Eukaryota; kingdom Metazoa; phylum Chordata; class Actinopteri; order Cyprinodontiformes; family Goodeidae; genus Crenichthys; species Crenichthys baileyi. The sequence continues at coordinate 133,851 of JAHHUM010001267.1, forward strand.
GACCCGATGCTGCTGCTATCAGAACCATGTCCAGGACGTCACATCAACACAATAAATTCATGTCTAAAACAAAGTTTGGTGTCATTTTAGCGTTATTTGCAGCTTTGCTGCGTCGTCGTTTCCATAGAAGGAACTGAGCCCTTAATCAGATAAAGTCTTTCAGCAAATCCTTCATGACAATAGAGGAGGTTGATGAAGAACTCGTCCTTGAAGAGCTTCATGCAGACGAAGAGGAATTTCTCCACTGATGTGGGAACATTTCCATGAAAAATGAAATTTAGCCAGGAACTTTGAAGAGGTTCTGGTTCTGGGGGGCGGTGTAATGAATTGCGTGGGTTAAAACACCCAACAACCGAACTGAACTTATCCTCTTTCAGCGTAGACATACTTGAGCTTGGACTACAAAATCACAGCTAGAAATAAAATGGCGGATACGCGACATTGACAAACTGAATGGACCGAAAAATACGACGCAAACAGAATATAAAGATATCTATGCAGCACCTGGAGAGACTAAATTCAACTTTTCTGCTCTTCTACAGACTCCAGGTACACAACAACATGGATTTAAAGGCTAAAACTGTCGATTTTGCATCATATGTCCCCTTTAAATGACAGTTAGCCCTTTTATGGATCTTCCTGCTGCTTCCAGACACAGATTCACTAATATCTGTTTAACACAATGCCTGCAATCAAAACACAGGTCGCAAATTTTAATTACAGTCTACATCTACTTTATTCATGGATGGGGCCTAAAACATTCGGACCCTACTCACAGACAGGATGGATTTGATAATGATGACGATGATGATGATGATGATGTCAGGATTACTGGTCACATTCAGGTCACACCTGCAGTCAGAACTCTGGGTTAATGCTGACACCTTAGATTAGGAACACAGAAATATCAGCACAACCTAGAGGTTTAGATCATTGTGTTTCATGTGTGGTTCTCAAGATCTGAAAGTTACACTTATTAAAACTGTCCTTTGGAATCTCATTGGCTCAATCTGTTTTAAATCAAGCATGATTGGTTGAATTATTTAATCAGCAGATACCAATCAGTTTTCATCAGATTGACCCAAACATAAAACATCAGGTTGTATATTCTGGTCCAGTTCATTGTTAAACTGATAGGTTCCCGCTGGAGTACATTTCATTGAACAGAAAGGCAACTGATGGTCTGTTTAGACAACATAGAACTGAGGGAAAGCCTTCTGCTGATGTCCCAATGTGGCTGAAGGTGGTAAAAATTATCTGACAGGCTAACTGGGCCGGATTCTGAACGTATGTATTTGGGCTGAAGATGGATCAGACCAGACCAGCCCATGTTTCAGTGTTTATGTGGTTGGATAAAGACCAGAATCTTAAAAATCCATTAAACAGATGTCCATTGACATTCAGTGTTTAGACTCAGAAGGTACTGAGTGAGCTATCAGGTTCTGATAAGATTAGTTGAAACCATTTTACTCTGAGTCTATCCCCCGGCTCCTTCAGTCCTTCTGAAAACGTTTCATAATAATAACAACAGTCATAATCACCATTATTTGTCAAATTGTCCATTCCAATGACATTTGCCAATTCCAAAGGGAGCAGTGGACCGCCCTGGGGGGAATTTCAGGCGGGGGGGCACCCTGGGGTGCAGTGCAGGAAAGTGGCAGACTGTGTTTCAAACCGGGGAACTTGCAAAAACATTCAATCCTCTTGTTTTCAACCACTATTTGGATCCTTGTTTCGGTTAGAATTTTTGTCTCTGCAGATTCACAAAAATGTCCACAAACAGTGAATGGATCTGACACTGGCGGATCTGATTGGCCCATCTGTGAAGCTGCACTCGAACTTTGCTGAAGTTTGACCGGTGGCTCTATTATCGACCCCCACTCCACCACCACCACCACCCCCCACCCTCTCAATTCACTCTCAGCGTAATGAGTCTGCAAATTGGAGGTGGGGTGGGGGGTATCTGAGCAACCTTGAGACTTTGTGTTTTTATGTTTCATTCCACTTAGAACCTGATGGATGTCCTGAGGCTTGGTTGTTCTATTGGGCCGTCCCTCGTGTTGTTGGATCCAGTGTCGTGATGGTACTGGTGAAGACATCAGAACTTTGAGGCCTTTCCTTCTGCCTGTCTTTCATTAAATGCATTGTTTATCATTTCTCATTTCCATCTTTAAATCTGTCGGGGGAAACTTTCCCAGGCCCCTCCCTACCCCACCACAACAGAGAGCTGTGATGTCAGCGCCCCCCAGTCTGATCCCATCCCATCCTCCAGCTGACAAATAGATGGCAGCAGGACCTCTGACACCAACAAGGATCCCCATGAACCTCCCCCAACATCCACTCCATGAAAGACAACAATTAAGACAACAAGAGAGACTCCAGACACAACAGCCCCCCAAACCCTGAAAACACTGCAAGCAACAAACACAGTAAAGGCTGCAGCTGTTGGACCCCCAGAAACCCCCAGACCTGCTGCTGCTCTGCAGACTTTTGTTTCTCCTGAGAAACACTCATCATTCAGCTTCAAGTTCACGGTCAGAAGGCCTGAACCCAGAACAGAGACTAGACCTGGACACAGACCAGAACTATCTGGCTTCAGAACCTACCAGCTGCAGGTTATGTCATGTTGGTTTAATTAAGTCTTGGTTCTGACAGGAAAAATAAATTTATTTTTGTTTCATGCAAAAGAAGAACCTGAGCAGGGCTCTCAGTGATCTGATCAGAGACTGGGTCACTGTCAGACCTGTCAGGTCTGTACTCACCCACATCTGGTTAAATTCTTCGGACAATCACAGTCCAGCTAAAAAAAACAGAACAAACTCGGCACCAAATCCAGAGGTCTGACTCCAGAACACACTTTCACGTTCTGGTGAGTAACTGGTTTTAACTCTGGGCCACAGCTGGGTCTAATGATTCTAACTAGTGGTTGTTGTTCTGTTTAGTTCTAATTTTAATGCATCAATATGGAAGTTGTCAGAACCTGGAGATCAGCACCTGACTAGCCTGGCCTTCAGTGGGCCCAATCTCTGCTGGTTCAGACCAAGAAGCCTGAGATATCGGAACCAGGGCCGTCCGTAAAGCTCTCTTTTTTCAGTTTGGACAGTTCTGATCTTTGCTCTTTCTTAAAAAATCCAGGGGGTTCTGATCAGATCTAACCCAAACACTGATAATGAAACTTAGGCCCAGTTGGATGAACCCGAACCACCTTCAGCCACAGTCATCAGCAGATTATTCTTCAACTTTTAGTATTTCTGTTTAAACGGTTTTATTCCTTTATCAGAGTCAGAACCTTAACAGAATTGGGTTTTATTGTCAGGTCAACACAGAACACAAAAATTCAGCAGCCAATAAACATCTGAGCGTTCTTTTCCAAAATTGGGAGCAAAGTTCAAGGAAACAGTCTTTTATCTCTGCTCAAGATGGAGGCTCTGCTCAGCTGCTGCTGTCACAGTTTGTTTGGAGGTTCTGCTCAGATGCGCAGAAAAATCCAGCTGCAGTTGGATGACAACACGGTTCTGAATGGTCTTGTCTCAACATCCTGAAGAGAGAGACCTGTCTCTGACTGCAAACTCTGGATTAAAACCCCACCCCCCAACACCCCTATTGCTGACCTGCCCACTAAATCCCTGAACAGCCTCCTTTAGCCCTGCAGATGGGGCTCAGAGGTGATAAGGTCATGAGGCCAGACCCCCAATTCGGTGGTGGGCTGTCAAACTCCAAGTCACCCCACCCTGACTATGGTCGTGAACTTCACGGTTTGACTTCAACAATGACCCCCCCCCCCTCCACCCCCTCCAAGGACTGAACCCTGAGAACCAGACAGCGACACGCAGACCTTCAGACCCCCCTAACAGGACAGATGTCCCTCAAATGGTTTGTCTGCTGCCAAACATGTTGCCTCCTGTTCAGGTGAGTCACCTGATCTCAGCAACTTCACCCAAAGCAAAACTTACAGGAGAACACATCAGGGGGTAGGTGAGGTTAGACTGGATCAGATCAGGTTGGTCAAAGGTAGTTTGGGTCGGTGCATTACTTCAGTCCAGTTTCTTCAACAGAAACAGCAGGTCAGACTGGACTCAAACTGGTTTTTAACCATAACAGTTTCACTAACCAAAGAGCTGAGGACAGAGGACAAACTGGGACGAGAAGACATGAAAATAAAAAACTGGAGTAAAAATGGAATAAAAAAAAGAGAAAAGGGAGCAAAGGCAATTAGAATATGGTTCTGATGAGGCCCATTTGTTGTGGGTTCGATTCCAGCTTCCTCCTGCCAGATGTCGATGTGTCCCTGGGCAAGGCACTTAACCTATAGTCGCCTACCGATCAACATATCGGTGTATGAATGTGTGAGTGTGAATGGGTGAGTGTGGCTCTAGTGTAAAGTGCTTTATAAGTTCAGCTCATTTACCATTAAAGCAGGTTTTAAGCATCCTTCTCATTACGCCCATATTTCTGTATTATCAATATTCTAATGTTTTCATTGGCTGGAAGCAGAAAATCATCATAATTAATCTGAATGATGTGTTTAACTCAGCGATGGAGTTACTGGAATTTCAATAATGTTCTGAGGTATTGAATATGACTTTAAATAATAAAGATGGAAGAAAAACAAGAGAAAGATGGAACAACATGATGGAGAGAAGGAAAAGTAAAGCAGATGTTGGGAAAAAGACTCAGATTCAGATTCTGGTGTTTCCCGCCTCTAATGTTCAGTTTTTTAACGTTCAGAACATAACGTTGTCCAGTGTTGCGTTGCTTCTTGTTAAACAGCACATTTATTTAGTTTTAACTGAAAAATCAAGCCTGACCTGAGCAGCAGAGTCCATGCAGCAGCATCAGCAGCATCATCCAGCTCCACAGCATCTTCATCAGGGTCCAGATTCAGTCCAAAACATCCAGTCTCACAAACAGACTATGTTCTGCTCTTTCTTGTTACATACAGTAGAACCCAATTCTCCTAGTTGTCATTCAGTTCTCCTCCAGTTCTTCTCTTCCAGTTCCCTTATGCCCGCTCCACCTTCAGAACATCTGAGCTGCAGAAACTCCACAGATGCTGCTCACACTGAAGTCTGCTCCAAACTGAATCAGAACCATAGGAGGCATATGGGTGGGCTGCCTGTAGGGGGAGGGGCCAGGAGGTGACTCTGACCCTGAGGGGGGAAGTGGGGTCAGAGGTCAGACAGAAGCTGGATTAGAATGAGGAGAGGGGGAGGAGAGAAAAGGAGGATATTTTCCTGACTTTGGATTTTTCATCAGGATTTTTTATTTGCTTTTTTTATTCCACAATTTAACAGTGACTAAAAACAGGAGGAGCAGAAGGATGAAGGATGCAGGATGCAAGAGAAAGATAAAACCTTTCCAAGATTCAGATCAGACTATGGGTTCTGTCTAAAACAACTCCTGACCTAGCTCCCCTAGTTCGGATTAACAGAACCATCCCAGACTTAAATCTCCATCTGTTCTGCAACTTTCACTCATGAATAAAACTGAGGTACAATCTGCTGTCCCTTTCTGGATTTTAAGTTTGAGAAAAGTTCTGGTTCTGCTGCTGGCTTCATCTGATGAGGTCACATGTTGGAGAAACCGATCTTAAACAGGTCAGAATTATTCCTTCAACATCCTCCCAGTTGAAGCAGCGTTCTAATAAAACCCGATTGATGATCAGTTTCTGCTCAGCCTGGTTCTGCTGCTATTGTTATTTGTGCACTGTCCGACAAGCAGTGAAGCTGTCTGCATCACAGTAGCTTTCAGAGATCCTGATTAACCTGAAAATATTTCCTGAGAGCAGAAACTATTTTAGATTTATTTATCACCTGCTGCAACTAGATCTGAACAGGACAGAAAGAGCATTTAAAAGGCGCTCCCTGGGATGAAAAGAGGAAATACACATGGTTGCAGCAGAAGCTCCTTGGACGGCTAAACAGTTATTGTGTTCTCTATAGAAAGAGAAAAATGAGAACATGAAGCAACAGTGAAACTGATGGTTCTCCAGGAAGGTGTCACAGCTAAACACAGCAACACTGGGCCAGATGTAGCTTCTAGAAAACAGACAACAACGAGCTGATGGCAGCGATAACGGCATCATCTGATCTTAGAGCTTCCACCTGACTGTGGGAACAAATATGGCCTGTAAACCTGATTCTGGTTCTGATTCTGATACATAAAAGAAAGTATGAGATGATTTAGGGAACACAGAAGGTCCAACAGCTCTGGGACCATCGGGCTGTTCTCTGAACCCACTAACCAACCACGGACTACGGTAGGAGAGAGATGGGAGGCACCCTGCAGTAAACCCAGAGAACACTTGGTGGCAGCAGTGAGATGCGCAGGACTGAATCAGAAGAAGAAGAAGAGCTGGCGGGCAGCAGAATGTAAACAGGAAGTAAATCTCTCATAAAACATCAAAACATGGCGCGTTCTGTTTAAAGTTTCTGTTTTTGGGGGTTCTGAAGAGGTGAGGAAAAGAAGCCTGGAGGACGTGAGCTGTTAGCACCGGAACCAGAACCCACTTAAAGGTCAGAACAAGCCGAACCGAGCGATCACCATGGAAACTGAGGTTCTGCTGGAATTCTAATATTAGAACTTCTTTATGTTGTCAAACGGAGGTTCTGATCAGGTTATGATTAAAATTAATTCCCAGGTTATTTTTCTAGATTCATGATGCTCAGATTCACCCACTCTGATTGGTTCAGTTCAAATTGGATCTCTCTAAGATTCTGTCAGAGGTCCTCTGGTCCAAACATATCAGAACCACCATTAGAAGGAACAAGAAGAAAAGTTGAATGAAATCAGTCATGAGTCTCGATCGGTTATGTGTCTCCATCATGGATCTAGATACAGATCAGAACATTCAGATGCACCTGGGAACACTGGGGAAGATCTGGGAACAAATGAGCCTCTGTGGAAACTGTGAGACCGGATGGTTCTCATTAATCAAGCTGTTTGAGTCCATCACAGCCTGGTTCTATAGAACCTACATTTGGAGGTAATGCCTCAGAAAGTCACCTGTCACCAGCAAATTAAAGATGGACTGAGGGCTGATGGGTAATACACTCAGAGACAGCATCCTGAATCAGTAAATGGGTCATTACCGGGCCTCTGCAGAGCTTGAGAACATGCTGAGGAGATGATTCAGTTGTGGACTACCTCTAAAGCATGTAGCTCCTAGATATTCGATTCAATTTTATTCAATTCAGTTTTCAATTCAGTTTATTTATATAGCGCCAATTCACAACACATGTCGTCTCAAGGCACTTCACAAAAGTCAGGTACATACATTCCAATTAATCCTAATCATTGAACAGTGCAGTCAGATTCAGTTATTTATTCAAATTGGATAAAAAGTTTTTCTATCTAAGGAAACCCAGCAGATTGCATCCAGTCAGTGACTTGCAGCATTCACTCCTCCTGGATGAGCATGTAGAGACAGTGGACAGTCACTGGCGTTGACTTTGCAGCAATCCCTCATACTGAGCATGCATGTAGCGACAGTGGAGAGGAAAAACTCCCTTTTAACAGGAAGAAACCTCCAGCAGAACCAGAACCAGGCTCAGTGTGAGCGGCCATCAGCCACGACCGACTGGGGGTTAGAGAGAACAGAGCAGAGACACAAAGAGAACAAAGAAGCACTGATCCAGGAGTACTTTCTATGGGAAGGAAAAGTAAATGTTAATGGATGTAGCTCCTTTAGTCGTTTCACCTAGAAAGAAGGAACAGATAAACTCTGAGCCAGTTTTCAAGGTTAGAGTCTGAAGAGAGCACATAGAGTTAGTTACAGTAAAAGCTCAGTCAGTAGCTATGTCTAGGAGAGAGGAAGGGTTAAACACTGAAAGACAGGGCCATGTGGATCATCGGTAGAGGGTGAGCATTAAGTTGTTGCCAGCAGAAGCTCGGAGGATTCCCCTCTCCAGAAAGGTGTTACAGGTAGACACAGAGTCAGGCCAGGTGTAGTTTCTAGGAAGAGAAAAGAGAGAGAACAAAGTTAAAAGCTGAAATAACAGCAAATAATGCAAAATTGAAGAGTAGTGTGAGAATGTAGCGAAGAGGGTGAAAGTGGTCATTATGTCCTCCAGCAGTCTAAGCCTATAGCAGCATAACTACAGAGATAGCTCAGGATAACCTAAGCCACTCTAACTATAAGCTTTATCAAAAAGGAAAGTTTTAAGACTAGCCTTAAAAGTAGACAGGGTGTCCGCCTCACGGACTAAAACTGGGAGCTGGTTCCACAGGAGAGGAGCCTGATAACTAAAGGATCTGCCTCCCATTCTACTTCTAGAGACTCTAGGAACCACCAGTAAACCTGCAGTCTGAGAACGAAGTGCTCTGTTAGGAACATATGGAACAATCAGCTCTCTGATGTATGATGGAGCTAGATCATTAAGGGCTTTATATGTGAGGAGGAGAATTTTAAATTCTATATGCATCTAGAGGAGCAACGGGAGGAGCTAAGAGAGTCCAGGTGCATCTGGAGGAGCAGCTCCTCCTACTACTCTTCCGGGGGCATCCAGAGGAGCAGCAGAAGGACCTCCACAGAATTTCTTTGCATGATTTCTAAAAAACTAAAAAAAGATGAAATTTAAAAGATCCAATTTACAACGAAACAGCTTTTCATTTCCCACTATAAATGTTTGCATCGTCAAATGATTTTAAGTTAAAAGGAAAAAGATAATTTTTTAATTAAATCATTGATTAGATAATAAATATATAAAAAAAAACTTTTTTAAGCTCTTTTGTACTGTTCTGATAGAATCTACAGGGGTTGGACAATGTAACTGAAACACCTGGTTTTAGACTACAATAATTTATTAGTATGGTGTAGGGCCTCCTTTTGTGGCCAATACAGCGTCAATTCATCTTGGGAATGACAGATACAAGTCCTGCACAGTGGTCAGAAGGATTTTAAGCCATTCTTCTTGCAGGATAGTGGCCAGGTCACTACGTGATACTGGTGGAGGAAAACGTTTCCTGACTCGCTCCCCCCAAAACACCCCAAAGTGGCTCAAAAATATTTAGATTGGGTGACCCGGCAGGCCATGGGAGATGTTCAACTTCACTTTCATGTTCATCAAACCAAACTTTCACCAGTCTTGCTGTGGGATTGGTGCATTGTCACCCTGATACACGGCACCGCCTTCAGGATACAATGTTTTGAACCATTGGATGCACATGGTCCTCAAGAATGGTTTGGTAGTCCTTGGCAGTGACGGGCCCATCTGCACAAGTATTGGGCCCCAAGGGAATGCCATGATATGGCAGCCCAAACCATCACTGATCCACCCCCCCTGCTTTATCTGGGCATGCAACAGTCTGGGTGGTATGTTTTTTGGGGCTTCTCCACACCGTAACTCTCCGGATTGGGGGGGAAAAAAACAGTAAAGGTGGACTCATCAGAGAACAATAGATGTTTCACATTGTCCACAGCCCCAAATTTGGGCTCTTGCACCATTTGAAAGCGACGTTTTGGATGGGCATGAGTGACCAAAGGTTTGGCTATAGCAGCCCCGGCCGTGTATATTGACCCTGTGGAGCTCCCGACGGACAGTTTTGGGGGAAACAGGAGAGTTTAGGGGCCACATTTAAATTTTGCCGTGATTTGGCAGCTGGGTTTTATGGTTTTTGGATACAATCGGGTTAGCACCCGAACATCCCTTTCAGACAGCTTCCTCTTGCGTCCAAGTTTAACCTGTTTTGGTGTGGTTCTCCTTCTTGGTGGTATGCTGACATTTTCCCGGATACCGTGGCTCTTGATACATCACAAAGACTTGCTGTCTTGGTCACAGATGCGCCAGCAAGACGTGCACCAACAATTTTTCCCCTTTGAACTCTGGTTTGTCACCCATAATGTTGTGTGCATTTCAATTTTTGAGAAAAAACTGTGCTCTACCCTGCTAATTGAACCCCTTCACACTCTGCTCTTACTGGTGCAATGTGCAATCAATGAAGACTGGCTACCAGGCTGGGCCAATTTAGCCGAAAAACCCCCACACTAAAATGACAGGTGTTTCACCGTTTTTGTCATGTGGAATTTGTAATTAAACTGTGATAAAACAAAGATTTCAAAACACGTTAAAACTTAAAAAAACTAATTTTTTAATTGCTTGAAAAAAAAGATTCCAAAAGCAGCTTAAACTAAAACTAGTTTAGCCCACTTTTCAGCAAAAACTGAGGTCTAAAATCCCGTAGATTCAGTTCTCCGTAAAATTCTTCTCTGCAAGCCTGATCTCAGTAAGCTGGGTGACGGTACGTAGGGAGCATAGTTCTAGATCTCAGCCCACAGGTCACCACCAAACCGTCTGCGTTTCTAATAGATTCAGCCCCTCCCCACACACAAGCTGAACACTGAAAAAAAAATCTGCCAACTCTGGTAATTGGTAGCTCCATAGTCAGACCAAAAATTTTAAATCCAAGCACTAGAGACACCAGCGACCATAGTCAAATGTCTGCCACGGGGCCAGAAACGGCGACATTAAATGCTACCTGAAACAACTTGCTGGCTAAGGATAAGCGTAATACAGTAAAATGTTATTCAGGCTGGTGGTAATGACACCCAGGTTATGTCAATCGGACAGTCACTAAAGTTAGTGTTTTTTCGGTGTGTAAGTTTGCCAAAACAATCATCTCAGACTCCATATTTTTCTCTGGTCCCCTCCCCGATCTGACCAGTGACGACATGTGTTAGCATGCAAATTCATGCTGTCATTCAACCGCTGGCTGTCTAGGTGGTTTCCAGAAAACGATGTGGGCTACATTGAAATTGGCAAACATTTTGGGGAAAACCTGGTCTGTCTGATCTGGAGAGACTGCATCCATCCCACTTTGGATGGAGCAGCTCTTCTTTCTAGGAATCTGGCCGAATTTATTAGTTTTTCTCAAAACCTCTGACAACCCAGGGTTCAGACCAGGAAGGGTCAAGGTTCGTAGTTTTTCTAACTCTCTCTCTGCAGCTTCTGTACTGCTACCCAACCAGTTACCCTATTAAGACAGTGTCTCGCCCACGGCCAAAAAAAAATAAAAAAAAAAAAAAAAAAGGAAAATCAAAAAAATAAAAAAAAAAAAAAAAAACTAAAAAAAAAAAAAAAAAATTTACTAAAACATAATTGATGAACATAAGATCTTACTGAAGACTTCTTCTTTTTCTCTTCAAAGACTTTTTAGTTATTTGTGACAAACATTTTTGTGCAATCAGATTGATTTTTTTGCCTCACAGAAACCTTTACCTGATTGACTAAACAATAATTATTACTATAATTTGTCAACTCTAATTATTTGAATTTTCAGACCTCGAAATACTGGGCGAGGAGGAGTAGCAGCCATCTTTCAGTCCGATTTATTGATTAGTCCCAGACCAATCAATAGCTACAACTCTTTTCAATATTTAATCCTAGTTTTTTGAAATAGTTTTTCAGTTTTCTTCCAAATTGTTTTCCAAAATCCAAAGTTTTCACTAAAACCACTTTTTTTTGTTGTTTTTTTTTTCCACCAGGCCCTTACTCTCAATTTATTTTTTAGATCAGTTTTCAGACCTTTTATCTGATTTAGTGTTAAATACAGATAAAGTTATTATAGTGGGGGATTTTAACATTCATGTTGACACTGAAAGTGATAGCTTTAAATATAGCCTTTAATGGTATCTTAGACTCAATTGGCTTTACTCAAAACATTAACAAACCTGTTTGTCTTCATTCTCTGGACCTTGTGCTGACATATGGCATTGAGTGTACAGACATAACAATATTTTCTCACAACCCTGTGCTGTCTGACCATTTTTTTTAATAAACCTTTGAGTTTAATTTAACCGAGTACTCCACACTTGAAAGAAAATTTCATTATAGTAGATCATTATCAGACGATGCTGTAACAACCTTTAAAAAGACTTTTCCACTTTTAATTTGCTCATTATCACAGAAAAACAGAGTGGAGGGCAAAATTTTTTTTTCTTCCCCTTCACAAATTGATTCTCTTGTTCATAGTGTTACTTCATCATTGCGTGGTGCATTAGACAATGCAGCCCCCATAAAAAAGAAGGAAATTTAATTCATAGGAGGCAGGCTCCCTGGTTTAATTCAGAGCTGCGTACTTAAAAAACAATGTTAAAAAAATTTGAATTAAAATGGCGCTCTACACACCTAGAGGATTTCCAAGCTACTTAATCTAAAAAAAATAGCCTACTACTGTTTAAAAAAGACACTTTTCACCAAGCTAGAACAGCTTATTTCTCATCCTTAATAGAAGAGAACAAGAATAATCCTAGGTTTCTCTTTAATACAGTTGCTAAACTTACACAGAGTCATAGCTCTGTTGAGCCATCCATTCCCTTAGCTCTCAGCAGTCATGACTTTATGGGATTCTTCTTAAATAAAATTAATTCTATTAAAATGACATACTCCCGAAGATGTTTACATACTCCCGAAGATGATTACTTCATCCTCAACAAGTGAGACAACATTGGAAATAACTGTAGAACCTGATCTGTGTTTGGACTGTTTTGATCCTGTGGAGTTTCCTGAGTTATCAGAAATATTAGCTTTATCTAAACCTTCAACTTGTATGTTGGACCCAATCCCAACCAAATTATTTAAGGAAGTGTTCCCTCTGATTACCAGCCCCATTTTAGATATGATTAATCTATATTTAGTAAATGGATATGTACCAAAAGCTTTTAAGGTAGCTGTAATTAAACCTTTGCTTAAGAAACCTTTGCTTGATCGAGATGACTTAATAAATTACAGACCGATATCCAATCTTTCGTTCTTATCTAAAATTCTTGAGAAAATAGTTGCTAATCAAATGTGTGAGCATTTACACAGCATATGACCTGTTTGAGTTTTTTGTTTGAAGAAGAGTTTCAGTCAGGCTGCAGAGCTCATCATAGCACTGAAAAACACATGCTGAAAGTCACTAATGATATTCTTAGTATCTAATGATCTTCTTGCCTAATTGACTTGTGTCTGTACTGGTTCTGTTAGATCTCAGTGCTGCATTTGATACAGTCGATCATAAAGTCTTATAAAGGCTGGAATATGCTGTAGGGATCAGGGGAAACAGCATCTTTGATTAAATCTTATTTGTCTGACAGATTTCAGTTTGTTCATCGTAAATGATAAATCATCTTTAAACAGGGTTCAGTTTAATTGTGGAGTACCACAGGGTTCAGTACTTGGGCCAAATTCTCTTTACTATATATATGCTTCAAGCATTCAGGTCAAAATTATCAGGCAGCATAGAATAAATTTTCACTGTTACGCTGATGATACTCAGCTTTACTTATCCATAAATCCTGATGAGCCCAACCAGTTAGATAGACTACAAGCATGTCTTGAAGACATAAAAACTTGGATGACTTTAATTTTCTGCTTCTAAATTCAGACAAGACAGAACAGAAGTTGTCGGTCTTTGGACCGGAGACTAAAAAAAAAAGAAACTGCTTAGTGAATCACTTAACCTTGAATGCATTAAATTGACCTCCGATAATAAAGTAAAAAAAAACCTTGGTGTTATTTTTGACCAGGACATGTCATTTAAATCCCATATTAAACAGGTTTCTAGATTTTCCAGGATTTCCTTTTTTCACCTCCGGAACATTGCAAAATTAGAAATATCCTGTCCAGGATTGATGCTGAAAAACTAGTCCATGCATTTGTTACTTCAAGGCTGGACAATTGTAATTCTTTACTATCAGGATGTCCACAAAATGCAGTTAAAAGCCTTCAGCTGATTCAAAATGCTGCAGCAAGAGTTCTGATGAAAATTAAAAAAAGAGAGATCATATTTCCCTACTTTAGCTTCCCTTCGTTGGCTCCCTGTTAAATCCAGAATAGAATTTAAAATTCTCCTCCTCACATATAAAGCCCTTAATGATTCTAGCTCCATCATACACATCAGAGATCTGATTGTTCCATTGTTCCATACGTTCCTAACAGAGCACTTCGTTCTCAGACTGCAGGTTTACTGGTGGTTCCTAGAAGTAGAATGGGAGGCAGATCCTTTAGTTATCAGGCTCCTCTCCTGTGGAAGCTTATAGTTAGAGGGGGCTTAGGTTATCCTGAGCTATCTCTGTAGTTATGCTGCTATAGGCTTAGGCTGCTGGAGGGATAATGACCACTTTCACTCTCTTCGCTACACCTCACACTACTCTAAATTTTTGTATTATTTGCTGTTTTTTCGTTTTTAACTTTGTTTTCCTCTTTTCTTTTCCCAAGAAGCTACCCCTGGCCTGACTCCGGGTGTTTTCCCTGAAAACACCTTTCTGGAGGGGGGAATCCTCCAAGCTTCTGCTGGCAACATCTTAATGCTCCCCCTTACCGATGATCCACATGCCCCTGTCTTTCAGTGTTTAAAACCCTTTCTCTCCCTAGACATGGCTACTGACTGAGCTTTTACTGTGACAAAACTCTATGTGCTCTCTTCAGACTCAAACCCTTTGAAAACTGGCTCAGAGTTTACTTTTCTTTTTTTCTGGGGTGAAACGACAAAAGGGGAGCTAAATCCATTAAATTTACTTTTCCTTCCCATAGAAAGTACTCCTGGATCAGTGCTTCTTTGTTCTCTTTGTGTCTCTGCTCTGTTCCTTCTAACCCCCGTCGGTCGGGGCTGATGGCCGCCCACACTGAGCCTGGTTTGGTTCTGCTGGAGGTTTCTTCTGTTAAAAGGGTTTTTTCCCCCCACTGTCGCTACGTGCATGCTCAGTATGAGGGATTGCTGCAAAGTCAACGCCAGTGACTGTCCACTGTCTCTACATGCCCATCCAGGAGGAGTGAATGCTGCAAGTCACTGACTGGATGCAATCTGCTGGGTTTCCTTAGATAGAAAAACTTTCTATCAAATTTGACTAAAAACAGAATCTGACTGCACTGTTCATTGATTAAGATTAATTGGAATGTATGTAGCTGACTTTTGTGAAGTGCCTTGAGACGACATGTGTTGTGAATTGGCGCTATATAAATAAACTGAATTGAATTGAATGCTGGAAAAGCTGTTATGATTCTTAGAACATTTGTAGACCTGAAGGTTTTGTCCCACCGTCTCTCCATAAAGAGCTGCTGGGGTTTTCCTGCTTTCTTGATGTCATGATGGTTCTGTGTAAGGTTCTGACCCAGGTTGGGTTTGGATTAGAAACCCACAGAAAGATCTAGCCAACACTGATTCAGTCAGGACAGTTCTGATCAGTACCGATCCAGTTAGTACAAAAATGAGGATTTTAGGATTAAAGCAAGTAAAATATTTCCTGTCAGTACTGGTTTGAGGCCAGCATCAAATCTGAGTCTAACCTCAGACTGGAATCTCGAACAAAACCTGGAGCTCTGATTGGATCTGCTCAGTAATAATCAGTCAGTTAGTCCAATTCAATTCAGCTCAGTTTATTCCCATAGCTCCAATTCACAACACATGTCGTCTCAAGGCTTTTTACAAAGTCCACTCCAGTCCAATCATCCAGATTCCCAGTCAGGTTCATCCATTCCAATTAATTCCAAACCATCAAACAGTCTGATTCAGTTTATTATTCAAATTGGTTAAAAAGTTTTTCTATCTAAGGAAACCCAGCAGATTTCATCGATATGCACCTGATAACTAAAGGATCTGCCTCCCATTCTACTTCTAGAGACGCTAGGAACCACCAGCATGGGGGAAATTTACAGCCAAAAATCAAGAGCACATATTTTCAATTTGAGAGCAGGATTTCATTCTGCTTGGACTCAAAACTTCTGCTTTCTTTCAAATACTCTGTTCTCTCTCAAATCTTTGTTTCTGCGCTCTGATCTAATGCTTCTTGCATAGATAATTTCTCCTCCTGGTTGCTTCATCCTCCATGCGCGCAAACTTGCTCTCTGCTCGGATCAAAACTGCTCTCTCGAGTTTCTTCCCTGCTCGCAAATTCTTTTTGCTCTCTCTCAGATTAAAGTCGTATCATCTCCTAGCAACCATATCAGCCAATAGAATGACAGTGTGCAACTGCTAGGTCATAAGCTTAGTTACGGCGCGCTTGTTTTGAGTCCAAGCAGAATGAAATCCTCCTCTCAAATTGAAAATATGTGCTCTTGATTTTTGGCAGTAAATTTCCCCCATACACCAGTAATTCTGATCAGTAGTTCTGATCCATCTCGGTGCAGTAAAGGTCACCTATTGAAGGTCACTGAAACTGTTTCTCTGTTTTGTCAGGGTCCAGATTCACCCGGTCTGAGTCCTGGTTCTGATCCTGTTTCTGACCTCAAAGTCTCAGCGGTGATGGCAGACCGTGGGCGTGGCCGCAGGACTCTGAGTTTCAGTGTAGACTCGGTGGGGATCAGCAGAGGAGACTCTCTGCCTCCAGCTGTGCAACAGCCGACACCTGTGTTCCCCGTAAGCCCCGCCCCTTTATTCTCACCTGACTCCTGTCCTCAGGTGATTCTGAACTGATCTAACTTGAATCCAGAGGCTGGAACATATCATGCTGCCTTTGATTTGTCTCAGAAGTTGGACCTGGGATCTGGATCATCTCACTCCTGAGATGTTTTGGTCTGCAGAGTGGAAACCAGTTGGATTTAACTGTTGTTCTGCTAGGTGCTGCTCAGTCAGGTGGGGCAGAACCTCTGTGCTGTTGCTTTAATGACATACAGGCCATCACAAGTGCTGATCAATCAATCAGTCAATCAAGTAATCAGAACTTTATTTATCTAGTGCTTTACATACCACAAGGCAACCAAAGTGCTGCACACTTTAATAAAATAATAAAAAATACAACAAGATAAAATCATCATAATAAAAGCATTATACAAAAACAACACAATAAAAACCCATAAAATAATCAATAGTAAAAGGAAAAGACAGGGGTAGGACCGGCCTACTGATCATGCTGTCTGGAAAAGCCAGTGCAGAAAGATACGTTTTTAAAAGAGATTTAAATTCATTAACAGTTCTGGCAGTTCTGACCCCACTATAGAGGGTGCTGCAGCATTTTTAATGATACTATAATACTGAGGCGACTGAATACGGAAACAGAAAGGGGTGGGGTAGGTATGAGCATACAACACATTGCTCACCGTTTGTTTTGGTCGCATGTCGTGGTGGCTGACACACGTGTAGTGGCGTGTGCAACGGCGATGCAGGCTACATGCAGCTGGATGGCCAAGTTCTCCTCTCGACGTGCTCCTCGCTCAGTGATGAAAACAATGAGTGGAGCAACAAAAAGTGCACATTTTAGTTGGTTCATGTTTCCAGTGATGTTTTGTTCACCATTAATGGTGTATTTTCTGTTTCTGCAAAAGCAAACAGGTTCACTGTTTGCTCTTTATTTTGTTTCTATATTACAAACAGCATCAAATGCTATTAATGCACAACACCTGTAGTGAAGAACTACATGGGTATTTGATATTGAGATTTTGATTTTTATACCTAATTTTATGAAAATATATACATAAAGATTTTTGCATGAACATGCTTTGGTGCAATTTTGCACCTTTTAAATAAAAATATTAATTGTACTATATGCAGATGATTCAACTATTGTGAATTTCACCCAGCCAGGTTTCACAAAATGTATATATAACACAATATTAGGGGTTAAATTGCTTGTTCTTTGAAATATGTACATCTTTAAAACCAAATCATTTCAACTGCCTTTTTAAAGTGAACGGATCCTGATGATTTGATTACCCAGCAACCCTCAATTACCATCTCATCACTACTTTCAAGGGTATCATGAGGAAGATATGGCATGACTTTGCTAATTAACCTCAGATGATAAAAACTAGACTGGACTTCTATACAGTGACCTGTGTGTCAAAATTAAGGTTTTATAAAAGGACAATCTGATGACTCTATGGAGCCAACAGTGCTGCTGTATCCTGTCAGCAGGTCAGTGTCCCCAAACCCAATGATCTCCGTTTTATTTTCATTCAAGCAGAGGAAGTTCAGCTCCATTCATGTTTTAACATCTTGTAAACTCTGGTATCCATCAGATTATAAGGTAAATAAATCAGGATGTCATCCGCATAACAATGAAATTACACATTATAGTTTTTAAAAATGGACCCCAGTGGAAGCAAATAGGGCCTAAAATGCAGCCTTGAGGAACACCGCGTTTAAGTGGGACCTCTTGGAAATTAGCCTAAAGCTTGAGACAGCATTAGGGTCCAGGTTGCTATTTGTAAAAGCTGCTGGAAAACAACCCAAGAAAAGAAAGGTGCTAAGAAAACTGACTAAGCATGGACCAACAGCACCAAAGACCTTCGTCAACAGTCTGGGGGGACTGTCACCTGGAGAGTATGAAGGCCTCAGGTGTTGAACTATGTCAGAAATCTGAGAGGTGGTCACAGGCTCAAAATGTCCTAGACCAGCAGGAAATACAGGTGAAGTAGCAGCATCAGGTAAGGGTCAAAGCTGACAGAACTTTATCAACCAAACATTTCATAAATGTTTTACAAAGTGAAACAGAAGGAGTCAGACATAACCAACTATAATAGGCATGTCCTTCTTTCATCATCTCTCTGTGCTCCAGCAGGTGCTTCTAAGCACACGGTGTGTGTTCATTGAGCCTCAGCTCTGGAGCTGGTTTACAGCATCTAAGAGGAACAGCAACATCCAAAATAAACAAACAGATCTAAAATCCCTCAGGAGCTTCTCAACATCTCCATGCTGGAGGAGCTCCAGAGAGCAAAGCTGTAAAAGCAGCTGAGAACTGCAACACCGTCTGTGGGTTGATCAGGTGAGGGGAGCGCCCAGAGGCGTGTGAGCCCGGAGCTGACCATAACAGATTAAAATCAAATTAAACAGCCAGATGATCAGAAAGACCAGAATCAATAATCTCCATGTAAACGTAAAGTTAGAACCAAGTCCAGGGTGTGTGTTGGACCACACACCATCTGATCAATGTCAAAAAGTCTTTTGTTAACAGCTGAAGGTATGATAAATAGTTCATACCTTCAACGTTCACTACATCTCATAGACACAGCAGCCATATTTGATTCTGACCTCAGGGTTGCCCTAAACCTTCAGCTGTAGAGGTGGACGATTCCGAGGAAATTCTTGTTTTATCGACTGGGAACTCAGGAAATATGATTTCTGAGGACAAATCAAACGCACCAATAGGAACAGTGTTGGCAGCAGTGCTCTCTGGGAGCTGTGGTTTACTTTTCTGTTGTTTTTTCAGGTGATTGAGCAGAAGCCTCTGCCCCTGACAGGTGGGGAGGAGGCAGAGTACCTGACAGCACTGAAGCAGGACTTCAGAGGAGCCATGAGGAGTCTGCCGTGCTTCATCCAGCCGGCCGCTGTGCACCGAGGTCTGAATCAATTAATCAGAGATCAATAATCAGCTCATTGATGAAGCTGCACTCTTATTGTGAAAGTCTTCTCTCTGTACATCCTGTCAGATGTGGAACGATACTCGGATAAATATCACCTCAGCGAGCAGATGGACGGCCTCACTGACTGGATCATAGGTGAGAGGTCCAATCTGACCCCCAGTTCTGTTCGATTAAGCCTGGTTCAGTTCAGACCGTTTCATTCTGGCTTTGTCCACTTCAGTTTAGTTCCGATTGATTTAATTCAGTTCTTGGCATTTGATACCGACTCAATTCAGACCAGTTCGAAAACCAACCAGAACGCATTTTCTAGAACTCTGTAGTCTGGAGTCTAGAAAGGGACAATCACAACAGCTCCCCCTACTGGACTGAATGGTTGTTATCTCTATAGATCATTTAGAGCAAATATTAATTGAAACAGAACTGTCAAAGGAAACCCGGACATGTTGAACCTGCTGAGGAGAGCTGGGTTCTGTTCGCATAAATAAGCCCTGCTGTCAACCTGCCGTTTCTATTTCAGACTGGAAGAGATTCCCCAAAGAGCTCCGGGTCCGCATCAGGAAACCATCCAGAGATGGTCGGTACTCTGATTACATCCCCCTGTAATCTGATTACCTTGCCAGTAAATGTATTTTACCCCAGCAGCTTACCTTTGTGGGCTCAGGTGTTGAAGCAGTGACAGCAGTAGCAGTTTGCTCTGTGTCCTCAGGGGCAGCACTCACCTGGCTGGGCGGTGGGCAGTCAGGACAGATGAAGAAGAAGAAGGTTGGCGAGAAAGAGGAAGTGCTGCTCAAGTTAGAGGTAAGACAAACTAGAGTTGGTTTTACTGGGAACCAGTCTGACTGGAGAGGTTAACTTACTCACCTGTGAGGCAGCGTCAGGTGTTTAAACCACACTCACATCATGTGACCTGTGCCATGTGACCTTTCAGACACTGGAGAAGAAGGAAGAGCAGGAGAGCTCTGAGGAGGAGGGTGAGGGGAAGAATAAACAGAAGGAAGAGGAGGCCGAGGCTGAAGAGGAGTATGACGAAGAGGAGTTTGAGGAGGTGAGGGGAGGTCATGTGACCCTGCAGGTAGCCACCTTCAGGTGTTCAGTCTCACCTGTGGTCATGTGACCTTTGTACATCACCTCACATGACCACAGGTGCTTCCCGTGGAGCCAGCTTAGGTGCTGCCAGCACACTGGCTCTAGTGCTCTGCAGAAACGCTACTTTAGCACATCCTCCATGTAGTGAGTGCCACGGTCTCAGAGGGAACCAGAACCAGTCCGCCTGGAAAGTGGGTTTCTGAATAAAAGAGGTACTAAAATTAACGTTCCACTGATTTCCATCAATGTTATCTAAATACAGCATTATAGCACTAAAACTGGGGATCAGTGAGACACAATACCTTTTAATATAAATTACACAGAGCGACCAATATGAAGCACAGCTTATTTACACAGTGCCTTCATCTACCCATAAAAATATAAATTATAAACCAGGTATGATATAAACAAATATAATTCAGTTGAGACGTTGTGTGGAACATAAATAAAAACAGAGAACAATGACTTGCAAATTCTGTTCCACCCAAATGCAACTGAATCCACTACAGGCCAGTCTAGAAACTGCACTCTTTTACTGCGACAACATGCTGCAGGCATCAAACCCAACATGAGTGAATATTTGCAAAAAAAACAATAAAGTTTATCACCATAAATATCTTGTCTTTGTAGTGGATTCAGTTGCATAAAGGTTGAACAGGATTGGCAGATCACTGTTTTCTAGTTTTATTTGCGTTTTACACAACGTCCCAACTTCACTGGAACTGGGGTTGTAGTTTAGTTATTTTGTTTTGCAAAAAATGTTTGAAGAGTGTATACTTCTTCAAAGAACCTGCTTTTACATGTTTAATATTATTAATAAGGATAATAATAATGATAAAAGTAATAATGATGATGATAATGGTGCCCTGTGATGGACTAATGGCCTCATGTCTTCCGCGTCTCTCAGCTGGAGATTGGCATTGCCTCCCCCTACAACCCGGCAAGGATGAATAATAATATTGATACCGTGTGTGTGTGTGTTGCTGTTCAATAATATGCTTATGTTATTGAATATTTAATTAAGTAACCATTCAGTCTGTGAAGTACGGTCCTGGGAATACCAGTCCAATATAGCACTGGTATTAGAACAGTAGATGAAAGAGTGAGTCGAGCACTGGCATTACTGAACAGTAAACTCTGCACACACATGGAATAACAACAACTTCTCCTTAAAATCTAGGACTTTATTAACAAAAACAATTCAACTCCAAGTAAAAATATTTAAATGACAATGCTAGTACAATTCAACTAAAACTACCAAGCAAAATCAAAGAATAAAGAAAACTAATACAAACAATGGAACTACTGTATTGATTCAGTGATATGACAGTTCAGTGTGGATTTTTATGTTTAACAACCAAGTTTTATTTTGAGGAATTTGGAAATTGAGTGAAATTAGTTTTAAAACTAATTAAGGACAACAGTTGGTATGTCTTCAAAACAATGAAGTCACAATGCAAAATCAGAAGCGTAGATGAAACAGTATTTTAATAAAATAATATTTTGAAAAAGGATTTGCTGTAGTAGAAATCATCATAACCTTTTTGTTAATTGATTTCTTATGTTGTTTTAATCAGCTACCATCATTTAGTAAAATGATATTTAAAGAAATATTATTTGCTGTATTAGAAATCAATAATCAATAAAACAATTGATCTTAATGTTATTTTAGCTAGCCATCACATGGAGTAATGGACTACTAAAATGGCGGAGAGGAACGTAGGTAGACTACCAAGAGTCAGATGTAAATATTTGACTTTGATGGCACTAGCATTAGCGGTTTTGGCTATCAAAGGAAAGTAGTTTATTTGCCAACCCTTTTAGTTTCATATAGGTTTAAAATACCATTTATACTAATATAAAGATGTATATGAGCGCCAGCGGGTGCGTTATGGCAGATCTATGTTTAAACCACTCATTAAAATAAAGTTTGGCGTAACTTTAGAACAAAACACAGACAAATCGACTAGCCTCAAGGCTTAGAGTTCCCATTAGCTTCACCAGGTAGCCACCACCACAAACAAAACAAACCACCATGAAATAAATAAGGTCTAGATTGGTTCATCTTAAACTAATTGTCTCTGCCCAGACACCACCTCTTACATGAACTGTTCTGAAGAACAGGAGGTCCAACCTCAATGAGTTGAGTAGCGAAGGTGATCAAAGAACCGTGGCCCTGCTCTCAGTAGCGGCTGTGGGGTAGCTGCTGCTACCCAGACTGGCAGGCAGGAAGGCGTGTGATGCTGGTGCTTCTTACGCTGTCCTCTTACTCCCGAGGGGAAAGCCGCTTTACTCGACGTGATTAGAGACACCGTCTCATCTGGGGAAATCTCTGGCTCAGATTCCTTTTCTGCAAAAGCTCAGAAATATATTTTCAAGACAAGATTGTCGCAATTAGCCATTTAAAATGAACGCTGGATGCACTAACAGCAGATCATTACTTAGCTTAATGGAAAGATTACTTAATAGAAATCAATGGAAGTCAATGAGAGTCAATGCAAGGTCCTCACAACATACAGTAAGACAAGAGTGTGTGTGGGTATGTGTTGTTTATGACTGACTGGTTTCTTCGTCCCACAGGAGACAGATTATATCATGTCGTACTTCGATAACGGCGAGGACTTTGAAGGGGACAGCGATGACAACATGGACGAGGCTATCTACTAAAACAATGCTTCTCTGGGCCATGGTTCTGGTTATGACTCGACTGCTGATTATAAAGAGTTTTATCTGAGTGTTCTTAATGTTTTGTACGAGCATTGTTTTTATTATCTTGTTTTCTTCTGTTGGAAAAATAAACAAATGTGATGTTTGGTGTGTTTCTGACTCAGGAACCCACTGAAGAGATCACACTGTACAATAATGTGATTTTACTCTGCAGTACTCTTATTACTCTGTCTGGTACTGTGACCCAGAGCCTACTGACATAAAGGAGCTTTTCAGCTCTTTGGGTTCTGAGGTGGAGACCAGGTGGAGGTAACTGACGTGTAACTGACCACGACCACAACAATCAGCTGCCGACTAATTAAACCATTCACACTTACAGAAATTATTCAGTAATATTTTTCCAGGACTACTGGTTCCTCCTGATGATCTGGATCAGTTGTACTGACAGCAGAGGAATTACTGCTTAGAGATCGGGCTAAGGCACACATTCACCTGGTTCTAGATGTTTGGTCTCATGGAACCCAGTTCTGTACAGGCAGCTCCGACTCCTCTGCAGGCCCACTTCATGCGCTCTGGAATTGGTTGTGCATCTGTGATTGGCTGCTGCTACATTAAGACCTCAGATACAAAACCAGAACTTGGACTTGACCCAGCCTCACCTTTGCCCTGATTTTTGTCTGCAGAAACAGAAACGGAAATCTGAGCCGCTGACTCAGATGCTCCAGCTGTCTGTAAAGAAGTGGCCTTTAGCCAATCACACACTACCTAGGAGGCTCTCAGCCAATGAGAGTGAGAGTACTGCACACAAAGAAGGGTGATAGGGGAGGGGCTTCTGGGTCAGCAGTAAGGTGAGAGTGTGGATGTGCAGGACGTGTTGGTACTCCAACATGCAGAACATGAAAACCTAATAAACCCAGGCAAGGTTCGGAACGTGGAGTAGTGGTATAGCGCCACAACCCATATACAGAGCCCTTAGTCCTCAGCTGTCCCTGCTCAGAGGCCCAACCCAGAGACCTATGCTGCATGTCTTCCTCCTCTCTGTGACCCACTTCCTGTGTGCTTACCTTCAGAAAACAACAAAAATAATGCAACAAAAACATCTTAAACAACCCAGTAAACCCGGTTAAAACAGAGCCGCTCAGTGGCTCCTGCTCCACATTCAACAACCCAGTTAACCTAGTGGGTCTCTCAGTGGTTCTGTCAGTGTTGTGTCTGGTTGTTTGTACTGTTGTTGTGTTGCAGATTCTGATGAGAGCAGCTGCAGAGGCCGTAAACAGTAGGTCCGATTACACACACACACACAGGCAAACAGGGTCATAACAGTGCTGCAGCTTCGCTGCCAGTTTAACACCAGGTTTACCAGCCTGTATCAATCCCACTGCAGAACTCAGAGGTGGAACCAGAACTGAAACTTGAACCACACATGTCCTCTGCAGTCCCTTCGTCCAACCCTGCTGCTGCTCTGCTTCTTAAACTGTGACCTTTTCCTTTTCTGGTTCTGTTTCCCAGAAAGTTGTTCTGGTTCTGTTCAGTAGCTTTCTGAGAAGATGAAACTGAGACAAGGGAACAGCTGTGGAGCTCGGCAGCGTCCCTGCAGAGCTATCTTCTAAATATGTCCCGCTGTCCTCATGTCCAAACCCACTCTGATATCTCAGTGTAGGTCAGCTGACCTAGGAAACATTTTTACTGCAAAGGAGACAGGAGGTGTTTTATTTTGAAGGGAAGACCAGCTCTTGGCTTCTGCTCAGTGATGTTGGGGTCTGATGGTTTTAGAGAACCTCTGGTTTTGATGGTTCTGGAAACAGCAACCAGTGTTTCTGCTTCAGAGCCGTAGAGAAGATGGAGATGCTCCTTTTCTTCTTTTTATGATCGCAAACACATAAAGACGTGAAGACAATTCAAGAAAGTGGACAAAAATTCAATGAAACCTGGAAAGAAACTAAAACCACACGACAGCCAAATGTTTACATGTTCTCATTCAATTCAATTCAGTTTATTTATATGGCCCCAATTCACAACACATGTCGTCTCAAGGCACTTCACAAAAGTCAGCTACATACATTCCAATTAATCCTAATCATTGAACAGTGCAGTCAGATTCTGTTATTTGTTCAAATTGGATAAAAAGTTTTTGAACTTCATTCACTCATTAAACCAGAAGAGGCGCAGCATGGAGGGATCTAGAAAGAAATGCTTTAAAATACGGTCATCAACTCATTAAATTGTTTCCATGTGTTTTAATATAATTGATCTATAAGTAGTAGTAAATAATAATCAGTTAACATCTGCATTTATGTTCAACCCCCTTTACTCTGATACCCTAAAATAAAAAACAGCAACTTGCCTTTAGAAGTCAAGCTGATGGAGTCTAAATGCAGATGTTCTGATGTTTCTGGCCTCAGAGGTTTGTTAGAGAATATTAGAGAACATCCTGGATCATGAAGACCAAGGAACACAGCAGACAGGTGTTCACATATTTATAAAATGTGTTCAAAAGTATTTTTGTTTTGGTCTGGAACATCAAATCTAAATAAAATTGCCTGAAGTTTGTGGCTGGGGGTGTGAATACTTATGCAAGGCTCTGTAAACAGCAGCAACGTGAAAAATAAAGATTCAAATGTTTATAAGTCGTGAAAAAGTTTATTAAAGGTATACAAAAATGAAAAAATCAGTTTATTTACAAAATATACATGAAATATAAACGACTTCCTGTTACTGTAGTAAAAATTCGTCGTATTTACAAAACAATTTTCACAACAAAAACATTTTCATGAACATTAACATAGTTACGTCAGCCGAGTCCTCCTTATAAACAGACAAGTCGTCGTCATTAAAACCCAAGTCATATAAAAGATGCCAGTATAAAAGCGAGCTGCTGTGACTGATGGAAATCTGATGGGCCGGTTTGGGTCTTTGACTGGACGTGTGATGAACGTACCTCCACACCCATTGTCTGTCCTCCCTCACGGCAGCAGGAAGGGATCTTCTACAGTCTTAGAGGGACAGTGACCTCATTCTTTCTGTCCTCAAAAGACTGGAACAGCCTGTCGAGGGTCAATGGCATCTTGATCAACCTGAAGACCACAGAAGATCATCGATCAGACAATTCAATTCAGTCAGTCAGTCATTTTCTACCGCTTATTCCATAGTGGGTCGCGGGGGAGCTGGTGCCTATCTCCAGCAGTCTATTGGCGAGAGGCAGGGTACACCCTGGACAGGTCGCCAGTCCATCGCAGGGCAACACACAAACAACCACGCACACACTCATTCATACACCTAAGGGCAATTTAGAGTGACCAGTTAACCTAACAGGCATGTCTTTGGACTGTGGGAGGAAGCCGGAGTACCCGGTGAGAACCCAGGCATGCACGGGGAGAACATGCAAACTCCATGCAGAAAGACCCCCGGCCCTACAATTCAATTCAATTCAATTCAATTCAATTCAATTCAATTTCAATTCAGTTTATTTATATAGCGCCAATTCACAACACATGTCGTCTCAAGGCACTTCACAAAAGTCAGGTACATACATTACAATTAATCCGAATCATTGAACAGTGCAGCCAGATTCAGTTATTTATTCAAATTGGATAAAAAGGTTTTCTATCTAAGGAAACCCAGCAGATTGCATCCAGTCAGTGACTTGCAGCATTCACTCCTCCCGAATGAACATGTAGAGACAGTGGACAGTCACTGGCGTTTACTTTGCAGCAATCCCTCATACTGAGCATGCATGTAGCGACAGTGGAGAGGAAAAACTCCCTTTTAACAGGAAGAAACCTCCAGCAGAACCAGAACCAGGCTCAGTGTGAGCGGCCATCTGCCACGACCGACTGGGGGTTAGAGAGAACAGAGCAGAGACACAAAGAGAACAAAGAAGCACTGATCCAGGAGTACTTTCTATGGGAAGGAAAAGGTAAATGTTAATGGATGTAGCTCCTTTAGTCGTTTCACCTAGAAAGAAAGAACAGATAAACTCTGAGCCAGTTTTCAAGTTTAGAGTCTGAAGAGAGCACATAGAGTTAGTTACAGTAAAAGCTCAGTCAGTAGCTATGTCTAGGAGAGAGAAAGAGCTAAACACTGAAAGACAGGGCCATGTGGATCAGCTGTAGAAGGTGAGCATTAAGTTGTTGCCAGCAGAAGCTTGGAGGATTCCCCTCTCCAGAAAGGTGTTACAGGTAAACACAGAGTCAGGCCAGGTGTAGCTTCTAGGAAGAGAAAGAGAGAGAACAAAGTTAAAAGCTGAAATAACAGCAAATAATGCAAAATTTGTAGAGTAGTGTGAGAAAGTAGCGAAGAGGGTGAAAGTGGTCATTATGTCCTCCAGCAGCCTAAGCCTATAGCAGCATAACTACAGAGATAGCTCAGGATAACCTAAGCCACTCTAACTATAAGCTTTATCAAAAAGGAAAGTTTTAAACCTAGCCTTAAAAGTAGACAGTTTGTCCATCTAGAGCCCACTGATGGCCATTGTTATACTAAAAACCACAAGGATTGGGACACCTCTCTCTGTCAGATTGACCATAACCATTGGAAAAGAGAGGGGGTCATACAGGTAGCAGAAATGGAAGGTGTGTTTGCACCTCAACCGTAACAATCATCATCGCAACTGAACCTGAACCTCATGATGTTCCTCTGAATGTTCACCCTCCGACAGAGTGAACCAAGCTGTAGGGGAGGTTGGGCTGCCTCACCTCGCTGTAGGCAGGGGGAGGAGGGTAGCACCCTTCAGGAACTCTCATGAAGAGCCCTCCGTCATCATCATCATCATCCTCAGCACCGTCGTAGTCATGGAGCAGCGGCGTGCAGAGGCCATTCATCCTAAAGTCCCTGTGGATGTTGCTGTAGCTGGGGGGGGGCGAGGGGATGGAGGTCCAGCTGCTAGAGGCCTGGCTGCTCATGCTGCTGGTTCTGCTGCCAACGCGACTGAACTGGGTAGTTCCAATGACCAGAGGCAGTTCCAGCATCAGCTTCTCACTGCCAGGGATGTGCAGGTAGATCTGAAGGAGGGAGTAATGTAGATGTTATTTTAATGTTCTACTGTTTTTTGAAGTTTTATCTAACTTCAGACGATGGAACACCATCAGCAGCTAGGGTCTTCGTGTGTGATCTTCATCAGGTTATTGATTAGCCTCAATCTCACTATGTGGCCTATTACTGTTTTAGTCTTCGGGTCTATTTAGCCATTCAGAATTTGAACAAACAGACATGTCATCTGTATAAATGTTCAGTTCAGCTGGACTTCTTCTTCAGCTTGTTCATAAAAACAAACCCTGATAGAGTCCCAGTGTGGAGCCCTGATGAGCACCTTTAACTAACGCCAGATGGTCTGATTTCTGTTCACATTTAGACTCTTTCAGGAAAGTAATCAGTTTCTTTAATCAAAAACTAAAAGCTACAGTTTTAAATACCTCCCATGGCACCATTTCTCCTGATAACATCATAGATGACTCACCATGAGGGCGTAGTCCACCTTGATGATGTCACACCCGAGCAGTGTGGGCCTCAGTTTGGGGACCCTGATGGCCCTCCCTTGCCACATGTCACACATGCCCGAGATGATAGGGTTTCCTCGAACCGCCGTCAGTTTCTGACGCAGAACCTGTGGAGGAACCCAGAGTTGAAACCAGCAGCCGGGCCCTGATTGGACAGTAGGTTCAAACACGGCGAGCGCTCACCTTGGTGTGGCTGTTGATGATGTACGAGTGTTTGGCGATGATGGCGGCCTTTGGCACCACAATTCGGGAGCAGGTGTTCTCGAACTTAGCATTGATGTTGATGTCTTCACCCTCGCAGAACCCCTTCCTGTCGATCTGAGCTGTGATGGAGACTTGGCCGTCAGGGATGAACATGCAGGTGACCTTCTTCTGTTTGGAGGCTGCAGCGGGAGCCTGGAGGAGTAGGATAAGGATAAGGATCAGGATCCTTTGCTTCTCTTTACTGTGTCCAGGTCTCGGGGGATATTGGGTGTCCCTCTGTTAGACCTGTTGAGTTTCTGCTTTACTCAGAACTTTACTCAGAGCTTTGTGTGTTGATCCACGTTGGCAGAAAATCATTGACCAGAATCATGGTATCAATGTTTTGGAACCAGGCGCAGGATTCTTAGCTTTCGGTTGCTGCTTCTGTTCTCTGATTTCTAAATCTGAATGTGAAAATACAAACTCATCAGAGGTCATGAAAATGTTTCCTGATTTTAGATTCTGATGATGCTTTCAGCTCATGGATCATGGAAACAGGAAATAACTTTGTCCTGATTCTTGGACTTGCTCAACAGTTTGAAGATTTTATACTTTCCTGTGATTCATGATCAAACTTTCATCTGTTTCTTATTATGTTAGAAGCTGATGGTGCTGATGCTGATGTGTTCCCAGTGAGCGGTGTGACCTGAAGCTTCAGTTTTCAATTTATTGCTTGCTGTTGGTTCTGATCGGTTACTGCGGTTCATACCAGCAGGTCGGGTTGGTTTACATCCAGCGGCTCTTCTACTTCAAACTCCCGGTCGCACTGCAAAGCATGCTGGGAAGGTCGCTGCAGCTCCGCCTTCACGTAATACCGGACAGACCCAAACTTCCCTTTGAAGGATGACACTAGGCGCCTGCAGGCAGAACCCAGCAGGACCCAGCAGGGTCAATGATGTGATCAATAATTGAAAGATGAGCTGAATGGATCAGAGACTTACCCTGAAGGAGGAAGCTCGAAGCCGAACTGGAAGCTGAAGGATTTACCAGCAGGAAGCAGGAAGCAACCATCAGGGCCTGAGACACAGAGAGACAAGAGGAATGAGAAGATAGTAAGGAACACTAGGGAGACAACGAAAGACATGAGGAGACACGGAGGGACAGTGAAGTTAAGAAGATTGGCACCCTGTCTCCATCACTCACCACAGCACACATGGATCAGTAACGAGACCAGAACAAAATCACACGGGCCCATAGGCTTACTAACTTTAACTGACCTAAACCGCAGATAAACTCTGACTGCTGATCTGGAGCTCCTCATCTAACCTGTTTAGTATATTTCAGTGGACCCAGCAGGTCCTGATGGACCAGACCCAGTGGTTCCGCTGCAGCAGCCACATCACCTGTGCTCAGAACCTCTTCCAGTCGAACCTGTTCCTCATACTTCAGGTACTCCACCTCCTGTCTGCGGCTCCGGCTCTCTACGCGAGCACACCCGGCGGCAGTGACCCTGAGGCCAGTTAGCCTGCAGGGGGAGCCCGCCTCCAGCTGGACCGAACCAGACAGTTTGTCCCCACTGCTGTAGAAAGTTCGGGTTGGGTCAGAGAAGAGAACCTGGAACACCCTGGGCTTGTTGGCTGAGGACAGAACCATGGTACCGACTGGATGGAAAGTGATGAAAATGTTTTCTTAAAGTGGAAGGTAACAGCAGGAGGAAGATTAATCAGACCAATCTGAACAGTTTGTTAGACTCTGGATGGTTCTGCAGGGCAATGAGGCAGCTCTGCTTTATACCCGAGGGGTGTGGGTCAGTGTTCTGTTACCACCACACTGGGCAGCACATGCACACTGTGTGCACATGCACAGCCTTCAAAAACAGAGCACTGTGATTGGTCAGCCCTGACAGTCAGCCAATCAGAGCTCAGAAAGGCTGCATGGATGGCAGCTGGACTGAAGAAGACCTGGAACTGGGAGGGGGTTAAATGACAGCAGTCATTAGAGTGAGAATAGAAACAGATCTACTGTAATAGAAGCAGCTTCACTGTAAACAACAGCTGCTGCCACACAGCATTCAGAACATTCAGAACAGAACCAATACATAGAACCCATAGAGAAGCATCTAACCACAAGGTAGCAGAACAAACTGAATCCGGCAACCTCCAGATGCTCCACACCGGATCAGTACATCTGTTCTGAATCCGTTCCAATCAGGAAGAAGCAGCAGAGGAAATGGAAGGAAAATAAATCTTGGATTTCAAGGTTTTTTTACCAATAAAATCTGTAAAATGGAGAATGAATTTAATTTCAGCTGCCTTTTAATCTGAAACCTCTAACTTAAAATCCAGTGCAGCCAACTACTTTCCTCAGAGGTTCTTTAGAGAACATTAGAGAACAAACAGCGCCATGAAGACCAAGGACCATAGCAGACAGGTCAGGGATAAAGTTCTGGTTCAGTTTAAGCTGGTTAAGTTCCACAACAACATCGCAAGCTTGAACATCTCCCAGAGCTCTGTTCAATCCATCATCTGGACATGGAGAGAGGATGGACCAACTGAACACCTACCAAGACGTGGACCCGCACCGCACTGAGAGGGTGGCCAAGGGGAGCATTAATTAGGGGAGCTGCACAGCTTAGGTAGGAAAATCTGTCCACAAGGACACTCCACAAATCTGGCCTTTATGGAAGACAAGCAAGAAGAAGTCCTGTGGGCAGTTTGGTCCAAGTCATGTAGGAGAAACAGCAAAGAAGGTGCTCTGATTAGAGGATACCAAAACTCAACTTTCTGGTCTACTTGCAATAAATTGTTCATCAGACTGTGGGGAAGACTAACACTGTACATTGCACTGATCACAACATCCTCATAGTCAAATATGGTGGTGGCAGCGTGATGCTGAGGGGACACCTTTCTTCAGTCGGAACAGGGAAGCTGGTCAGAGGAAATGGGGAAGATAGATGGAGGTAAACCCAGGCCAATCCTGGCTGCAGAGAATGTGAGACTGGGGTGGAGGTTCGCCTTCCAGCAGGACAACCACCCTAAACACTCACCCAGAGATACAATGAGATGATGATAATGATGATGATGATACTTCGTGATTTGTGTGTCCAGCAGCACACAGAAATCACAAACCACACACAAATATAACCAGAACCCAGCATCAGTCATACTAGTGATGTTTATAAAGGGCACTTGGTAACTGCAGCAGGAATGACGGATCTCCTGAATGCCTGTCACTGCAGCTGCTTCTCTGAGTCTCATGCAGAGGGTGTCTCGTGTCGTTGAGGATGGTCTGCATCAGACACCTCATCCTTCTTTCCATCAACTCACCAACTGAGTCCACTTTCCGACCCACCAGACACACACAGTTGTCAAACTTGTTCTGATCCCACAGTGATGCTGTTCCCCCAACAAACAACAGGAGGAACTGACTGCATACATTTAAATGATTTTAGTTTTCTGAGAAACAAGAGCATGCTCAGTCCTTTTTATATGCCACATTTGTGTGTATGGACCAGTCCAATTTGTTGTCTAGGTGAACTCCCAGATATTTATAGCACTCAACCACCTCATCGTTCTCTCCATCACTTGTAACAGGCTGATGCTGTTATAGCCCATGATCATCTCCTTGGTCTTAGAGGTGTTCAGATGGTTTAGATCAAAGCTGATTCATGTGTTAGAATAGCCTAGTCAAAGCCCAGACCTAAGAATATGTGGCAGGACCTGAAAGCTGATGTCCAACGGTGCTCCAGGAGCTAGACCTGCAACCAGAGGTGGTTCTATTAACTCACTGATGCTGAATAAATAAATGTTCGTCGCACTTTCAGATTATGATACAAGAAGGAAAACAATGAATACATTTCCATCCTCTTCATTGCTGTACACAACTTTGTGTTGGTGTGTTGGAACAGGATGTGAATACTTTTGCCAGGCTTTCTTTGAACTTGTGACTTTTGAAACCAGTTTAAAGTCAGAAACCGAAGATGGGACAAAGGTTTATTATTTTTACATAAGGAGGGTCTAAACAGCTTCAGGTGAGGCAGCAGGAGAAATGTTATATTTGTTAGAAGAATTGAAGGGTTGGTGTGGTCTACTGGAGCTTCAACTGATCAGGAAGGCCTGCTCTGCGCTGGGATGACCCCTCACCCCAGTGGAGAACTACATCCATACTAGCATCCTACCTGGACATGATCTCCCCATGACATGGTAACAGCAAAGGAGAACTCCCTCAGCCTCTTTCCTCCCAGCAGCAGGTGGACTCTATGTGAAGATCTCAACAAAGCAGATAAGGAACTGGAACACATCTGAGCAGCTGCACCTTTAATCAGAGGTCTAAGGTTGTTACTGTATTCATTTGAAGTATTTACCCTCACATCTAATCTGATGTTTCTTATTTAAACTGAATATACACTCACCTGCTGATCTACTGGGATTTTCACGCAAGACGATCTGCTGCAGTTCAAACTGAGCATCAGATGGGGAAGAAAGGTGATTTAAGTGACTTTGAACGTGGCATAGTTGTTGGTGCCAGACGGGCTGGTCTGAGTATTTCAGAAACTGCTGATCTACTGGGATTTTCACGCAATACCATCTCTAAGGTTTACAGAGAATGGTCCGAAAAAGAGAAAATATCCATTGAGCTGCAGTTCTGTGGGCGCAAATGCCCTGTTGATGCCAGAGGTCAGAGGAGAATGGCCAGACTGGTTCGAGCTGATAGAAAGGCAACCGTAAGTCAAATAACCACTGGTTACAAACAAGGCATGAAGAAGAGCATCTCTGAACACACAACACGTCGAACCTTGAGGCGGATGGGCTACAGCAGCAGAAGACCACACCAGGTGCCACTCCTGTCAGCTAAGAACAGGAAACTGAGGCTACAATCACACAGGCTCACCAAAATGGGACAATAGAAGATTGGAAAAACGTTGCCTGGTCTGATGAGTCTCGATTTCTGCTGCGACATTCAGATGCTGTCATCTGGCCTCAACAACATGAAAGTATGGATCCATCCTGCCTTGTATCAACGGTTCAGGCTGGTGGTGGTGGTGGTGTAATGGTGTGGGGGATATTTTCTTGCCACACTTTGGGCCCCTTAGGACTGAGCATCGTGTCAACGCCACAGCCTACCTGAGTATTGTTGCTGACCATGTCCATCCCTTTATGACCACAGTGGACCCATCTTCTGATGGTTACTTCCAGCAGGATAACGCACCATGTCATAAAGCACGAATCATCTCAGACTGGTTTCTTGAACATGACCATGAGTTCACTGGACTCAAATGGCCTCCAGTCACCAGATCTCAATCCAATGTGTGATGCTATCATGTCAATATGGACCAAACTCTCTGAGGAATGTTTCCAGTACCTTGTTGAATCTATGCCATCAAGGATTAAGGCAGTTCTGAAGGCAAAAGAGGGTCCAACCCAATACTAGTAATGTGTTCCTAATAAAGTGGCCGGTGAGTGTTATATTTATCACAATGCAAATGTTATTCTTCGCTGTTGCTCCTAATGGATTCTGTTAGCTTCTCATTAAGGGACAAATAAAGTTCATCAGCCTTCTTCTTCACGCGTCTTTCATTGTGTCCTCATTCCTTACAGATGTTTGGAGCAGAATCTGATTTAGATGTTCAGGTCTCAGCAGGTTCAGGACCAGTGGAAGGTTTTCGGAGGCAACCAGGAGTATTGATTCTGCTTTCACTGTCACAACCTGTGTGCAGGTTGGTTGGGTTTGTGTCTCTGTCACCTCTATTGCAAGGTGTGACTGGCAGGCGTGGCCCACAGCTGCAACTCGTTTGGACTAATCAGGTGGAGCTGAAGGGGAGCATGAAACCCAGAGGGAGATGCCAGATCGTTTTCTCTTGTAGCGTGGTAATCAGGCCCGTTTTCTCGGCTCCTACGAGCCTTCTTATGCTTAGCGCTAAGTTTTGTGCTCCCTGTTTCCAGATGTCCAGTCCACAAGCCTTCCAAGTTCCTTTGTTCCAGTGAATGGCTGCCCCCTCTCCTGGAGAAGCCCTCCTATGATCACTGCTGTTAGTCTCCCTGCTGCTCCTCAGATCCTCCTCTGGATAAACAGTCACTTTGCTGTTCAGTTACCTAACCATCTGCTCACCTGCCTGTCCACTTTCTACACGTCGGTCGCTTCTCATACTGCTTCCTTCTTGGAAAGAACAAACAGAGATGCTGCATCTTTGAGCCTCCAAACAGCCACTTGCCAACCTCACACTCCGCGAGTTGCTCACCTTCCCTGGACATCCGTGTTCTTCGACAACACATAGCGCTATCCATTTCTTCACTAAAATTATTTATAATGATTGTGATCTTCTGCCACTTACCTTAAACTCTTTAAACCTTTTTGACGTGTCTGTAATTGTTGTCAGTTCTACAGTCAGACTACAAATAAACATCACACACACTTGAGCAACACAGTTGGTTCTGTTCTCCTGTAGCATTTTTTGCAGAGAGAAATATGGTTTGTGCTAAGTGTGTTTTTGGAAACACATAAATAATGTTTATACGGTATGTTCTTCGTTTTCGCCCCTGTACTTCTTGCTTCTATTGTCTGTGACTTTAATCCACCCACTGGTGACGTTATGATTTGCACAGAACAACCAAGTATTCTGCGGTGCCCGAGTTGAACCAGAGTTCGTGTTCTGGAACCTCTGTTCCTTGGTGGAAACACGCACCGGTTGAAAATCACGTTCGGGAACCAGAGCGGCCTCCGGACGGAATAGGGGTACCTGTGGTACCTCAGTGTCTGAATTTTTCGTTCAGTTCAGTGCCTGGTGTAGCTTGGGCTTTCAGTAGAAAGCCAGTGTGTTTTGTTGCCAGCACTCACTGGCAACTTCTAACTTCTAAGTTTTTGTGGGCTTATGAACTCTGCCATCTCCTCTTATTCCTATACTTTTCATTTCAATGCAGTTTATTTATATAGCGCCAATTCACAACACATGTCGTCTCAAGGCACTTGACCAGTGCAGTCAGGCTCAGTTATTTATTCAAATTGGATAAAAAGTTTTTCTATCAAAGGAAACCCAGCAGATTGCATCCAGTCAGTGACTTGCAGCATTCCTACATTTCCCACACTTTCTGCCATGGCGTCATCTGTCAATGAGGCAGAACTAATTTGCCGTGTACCTTTGGAAAACAAAAAGAAAAGAGGTGCTGGTTGAGGGGCGTGGCCAGATTCAGCTAATTTGCATTAAAGTGACAGAGCCCTAAAGCAGTTCATTCTGAAAGGAGCTCATAAAAGGGGGAACTGCGGAGGTGAAATCCTATTATATGAAAATGATTTTGTGCAAAAAATGTAATTAACATGTTTTGTAAAGCCCTAGACCT
This sequence comes from Crenichthys baileyi, assembly GCA_036173005.1. Lineage (NCBI taxonomy): Eukaryota > Metazoa > Chordata > Actinopteri > Cyprinodontiformes > Goodeidae > Crenichthys > Crenichthys baileyi. The sequence continues at coordinate 169,893 of JAHHUM010001267.1, forward strand.
ATCCCAAATGTTTAAAAGGAAGTATAATAGGTCACCTTTAAGCAAAGAGCAGCTGTGCCTTGGCAGTGCTCAGTCATGCGTGTTTGCACTCCTTATGCTGACATGTCCATTTTATAAATACCATTACTTGTAGAGTTTTAATGAGTTAAACAGTATTTTAGATTGTTGATAGGCTCCCTTCACACAGGGAACGCTGTGTCTGCCGTGGTTATGAAACTCAATGAAAAAAAGGTGCACAGAGATGCAGACTGCTCCGCAGTTTAATGCTGGAAAAGTTTGAAAATTTACATTGAAAAGGCTTGAAAAGTTCTTGAAATTTACTGTGAGAAAAGTGTATGAACCTGAATAAGTGTTGATTGATTGACTGAGATCCACGTTCAGTGTGCAGATTCACCTTTTTTCTGGGTTCTGATTGTTGCATAAAGGTTCTGTTTTCCTTCAGGAGCCCAAGATGACCCGATCCAGGCTGAAACAGGCTGTACAGCAGGGACAGGTGAACAGAACCTCCACTCTCACATGAACCCTGTTGATCAAAACCAGCATGTTAATTCTGTCTGTTTACAGCGTCTGAACTGGGGCCTATCAGCTCTGAGCACAGTCAAGGTAAACTTTGTATGCCTGCCTCTCTGATTCTGAAACTGTCTGTTTGCTTTCTAACAGTTTTCTCTTCTCCAGCCTCCTCAGTTTGTCGACATCGATCTTGAGGATGATGAGGACTCCTCTGATGAAGAGTATTGTCCTGATGAAGAGGAGGAGGAGGACACATCTGAGGAGGTGAGACAGGAATGATGGACTGAATAATCTGTCTGACTCACCAGCATGCAAACTAATGATCACTCTGTCTTTGGAACATTTATTAATATTTCACATTTAAAAACAAGTTCACTAAAATATTTTACAGTCTAACCAAACAACAATATGAAAGGCAAAATATTAAAGATTATTAATAAAGAACAGACAATTTTACTCCAGACCTTCTCCGTCTTCCTGATAGTAAAGAATTACAATAGTCCAGCCTTGAAGTAACAAATGGATGGACTAGTTTTTCAGCGTCACTCCTGGACAGGATATTTCTAATTTTGGCAATGTTTCCGTAGATGAAAAAGGAAATCCTAGAAACCTGTTTAATATGGGATTTAAATGACATGTCCTGGTCAAAAATAACACCAAGGTTTTTTACTTTATTATCGGAGGTCAATTTAATGCCATCCAGGTTAAGTGATTGACTAAGCAGTTTCTTTTTTAAATACTCCGGTCCAAAGACGACAACTTCTGTCTTGTCTGAATTTACTCGTACTCGTCGTCTTCCGCTTTATCCGGAACCGGGTCGCGGGGGCAGCAGACTCAGCAGAGACACCCAGACGTCCCTCTCCCCAGACACCTCCTCCAGCTCCTCCGGGGGGAGCCCAAGGCGTTCCCAGGCCAGCCGAGAGACATAGTCCCTCCAGCGTGTCCTGGGCCGTCCCCTGGGCCTCCTCCCGGTGGCAGGTGCCTGGAACACCTCTCGAGGAAGGCGTCCAGGAGGCATCCGGTATAGATGCCTGAGCCACCTCAACTGGCTCCTCTCGATGTGGAGGAGCAGCGGCTCTACTCCGAGCCCCTCCCGGATGGCCGCGCTCCTCACCCTATCTCTAAGGGAGTGCCCGGCCACCCTACGGAGGAAGCTCATTTCAGGCGCTTGTATCCGGGATCTCGTTCTTTCGGTCATGACCCAAAGTTCATGGCCATAGGTGAGGGTAGGAACGTAGACCGACCGGTAAATCGAGAGCTTCGCTTTTCGGCTCAGCTCTCTCTGCACCATAACGGACCGGCACAGCGCCCTCATTACTGCGGCAGCCGCACCAATCCGTCTGTCGATCTCCCGCTCCATTCTTCCCTCACTTGTGAACAAGACCCCGAGATACTTGAACTCCTCCACTTGAGGCAGGAACTCCCCTTCAACCTGAAGAGGACAAGCCACCCTCTTCCGGTCGAGTACCATGGCCTCTGACTTGGAGGAGCTGATCTTCATCCCAGCCGCTTCACACTCGGCCCTTCCGGACACCTGTCGGAGCACACCCCGCATAGGCTGGCAGTCCTGCCTATGGGTATCAAAAACGATAACTCACCTCAACGATCAGACAGCGCTCCATCACCAGCACAGCGATGTGGGCTTGGGTGCAGCGAAAGAACTGTATCTGAGCTGGACGGACAGAGACACACAGCTGCATCAGGTTAACTTCACAGATAAAACGATGTGAACCAATCAGATTTGCTTAGCCTCTTAGTTCAGAATCAGAATCAGAATCAGAATCAGCTTTATTGCCAAGTTTGTACATACAAACAAGGAATTTGACTCCGGTACACTTTGCTCTTTGGTTTTTGTTTTTGCACTACAGAATCAACATATTTACAATGTACAATATACACATATATAAATAAAAAGGTGCATTTGCAACATCTGTATGCTGTTGTTTTGTATTTTATTGAATGTTCAACAGAGAAACAGCCTGGGGGAAGAAACTGTCTCTGTGGCGGCTGGTTTTAGTGAACAGCGCTCTGTAGCGTCGCCCTGAAGGCAGAACTCTAAACAGTTTATGTGCAGGGTGTGTGGGGTCTGCAGAGATTTTAGCAGCTCTTTTCCTGACCCTAGACCTGTATAAGTCCTGGATGGAGGGAAGGTCAGCCCTGATGATTCTCTCTGCAGTCCTGATTATTCATGCAGTCTGGACCTGTCCTGTTTTGTGGATGAACCAAACCACACGGAGATGGATGAAGACAGGACAGTCTGAATGATGGCAGTGTAGAAGATGACCAGGAGCTCCTGTGGAAGGTTGTACTTCTTAAGTTGCCTCAGGAAGTACAGTCTCTGCTGGGCCTTCTTCCGAACAGTGTCTATGTGTGAAGACCATCTCAGGTCCTTAGAGATGGTGGTTCCTAAGAACCTGAAGTGATCCACAGCCGACACGGTGTTGTTGAGGATGGTGAGGGGGGTGTATATTCAATAACCTTAGATGAACTGTAGAACGTTATAAACGTGCAAAACTGAGTCTTCAAGTCCCACTGGAAAATTTTTAGGCTTTTTGATGAAGTTGAACATGAAACCTTCAAAGCAGACAAACATTACCCTGTTGTGTGAGCAGAGGTGAAACTAGGTGCTACTCAGCATGTGACAAGTTTGTTATTATCGATGCTCTACAGCATTCAAGTCATCTGCAACAAGCCTGTTCTCAGATCTGATTGGCTGGTAACAAAATCTGTCTCTAAAGCTCCAGCTCATGAACTGAACAGTAGGTGGATTCAGATGAGGTTACCGTTAAATCTTTGGTACTCAGTTCACATTTGTTTTAAATTCTGGCTAAAAGTGCTTCAAAATAAGGTGATCAGAACCAGAACCAGACTGACCTTATAACCCAGCTCACACTATAAAACGAAAAAAAAACAAAAAACAGAGCCATTTTTAAAATGTTTTATTACTGGAGGTGCAGCAGGTAAACACATGTCGGCAACCAATCAGGAGCCTCCTGCACAACGGCCCCCTCCACTGCAGGACAGCATGAAACCCAAACTAAAACCAGACCAGATCCAACCAGATTAACCAGGGCTGTGTCCAAAGTCAGGGACTGCATCCTTCCAAGGACCGGTCTACATGGGCCGGGTCCTTCGATGACTGTGAAGGCTGGAAGTGATCGGTTGTGAATTTTTGGTCTCACAGTCACCAGCTGGTCCCGCTCTTACTTCAGCGTAATGTCTGTTGCCTAGCAACCATGACAGCGTGAAGACGCAGCCTGAAGGTTGGTCCCGCCGTCTCCACTGTAAATCACTACACAGGGTTTCTATATATTTCCGATGGCTTATAAGTTTGTTTTCTTTAAAATATTCCTGCTTTATTATCTTTTCATTTTATTCTCAGCCATTATTTAGCAGTTTAAAATGTTATGTTCATAGATATTAGAATTTAGCAGTGTAAACAAAGTATGCTGATGATACATACCATTTGTTTCATTTATTGGTAAAACCTTTAACCAACATAATTTTCTGAGTAAACCTGAAATCAATTTATTTGTAGAGCATAATAATAACACTAAATAAACCAAACATTAAAGTGCCTGCATGTGACATTGAATTTTTTATGATAAATCTAATTACATTTATGGAAAGGAAACATTGCTTCTACCTGATGCGTTTATCACTGATGCTCACACATTGAATGGCCGCAGACTTCCCCTTTGATGTTATTTCTGGGCGACTTTGGACAATGAAATATGCCAATTTTATGTCACAATTGTCATTTATCATGGCAATGAATCATGGAAACGGGTGATCCACGAAGGATTCACCGGACCCATCCTTCAAATCTGGGGAAAAGGAGGACACATTTAGATGATCCTTTGAATTTAAACAACCTTTGTTGCATTGCTGTGACTTTATCAGCCTACAAATGCAGCTTTCGAAGGATGCAGCTCCTGAATTTGGACACAGCTCAGGACCACCTTACACCTGCTGGTGTTACTATGGTAACAGGCTTAGGTAACCATAAGGACAGAGACAGTGAGACAGTGTTGGTTTATAGATGGTGTTCCATGACCATCAATATGATGAATTAAGTCAAACGCTGCCATGGAAACAACTTGTCTATTTAGAGAAAAAGGCAGCAGAAAAAAACCATTTAACATGGTTTCCATGAAGATGAGCTCAGATCTGTCAAATTTGATCAGAAAGGACATTAAGAAATCCTTTCTGGTAAATCGTAAGATGCTATGTCGTTTTGCAGCAGATCTGAAAGGAGCTGGAAAACCAACCCTGGAACAGTTCCTTGAACCCTCCCAACACAAACAAAGGCAGCATAAATAAACCACAGTCTGTTTGTCTGTACAAAAAGGTCAGCAGGCTGACAGCTTCATAAGCTTCAGCCTCCATGATCCCCCTCGTCTGATCAATCTGAGGTTGTCATCTGCTCAGCTTCTCATCATACCTGCAGGAGACAGAAACATGACATATGAGCCAAAAATAATAATATAGACTACTGATCTCACAATGGAGAAAAGATCCTCTGCATTTAACCGATCCCTTAAGGAGCAGTGGCCTGCCATTGTGCGGCGCCGGGGAGCATTCAGAGGCTAAGGGTCTTGCTCAGGGACGCAGAGTGGCAGGCTGTGGGATTCAAACCAGGGTACTTGTGGCCCGCTCTCTAACCACTAGGCCACCACTCCCCCTAAAACAGAGTTCTAAAAAACATTAGAGCAACTGGAAAAAGAGGTGAACACATCAAGTAACAGGCTGCTGGATCCTAAGTGCACAAAGAAGTGTTATCACAGGTCCTTCCCCCACCAGGCATTAGATTTTATAACCTTCACAGCTCCCAACAAACTCAGTGTTTACATTCCTGCTGTTATTCAGTTTTTCCATTTCTTGCATATAGTTTGTTGTTTTTTATGCACAAATATATATGAACATGTTGAACATTTTTAAATTATCCAACTTAGATGCACATTTCTTGAATGAGTTACAGCACTGTAACAGTACAGTAACAGTACAGTTACAGCAGATAAAAAGCAGAAACTGTAGAATAAGAAAAAAATGATCTCTTACTGTCTTATTGCATCTGGGATCTGCAGTCTGTCTGTAGGGATGAACTGGGAGAGCTGCTGAAGATTCTGAACAAAGCGAATTTTCCTGCTGAATTTGTCACTATGGAGGACAGTTGAAGCCAGACATCACAATAAATACCACAAGGAAGCCTTTTGAACGCTCTGTAGATGTGTTAATAGATCTGTTTTGGCTCACTAAAGTATTTCTTAGTATTTCGTCCTGATTTTAATGGTAATGTGATTTATAGGCTCCACTTCTGTACAGGTGTGTTTCTGATCTTCACATCACATAATCTACAGATTCTTTGTTTGCAGTCCTAACATGGTTTTATCTTTGTATGAGATGCAGACCTGATGAAGGGTTTGACAAGTGTGATCAGAGCTTTGATGTACCAGGCAGGATGGACGACCAGCAGTCCTTTCAGGTCCTTCTTCAACCTGGACAGAAGGCACACTGATTTCACCTCTGTCTCCATGGAAATCTTTATAGTACTACCTCAGTAATAGTAATGGTAATAGCTGTCACAGGTGGTTAGTAATGTTTGCAGTGGTCTTAGCTGAAAATCTGAGAAATAGCTCCATTCGCCAGTGGTACCCTGCTGATAGAAACCATCATACCTCCTGTCAATGGAGGTGTAGCACTGGTTGAGCCATTTGATGGCTGGGAGTTTGTTTCTGGGAGCCATGGCACACAGGTAGACCAGAACGTAGTTCTCTGAAACCATCAGGTCCAGCGTTCCTACAATGTACCTGCAAGCAAGCCAAGAGGTGAGTTACATCTCAACCAGGTGAGATTTTGTGATACTGTGCTTCTTTACTACAGACCCAAACACACCTGAACAGGTTTTCCATGACATACTCGTAGTTCTCTACCGTGTTTTCTGGCAGGTAACATGAGGTGAACAGAATTATGGCATTCATCCCGTCTCCATAATAACCTGCCAATAACATCCAGTTTGACTTTATTTTCACCATGAACACCTAAACAGCTAAAATCATCATCTGAGATCTGACTCTTTGCTGGTTTGCAACAGGTGTTTCAGAAGTTTATTTTATGTGCTGCAGCTTTAAGACTTGTTTCAGGTGTAATGTGTGTTACAGGTGTTTTAGGTGTTACAATGGTATTACGGGTATGTTTCATTTGTAACATGAGTTACTGGTGTTTCGTGTGTAACACACGTGTTATAGGTTTGTATCATGTGTAACTGTGTTATAGGTGCTTTATGTGTTACAATGGTGTTACAGGTGTGTATCATGTGTAATGCGTGTTACCGGATGTGTTATGTGTTTCATTTGTAACGTAAGTTACAGTTGTGTTTTATGCGTAACACACAACTTGTTTATTATGGCTGTTAATGTGTAACTTGTCTGTTAGGGGGGTTTCATATGTGACGTGTGTGTTAAGGGTGTCTCGTGTGTGTAACATGTGTTTCATGTGTAACACTTGTGTTACATGTGTGTTTCAAATGTGTAACTTGTGTGTTATGGGTGTTTAAGTGTCACGTGTGTTACGGATGTGTTATGTGTGTGTGTTACAGGTGTGTTACAGGTGTGTTTCATGTGTTACAATGTTGGTATGGGTGTTTTACAGGTGGGTTTCATGTGTTACAATGGTGTTTCATGTGTAACCATGTGTTACAGGTGTGTTTCAAAGGTGTTACGGGTGTGTTTCACGTGTAGCATGTGTGTAACAGGTGTGTTTAATGTGTAACGTGTGTGTTTTGTGTGTTACAGGTGTGTTTAATGTGTAACGTGTGTGTGTTTCGTGTGTTACAGGTGTTTCATGTGTAACGTGTGTTATGGGTGTCTCGTGTGTGTAACATGTGTTTCATGTGTAACACTTGTGTTACATGTGTGTTTCAAATGTGTAACTTGTGTGTTATGGGTGTTTAAGTGTCACGTGTGTTACGGATGTGTTACGTGTGTGTTACAGGTGTGTTACAGGTGTGTTTCATGTGTTACAATGTTGGTATGGGTGTTTTACAGGTGGGTTTCATGTGTTACAATGGTGTTTCATGTGTAACCATGTGTTACAGGTGTGTTTCAAAGGTGTTACGGGTGTGTTTCACGTGTAGCATGTGTGTAACAGGTGTGTTTAATGTGTAACGTGTGTGTTTTGTGTGTTACAGGTGTGTTTAATGTGTAACGTGTGTGTGTTTCGTGTGTTACAGGTGTTTCATGTGTAACGTGTGTTATGGGTGTTTTTCATGTGTAAAATGTGTATTAGGGGTGTTTCATGTGTAAAATGTGTGTTGCGGGTATGTTTCATGTGTAGCATGTGTTATGGGTGTTTCAATGCAATTCAGTTTATTTATATAGCGCCAATTTACAACACATGTCGTCTCAAGGCACTTCACAAAAGTCAGGTACATACAGTCCAATTAGTCCTAATCATTGAACAGTGCAGCCAGATTCAGTTATTTATTCAAATTGGATAAAAAGGTTTTCTATCTAAGGAAACCCAGCAGATTGCATCCAGTCAGTGACTTGCAGCATTCACTCCTCCCGAATGAACATGTAGAGACAGTGGACAGTCACTGGCGTTTACTTTGCAGCAATCCCTCATACTGAGCATGCATGTAGCGACAGTGGAGAGGAAAAACTCCCTTTTAACAGGAAGAAACCTCCAGCAGAACCAGAACCAGGCTCAGTGTGAGCGGCCATCTGCCACGACCGACTGGGGGTTAGAGAGAACAGAGCAGAGACACAAAGAGAACAAAGAAGCAATGATCCAGGAGTACTTTCTATGGGAAGGGAAAGTAAATGTTAATGGATGTAGCTCCTGTAGTCGTGGACCGTGTCTGTGGACCGAAATATATGTCCATGTGCCTGCCAAGCAGTGACTGCTTTGCACTGCACTGCTTTATCATTAACCGTGTATATCTAATACAATGGCAGAGATAATAACGATTGGGATACCTCTCTCTGTCAGATTGACCATAACCATTGGAAAAGAGAGGGGGTCATACAGGTAGCAGAAATGGAGGGTGTGTTTGCACCTCAACCGTAACTGAGCCGGTTTAGACTAAACCTGACTCCCCCTTACTCCATCCAACAAGGGGAGAAGAAGACGGAGCTAAAATAAGGAAGATAGCTCAGGATAACCTAAGCCACTCTAACTATAAGCTTTATCAAAAAGGAAAGTTTTAAGCCTAGCCTTAAAAGTAGACGGGGTGTCTGCCTCACGGACTTAAACTGGGAGCTGGTTCCACAGGAGAGGAGACTGATAACTAAAGGATCTGCCTCCCATTCTACTTCTAGAGACTCTAGGAACCACCAGTAAACCTGCAGTCTGAGAACGAAGTGCTCTGTTAGGAACATATGGAACCAATCAGATCTCTGATGTATGATGGAGCTAGATCATTAAGGGCTTTATATGGGGAGGAGGAGAATTTTAAATTATATTCTGGATTTAACAGGGAGCCAAATAAAGGGAAGCTAAAGTGGGGGAAATATGATCTCTCTTTTTAAATTTTCATCAGAACTCTTGCTGCAGCATTTTGAATCAGCTGAAGGCTATTAACTGCATTTTGTGGACATCCTGATAGTAAAGAATTACAATAGTCCCAGCCTTGAAGTAACAAATGCAGGGACTAGTTTTTCAGCATCAATCCTGGACAGGATATTTCTAATTTTGGCAATGTTCCGGAGATGAAAGAAGGAAATCCTGGAAACCTGTTTAATATGGGATTTTAAATGACATTTTCCTGGTCAAAAATAACACCAAGGTTTTTTACTTTATTACCGGAGGTCAATTTAATGCCATCCAGGTTAAGTGATTGGACTAAGCAGTTCTTTTTTTAAAGACTCCGGTCCAAAGACGACAACTTCTGTCTTGTCTGAATTTTAAAGCAGAAAATTTAAAGTCATCCAAGTTTTTTTTGTCTTCAAGACATGCTTGTAGTCTATCTAACTGGTTGGGCTCATCAGGATTTATGGATAAGTAAAGCTGAGTATCATCAGCGTAACAGTGAAAATTTTATTCTATGCTGCCTGATAATTTGACCTATTGAAAGCATATTATAGTAAGAGAATTGGCCCCAAGTACTGAACCCTGTGGTACTCCACAATTAAACCCTGGAGTTTAAAGATGATTTATCATTTACATGAACAAACTGGAATCTGTCAGACAGATAAGATTTAAACCAGCCTAGCGCTGTTTCCCCTGATCCCTACAGCATATTCCAGCCTTTCTAAGAGAATATTATGGTTGACTGTATCAAATGCAGCACTGAGATCTAACAGAACCAGTACAGACACAAGTCCATTATCTGAGGCCATAAGAATATCATTAGTGACTTTCAGCAGAGCTGTTTCAGTGCTATGATGAGCTCTGAAGCCTGACTGAAACTCTTCATTGCTGTGTAAATGCTCACAGATTTGATTAGCAACTATTTTCTCAAGAATTTTAGATAAGAATGGAAGATTGGATATCGGTCTGTAATTTATTAAGTCATCTCGATCAAGTGAAGTTTTCTTAAGCAAAGGTTTAATTACAGCTACCTTAAAAGCTTGTGGTACATATCCATTTACTAAATATAGATTAATCATATCTAAAATGGGGCTGGTAATCAGAGGGAGCACTTCCTTAAATTATTTGGTTGGGATTGGGTCTAACATACAAGTTGAAGGTTTAGATGAAGCTAATATTTCTGATAACTCAGGAAGCTCCACAGGATCAAAACAGTCCAAACATAGATCAGGTTCTACAGTTATTTCCAATGTTGTCTCACTTGGATGAAGTAATCATCTTCGGGAGTATGTCAAAGATTTTCTTTTTAAAGGAATCAATTCTATTTTGGAAGAATCCCATAAAGTCATGACTGCTAAGAGCTAAGGGAATGGATGGCTCAACAGAGCTATGACTCTGTGTAAGTTTAGCAACTGTACTAAAGAGAAACCTAGGATTATTCTTGTTCTCTTCTATTAAGGATGAGAAATAAGCTGTTCTAGCTTGGTGAATTCAGTTTCAATTCAATTCAGTTTATTTATATAGCGCCAATTCACAACACATGTCTCAAGGCACTTCACAAAAGTCAGGTACATGCATTACAATTAATCTGAATCATTGAACAGTGCAGCCAGATTCTGTTATTTATTCAAATTGGATAAAAAGTTTTTCTATCTAAGGAAACCCAGCAGATTGCATCCAGTCAGTGACTTGCAGCATTCACTCCTCCTGGATGAACATGTAGAGACAGTGGACAGTCACTGGCGTTGACTTTGCAGCAATCCCTCATACTGAGCATGCATGTAGCGACAGTGGAGAGGAAAAAGAAGTGTCTTTTTATACAACAGTAGGCTATTTTTCCAGATTAAGTAGGAATCCTCTAGGTGTGTAGAGCACCATTTTCTCTCCAATTTTCTAACATTGTGCTTTAAAGTACGCAGCTCTGAATTAAACCAGGGAGCCTGCCTCCTATGAATAATTACCTTCTTTTTTCATGTGTTACAATGGTGTTACAGGTGTGTTTCATTTGTCACATGTCTTACAGGTGTTTCATGTGTAACAGGTGTGTTTCAAAGGTGTTACGGGTGTGTTTGATTTGTGACGTGTGTTACAGATGTTTCATGTATAACGTGTATTATGGGTGTGCTTCACGTGTAACGCATGTGTTACCGGTGTGTTTCATGTATCACAATGGTGTTACAGGTGTGTTTCATTTGTAACCTGTCTTACAGGTGTGTTTCATTTGTAACCTGTCTTACAGGTGAGTTTCAAAGGTGTTATGGGTGTGTTTGATTTGTGACGTGCGTTACGGATGTTTCATGTATAACGTGTATTATGGGTGTGTTTCACGTGTAGCATGTGTGTTAAATGTGTAACGTGTGTTATGGGTGTGTTTCATGTGTAAAATTTGTGTTATGTGTAAGTTTCATGTGTAACGTGTTTTAGGGGTGTTTCAGGTGTAAAATGTGTGGTACGGGTGTGTTTCATGTGTAATGTCCGTGTTACAAGTGTGTTTCATGTGTGACGTGTTTGTTACGGGTGTGTTTCATGTGTAGCAGGTGTTAAAAGTGTTTCATGTGTGTTACGGGTGTGTTTAATGGGTAGTTTGTGTGTTACAGGCATGTTTCATGTGTAACATGTGTGTTACGGGTTTTTCATGTGTAACATGTGGGTTACAGGTGTGTTTAATGTGTAATGTGCGTTCCTTGCCTAACGTGTGGGTTATGGGTGTGTTTCATGCGTAACGTCTGTGTTACAGGTGTGTTTCATGCGTGACGTGCGTTTCATGTGTGACGTGTGTGTTACGGGTGTTGTGTATAGGTACATACATGTATGTTTTAGCACTGTTTACAGTATTTAACATTGTGTTCCAGGTATTTTGCATATGTGTTACATGTAAAGGTGTCACCCTCTGACCTCCATGTGACAGAACCTGCAAGTAAGGCTCCAGCACGCTCATGTTGACGTGGTACTCGTGTCCGGAGATGGAGAACCTTCTCCAACGGCGTCCCTGGTCGTCCACCTGATCGAGCTCCATCAGACCCTCAGTTTGCTCTATGGGGCTTCCAGCCACACCCATAGACCTGCCCTTTCCCATCCTTGGAAGGTCATCTATCAGAAAGAGGTCAGAGGTCAGTTCTGAACAGGAGCACAGCTTCTTTAGCTCTGCCAACTAATGTATCACCTTCCCACTCCAGATCGTGCATACTGTCTGGCAGTGTTCCCGTCTCACTGTCTGATGGCGTTTCCAGAGCCTCCAGGTTGATGTCCAGTGACGGTGTCTCATCTGGAGTTCCTGATAGCGCTGCAGCTGAAAAGCTGTCATTGTTTGGGTCATGAGAATCTCGCTGGCTCAGAGTGACACTGAGAGATGGTGCTGTCAGACGCTTCTTAGCACCACCTACACCTTCAGCTGGCAAGGCAAGGCTGTTGGGCGGGGCTGATGGTGAGCAGGGGAGAGAGATGAATAAGAGTGCAGTAACAGAAGATCCAGGTTCATTACATTCAGTTTAAGAGTTGCTGATGTTTGCAGAATGACATGGATCAATGGATCAATGACATGGATTCAGTGTTTCTCACAGATGTGAGTGAGAAATAAATAATAGAAAACTTTGAAACTTACAAACAGGACTTTTTTCCTTTTTAACGTGTCTTTCGCTGTGGTTCAGGGATACCATTTGGAGAAGACGGTTGCCTATATGTGCCAGGGCAGTTTTGCTCTACAAAAACGATTTCTCAAGACAGTATCCTGATTTGCATGATTAACTTTAGAAATTCCAGATTCAAGCCAGCAGCAAGGTAGCAGTCCACAATGAGGTTATCGTAACCTGTGTTTGTATGACCTTCAACCATTTTTAATAATGGTGTGTTGATGTACAGTACAGACCAAACGTTTGGACACACCTTCTCATTCAAAGAGTTGTCCTTATTTTCATGACTATGAATATTGTAGCTTCACACTGAAGACATCAAAACTATGAATTAACACATGTGGAATTATATACTGAACAAAAAAGTGTGAAACAACTAAAAATATGTCTTTTATTCTAGGTTCTTCAAAGTAGCCACCTTTTGCTTTGATTACTGCTCCGCACACTCTTGGCATTCTGTTGATGAGCTTCAAGAGGTAGTCACCTGAAATGGTTTTCACTTCACAGGTGTGCCCTGTCAGGTTTAATAAGTGGGATTTAAAGCCTTATAAATGGGGTTGGGACCATCAGTTGTGTTGTACAGGAGGTGGATACAGTACACAGCTGATAGTCCTACTGAATAGACTGTTAGAATTTGTATTATGGCAAGAAGAAAGCAGCTAAGTGAAGAAAAACGAGTGGCCATCATTAGCAATAGGTGGCTACTTTGAAGAACCTAGAATATAACACATATTTTCAGTTGTTTCACACTTTTTTGTTCAGTATATAATTCCACATGTGTTAATTCATAGTTTTGATGCCTTTACTGTAAAGCTACAATATTCATAGTCATGAAAATATGGACAACTCTTTGAATGAGAAGGTGTGTCCAACTTTTGGTCTGTACTGTGTGTGTGTGTGTGTGTGTGTGTGTGTGTGTGTGTGTGTGTGTGTGTGTGTGTGTGTGTGTGTGTGTGTGTGTGTGATCATATATGTAGTAAGAACTGTAGAAGGCCTGCAATCCACAGCACAGTAAAGAAGAGGTAAATCCAGCACCAGAAGGCTGCAGTACTCCCAGGCCTCAGACTAGACATGTCTGAACCACAAGACGGGTGTCCCGGACCACTCCGAGATGTTGCCTACACAGCACCAAAGCACCTACACAGGCAACACCATACCGAGGCAGGTAGCCCCTTGCTAGGCCCGCCCATGGTGCCATCAGAGACCCCCTGGCCATCACCAAACCCCCTGTCACCACCGAACCAGCAAAGGCTCCATGGCAAGAGCCAGGGGACCATGACGCGCCAGTCAAACACAGCCCCACCCGCCGTGGTGTTTGAATCTGTGATAATGTGTTGTGACAAATACAGATTTGTACGTCTAAATGGTAAATGTTCTGCACTTGTATCACGCCTTATCAAGTCCAAAGCAATTTACACTAAAATCAGTTATCCACCCATTCATACACACATTCACACACTGACAGTGGTAAGCTACAATCTAGCCACAGCTGCCCTGGGGCAGACTGACAAAAGTGAGGCTGTCATAAAATAGGCGCCAGCAAACCCTCTGACCACCATCAGCAGACAAGGGGGGCTGCATGGTGCTCCCCCTATGTCCACAAGGCACATCGTCCCACACACTAAGACCCTACTGCAGTGAGGTCTTGCAAATGTGTGGCAGGAGAGGGTGGGGTCCGGTTTGGGGACCAGCAGATTTTGTCTGGGGGCTCCCTCCAGCCATGACCTAAAGCATGCACTAGGGCAGTTCACAGCTGAGTGCAAACTGGGGGGAATGAGAATCGGCTCCTCCAAGTCCGAATTCCCGAAAGTCTTGTTCATGAATGGCAGGAGAATGGAGCGGGAGATCGACAGACAGATCCGTGCGGCTGCTGCAGTAATGCAGATGCTGTGCCGGTCCGTTGTGATGCAAGAGAGAGCTGAGCTTAAAGACGAAGCTCTCAACTTCCTCTGCAGGACGGCAGGGCACTCCCTTAGAGATGGGGTGAGGAACTCGGCCATATAGAACCGCTGCTCCTCCACATCGAGAGGAGTCAGGTGAGGAGGTGAGGTCATTTGTTTCAAATGCCCCTGGACGCCTCCCTCAGGAGGTGTTCCAGGCATGTCCCATCGGGAGGAGGCCCAGGGGACGTCGCAGGACACACTGGAGGGACTACACCCCCAGAAGACCTGGAGGAGATACCTAACTAACACCTTAGCATCACACATGGGCTTTAGGAATAGAAATGATCTTTTAATTGATAAAATAAAGTTTTTAGAAAAAAAATTAATCCTGCATTTGTTTATCTCCTATTCTCTTTGGATTATAATCTGTATGTCACCTGACTCTGTGGTGCCTTCTGGTAGACTTTCAGCCTCCTCTGGTTCTACACAGTCCTCTGGAAGCGGCCTGAACCACCGGGACAGAACAGAAACATGATAGTTAGATCAGAATCCAGGTACTTCTTTGAGTTCATTTCAATCCAAGTTGACCAACCTTTGTTCATAATGCAGAGAGAATGGGTTAGTAATATGTTTCTGATGCACACACAGTAAATGATTAAGGAAATGTTCTTTCTAGTTTCATCTAATAATGTTCAATAGAACCTTTAGCTCAGAAAAACAAACAGATCTGCGTCTGATCATGGATTACAGCGTTGTTTCTAACCGGCGAATGAAACATGATCAGAAAGTTTTCTGCTTCTTCATTCTTTTGATCAGTACCTCTGACCTGAGCGATGACATATCAATGACCTCAACTGACCCTAAGCTCAAAAGTATGATGGAGGAGCCTAGCCTAACCCTAATGCTAAGGATGGACAGTGAGCACCACTTAAAGCTCTGAATCTGAGAACCAAAATATTCAAACAGGTTGGAGGTGATTTCATAATTCATACATGGGAGGTATTGGACCTATTGTCAACTTTTCCTGCCATTTTTGCCTGTGTCCCTGCATGTTTGCATTATCTGCACTTATTGCTGCCATTAACTTTGTTCTTCCCTCCATGGAAGGTATGCCTAGCCCAATATTTCTGTGTTTAGCTGAGTCTCTTTCCTAAACAGAACAAATTTACCACATTACAATGTACCTAAATAGAAGGTGACTGGACTCTTGTTCCTTTAAGATTTTGTACCCCTCATCCAAAACAATAGCCACATTCACCACCCTGCTAATGTTTGTAACATTCCCGATTTGGAAACTTTGGAAAATGTTCAAACTGATCCAGAGGCTAAACATTCATCTAGGCTTTCTTAGATAACGTTTAACCAGCTGATGAACTGAATCTAATTATATTTTATTACAGTTAGGATGAAAGATAGAAAACATTGAAAATGTATTGTCCTAATAGGGAAATTTTGCTGTGAGTAAAACCCTGGCTGTTAACTAGACTGACAAAACAAGACACAAACAAGAAATGTACAGGGGTTGGACAATGAAACTGAAACACCTGTCATTTTAGTGTGGGAGGTTTCATGGCTAAATTGGACCAGCCTGGTAGCCAGTCTTCATTGATTGCACATTGCAACGCCAGTAGGAGCAGAGTGTGAAGTTCAATTAACACAGCAGGTAAGAGCACAGTTTTTGCTCACAATATATTGAAATGCAGCACAACATGCTTGGGTGACATACAGAGTTCAAAAGAGGACAAATTGTTGGTGCACGTCTTGCTGGCGCATCTGTGACATAGACAGCAGTGTCTTTGTGATGTATCAAGAGCCACGGTATCCAGGGTAATGTCATACCACCAAAAAGGACGAACCACATCCCAACAGAATTAACTGTGGACGCAAGAGGAAGATTGTCTGAAAGGGATGTTTCGTGTGCCAACCCCAGATTGTACCCAAAAAACATAAAACCACGGCTGGCCCAAATCACGGTGCAGGAATTAAATGTGCACCTCAACTCTCCTGTTTCCACCAGACTGTCCCGTGTCGGGAGTGCTCCACAGGGTCAATATACACATCCCCGGGGCTGCTATAGCCAAACCTTTGGTCTCCTCATTGGCATGCACAATGCCAACGTCGGTTTCAATGGTGCAGGGAGCGCAAATCTTGGGCTGTGGACAATGTGTTAAACATGTATTGGTTTCTCTGATGAGTCCCACCTTTGACTGTTATTCCCCATCTCCCGGGGAGTTACGGTGTGGAGAAGCCCCAAAGAAGGGTACCACCCAGACTTGTTGCATGCCCAGAGTGAAGCATGGGGTGGGGTGTTGTTTGGATCAGTGATGTTCGTTTGGGCTGCCATAATCAGAGGCATTCCATGGCCCCATACTTATGTGCTAGATGGGCGCGGTCACTGCCAAGGCCTACCGAACCATTTTGAGGACCATGTGCCATCCAATGGTTTCAAACATTGTATCCTGAAGGCGGTGCCGTGTATCAGGATGACATGCACCAATACACACAGCAAGACTGGTTAAAGATTGGTTTGATGAACATGAAAGTGAAGTTTGAACATCTTCCATGGCCTGCACAGTCACCAGATCTAAATATTATTGAGCCACTTTGGGGTGTTTTTGGAGAGCGAGTCAGGAAACGTTTTCCTCCACCAGCATCACGTAGTGACCTGGCCACTATCCTGCAAGAAGAATGGCTTAAATCCCTCTGACCACTGTGCAGGACTTGTATCTGTCATTCCCAAAGACGAATTGATGCTGTATTGGCCGCAAAAGAGCCCTACACCATACTAATAAATTATTGTGGTCTAAAACCAGGTGTTTTCAGTTTCATTGTCCAACCCCTGCAAGTGGAGGTGTCTGGGGAGAGGGACGTCTGGGCATCTCTACTGGGTCTGCTGCCCCCGCGACCCGGTCCAGACTCTAACCTTGAAAACTGGCTCAGAGTTTATCTGTTCCTTCTTTCTAGGTGAAACGACTAAAGGAGCTACATCCATTAACATTTACCTTTTCCTTCCCATAGAAAGTACTCCTGGATCAGTGGTGCATTCTTTGGTTCTCTTTGTGTCTCTGTCTCTGTCTCTCTAACATCCCCAGTCGGTCGTGGCAGATGGCCGCTCACACTGAGCCGGTTCTGGTTCTGCTGGAGGTTTCTTCCTTTAAAAGGGAGTTTTTTCCTCTCCACTGTCGCTACATGCATGCTCCATATGAGGGATTGCTGCAAAGTCAGACGCCAGTGACTGTATCGTACGTCTCTACATTGCTCAGGAGGAGTGAATGCCTGCAAGTCACTGACTGGATGCAATCTGCTGGGTTTCCTTAGACAGAAAAACTTTTTATCCAATTTGAATAAATAACTGAATCTGGCTGCACTGTTTAATGATTGGGATTAATTGGAATGTATGAACCTGACTTTGTGAAGTGCCTTGAGACGACATGTGTTGTGAATTGGCACTATAGAAATAAACTGAATTGAACTGAATGCTTCAGGTCAGCAAGAATGATATGTACACTACCGGTCAAAAGTTTTAGATAGACCCATTAAGTGAGAAAGTGTGTTTAATTTCATGACTATTGACATTGTAGATTGTCACCTAAGGCATCAAAACAATTAATTAGCACACATGGAATTATGTAGTAAACAAAACATTTGAATTAACTAAACATTTTTATATTTTAGATTCTTCCAACTAGCCTCCCTTTGCTCTGATGACTGCTTTGCTCTCTTGGCGTTCTCTGCTTGAGCTTCATGAGCTGGTCACCTGAAATGGTTTTCCAAGGAGTCTTAAAAGAACTTCCCAGAGGTTCATTGTGAGATAGCCAAAGGTGAATATTTCAGTCATCACAGCAAAGGGCGTCTACTTTAAGATATCTAAAATATAAAACATATTTAAAGTTCTTTTACATTTTTTTGTTCACTACATAATTCCATATGTGTAGTGTAAGTAAACTGTATGTAATTGGACCTGAATGTGAAATAATACATTTGGACAGAGCTGGAATCGACAGAGATTGATTGGGGTCTTTAGAACTGAGGGGGACTGCAGAAGATCGGCTGAATCAAAATTCTCCTGCTGATGGAGGTGTTTCTGGGTTTTAATGCTGAAGGTTCCTACCTGGGGAACCCATCATCCTGCCATTCCTCCCTCAGCTCCATGTCCTGGATGTTCTTGGGGTCCAGGGCCTCAGCAGCAACCCTGGAGGGGCCAAACACACAGTGTTAACATGTTAACATTCAATTCAGACAGGTCAACATGTGTTCAGAACCAGCCACATGGGTCCTCACAGATAGTGAAGAATCTGACCTGTATCCCCACAACTCTGTTAAAACTGAGAACACATTACACACTGGTGTGGTCTACTGGTCCCCATAATGTCCCCTGTCTCTCTGTTTAAAGACATTAATTCCTCAACGAGACATCTGTCCACTCATTAAGTGAGAAAGTGTGTTTATTTTCATGTCTATTGACATTGTAGATTTTCACCTAAGGCATCAAAACTATGAATGAGCACACATGGGATTATGTAATAAACAAAAGAAGACAGCTGTCCATCCACCAAGGATGGACAGAAGCCCCCCATGAAGTCCATATGACAGATCAATTCATATGAATATCAATAGAACTGGTATCAAACTCACTCCCGGCGCTCCTTGTTCTGTGGAATCAAACTCAGTCCATAGGTGAGAAACTTCCCCTCGACATGCATCAGTGAAGAGATTACAGCTTGTTGTTCTGGTGAAATGTCACCCAGCCAATAGAACCTGCATAACTGCTCCCACTGACACACCTGAGCAGGTGAGGAGGGGTGGGGCTCATTGTTTCTCTGTTTGGTGTTAAGCTCACACACCCAGCCAGGTAACTGCATCCGTGTGTGTGTAGGGTTCATATTTCCATTGTGTTGCCTTCAGGGTCCAGCTGTGGAAAAACTAACATGCCAGCAGAAGGGCGGGGGGTTACAGAAAGGGGTTGGGGCAAGAGGGTTTGTCAACAGAAGTTTATGTTATCAGAATGAAGTCACATAATAAATGTGATGCAGACACAGAAGCAATGTCCTGCATCAAACACTTTGTCGAAACTGGAAGAAAAAGTCCTCAGAGGACTCCAGAATCCTTAAAGGAGGATGTATTGGACAGTAGATGTTCTGGAAAACATTCCAGCTGATTGTGAAGAAGATATTGCACCCGGATCTGAATACAAGTTTGGATCGGCTTTAATAAGATTATTTATCCTGCTTGTCTCTCATCCCGTCGTCCATCTTTATCAGTAGCTACACCTTCAGGAACCAAACCACCTCTGCTCTGATTGGACAGTTTCATCTGTGATTGTTTGAGGTGTGAAGGCAAGGTCAGAACTCCCAGTTTAGGTCGGGTGGAAACTTTCATACACTGATGTTCATCCGATGGTCTTTGGAACATCAGTTCGTACATCCATAACAATGGATCAGTTCTCCCCTAGAATCCTTTACATGATCCTACACTAACAGATACGCACACAGAACCTTCCTGTTCCCTCCCATTCTCCGAGGAACTTCTGTTTTTACAGAACAAATGTTTTCCTCCTGGCAGCAAACCGGACCTTATCTCATCTGCTCTAAGAGATTCCGACTGCAAAGTCTGAAACCTTTTAGGAATATTGCAATCCTCTCTGACCTGAATCTGAACATGAGCCAATCAAAAGCTGACTTTCCAAATGGTGACATCATCAATAAATAATCAGTCCTGCTGCTGAGGACCAGAACCATTCCATCCTCAGTTCAGTCTAGTCTCTGAACCAGACCTGGATCAGAATTGAAGCAGCATTGCGATACCTTCACTAACAGACGGGAAGAACCAGCGTCAGCACCAAAAACACAACTTCCTCTGTGAGTTGGAACAGGAAGTACACACACACACACACACACACACACACACACACACAGTGAGATTCTGCTGAATCTCTGGTCCAAGCATTGGCTCACCTGTCCTCTGCAGTCCTGTCCATCTTCCCAGTGGGGGAGCTAACGATGTCACAGTGATGTCCCAGCGTGTTCTGACCTGCATGTATGACCAGCTGGCGGTCGGTGTGTGTCTTTCTCCTTCTTTAACTTCTCTCTCTCTTTAAGCTCCACTTTAACTCTATGAGACTCGCCCTCTGACTGTCCAACAGGTCTGACTGCATTTCAGTGCAGAACGATCGTCTGATTGGCCAAGGCTCACCTGGTCTGTGCAGACAGCTGAGGTGGAGCATCAGCTGCAGCAGCTCTTCATTAATATCCACCAATCACAGCAAGGTCAGGTTAGACAGGACAAAGACCTGCAAAGCTGCAGGGTCCTAAAGCCCGTTGAGTCCAGTTTTGTTCTGTGAAACCAGAACTTCAGGAAGCAAAAATGATTCCAGGTTGCTCTCCCAACATCCTACTTGGATGTTTTCACCTAGAGTCGGTGCTGGTTCCCTAATCACGCTCTTGCTCTCGGTGGAAGACGCACGCGTTTTCTCTCCCTCCCTCCTTGCTGATCCCTGCTTCTGCTTGGCAATTTCTGCTAATTGGCTATCGACAAAATATCTCCTGGATGTTCTATAAACACAACACTCTTCCCCAGCATCCCCTACCAGCTGTGTGCTGATAGGACTGTGTGGCCGATTGATAAAACTTCCACCTCTCTTCTCAAGGACAATGGCGCTTCTATCAGTGTTGACAGTCTAATTCTTGCAACACACTCAGACTTATATATATTCACACCCTCAAGATTCCACCGTAGCCTTGATAAATCATTACTTATGCGTGTTGCTTACCCCTGCTGAGGTTTTTGTACTATTTCTGACTCATTTCTGCTCAGAATAGAGTCTGAAATATTTCTTTTTTTTCCTCCTATCTTACTTTACCTAAATGTGCGATTTAATTACTTTTCATAGATTTTCAGATTTCTCAGGATTACCAGCAAAAAACAATTATTAGTAGTAATTTGGACTATAGCTGCTCTTACACCAATGACCCAGCTTTCTTAGTTAGACTTCAATGGACTTTTATTACTTAGTTCAACTTCAGTACCAGTAAAAGCAAAATATTATTAGCACCTGAAAATGTGGATTAAAGCTGTTTTGTAGCAGTGACTCAGCTTCCCTAGAATTCAGTGGAATGATGAAGAGTGGCTTGGAACCCATTTCTACCTGTAAACTTGGAAGGATTATTAATTGTTACTCCCACGGATTATTAGTGTCATTTGATTTGTTTTTCTGTGTCGGTATCTGTGTTTATTTTCTTTGTGATTGTATTGTAATTGTTCTTCCTCATGTACAGCGCTTTGAATGTCTTGTTACTGAAAAGCGCTATATAAATAAACTTGACTTACCTAATCTCGGGTCTATGACTCGAAGTCTGTTCATGTTCAGTGATCTGAACCAGAACATTTGGTCCAGAAAAACCAAGCACAAAGCGCAGACAGAACCACTGGATGAAAATGATCTGATCCAAAAGTCTTGCAGGTTCTGATTTCTGAAGCTCTGTCTGTTGAGCTCCTGCAGCTAAAACTGATTCGGGCCAGCAGATCCTGATAGTTGGATTCATGTTAGTCTGGTTCTGATCTACATGTCTGAAATTTGAGTTGGCTGAGGTACCTCTAGATTGGATGTTATCTGTTGTCCCTCCAACCACTAGGACCTACTAGGAGCTTGGATCAGGTTCTGAGTTGAGCTGGACTTGCTGATTTTCTTCATGCCTTATGTGACTCTCTGATCCAGCACCTGGACTCTTACCGCAGAAAAGCCCATCAGTTCTGAGTCTGCAGGTATGCAGTCCTGAAGCAAAACCCTCATCTGATTGGTTCCAATTGGATCAGTTGGGGAGCAGGTGGTACTGTGGGTCAGAGGTCAACAGGGTGATGATCTGCTGCAGATGAGAAACCTTAAAACTGCCGTTGGAGGGAAAGAAGCCTCTTCCTTTTGTAACTTCCTGTTAATACAAACTTCCTCCTTGTATTTCACAATAAAAGCCCCCTGCTTGCCATATTGTGAAACTTTCTCAGCTAAGAATCAGTGGCTGCATTCTCCTCAGATGAACAGTGTTGGTGGTGAAGATTTCTCCCCTGAGGAACTCGAGTTTCTGGTTAACGGTCTTCATGGCTGTCCCATCAGAGCTGCTCTTCACCTCAAATATTTAATGTGTTCAAGTAAAACAAATAACCAGCAGTGGAGCAGCTCTCACCAAGATAAACAGAAGTTCCTCCACAAGACCCTGAAGTCATCAGACCCGGTTGTAGAGCAAATGGACATCAACTGGACTGCAGAGTTCCTCTACATGATGCCTGTTCAGGCATGAATATACTGAAACTGACCAATCACAGCCCTGAGCTGGAGCTGCCAATAAACTGTGATCCAAAAATAATCTGAATGTTCCTCACAGACCGAACTCAGTTCCAGTGCCAATGTTCTCTTAAGATCAGAAGTCACACAGAACCACCCATCTGCTGCTATTAGAATGTCTATCAAGAGACAGAGCTTTATTCTGAAGGAAGTACTCATGCAGATCTTTGTTGTGACCGGTTTTATTCAGGGTAAGACTGACATGCTTTTATTATTGTAAGTGGAGATGTGTTGAAGTTAATTAGCTTGAACATTTTACTATCAGAAAAACAGTTTCGTTAACTTCGTGACTTCATGAAGGAGATCCCGTATCTGAGCAGGAACATCATCAACAATAAACAGGTTATTAAAAAAACATGAAATAAAGTCTTTTATTCTGAAGGTTCTACGCGTCTCTCAGCTGCATTTTGGTTGCTCAGATTGTCTTCGTTAAAATTAGGAAAAACAAATGAGATCATGAACTCACTTCAGAATGGTCCAGTAGAACCTGTTCAAACCAGGTTCTACTGGATCAGTCAGACCTTAATCTACCGTACTGAGTCTACCCCACTGAGAATGGTCTGGTTCTGTTGGACTGGTTCTGTAGGACCAGCTTTCGTTCCACCGGAATCGATCTAAGATTAAAACGGTTTCCTGACAGAAGTAATTTGGGTTCTGATGTTCTGTCCTCAGAGTCTCTGCCCATCCTCTGACACTGATGTGGTATCAGAGACGATGGGATGACATCAGAGACACTCTGAGGACCAACAGAAGAGAGGTCAGAGGTCAGCAGACTCCATCTGGTGCAACTTGTCCTGCAGGTCCTCAGCGGTTATTTGAGGAAGTCCTTCGTCCAGAGGACAGCCGTCCACCAGACTATTCATGGGGGTAGGAGGAACCTCAGACTCTTCCTCTGTGTCTCTCAGGCAACCGTCTCCATCACACTCTCTCAGGAAGTCCTTAACTAGGGGGAGGAGCTTCTTCCTGGAAGCCAGTGTGTTCCCTGAGACAGAAGATGAGATTATTCACCGAACTGAACAGACTCATGTAAAGCTCCGGCCTCACCTGGAGAACCAGGTAAAATCCTTACCTTGCTGATACGCTGAGATGTGTGGATGGGGGCAGCTGATTGGACTGAGGTTGAGGGCGGGGTTGTGGGCCTGCTCCAGGTACTTACTTACCTAAAGGAGTACATCAAGGTTGTCATGGTAACTTCAACAAACTAGCAACAGGAACGGACTCCTGGATGGAGGGTACCATCAGAGTACTATCCCAGAACTATGAGAGTACAATCTAGGTATTGTTAAGACAACAAACGTACTATAAAAGTACTATCAAGGTACGACTAAAGTACTATAACAGTACTGTCCCAGAATTATCAGGGTAGTGTCAGTTCTACAAGGGTACCATGCGAGTACTATCAGAGTACTAGCACAGTAAAACAACAGTACTACCAGTAACTTTCAGAGTACTATTAGGTCCAGACAAAAATATCAAAGTACTATAAGAGTACTATCAGAAGACTTATCAGAGTACTGTTATCAGGGTACTATCAGGTACAATCAGAGTAGGCAGCGTACTAACAGAGTATTAACAGGATACTATCATTGTTAATGTGTCAAATCAATGTGTTGTGGCTGAGGTACCTGCTCCCTACAGGAGGCGCTGTGGCTGAACACAACAAGCTCTCTGATTGGCTCTTTGCTCTCAGTAAAGGAGATTGTCATCATCAGCAGCAAATCAAATCCAGACTTTTGACAGAAAGCTGAAAGCTCCGCTTCCAAGTCAGCCCTCTGCAAAAACTCCTGGAACACAAGAAGGTTTTCAGCCTGTGAGACGAAACTGAGGGTAAAGTGCTGCTCGGAGGCCCCCTGCTGGCAGATGGATGTTACTGTTGCTGATTTTTCAACAGTACAAATGTGTGTATGTATTTCGATGTGTTCAGTTCAGGGTTGCTATACTGTATGTATTACAGGGTGTAGTACAGGGTGCAGTACTGTGTTACCTTCAGGGTGATGTACAGAACTGGAACGGCGACGTTGATACTTCCTGAAACAGCTTTCATGTCTTTTAACAACATCTGCTCCATGTTCAGACCTAAGTACAAAATACTGCACTAAGTACTACCAAATACTGTGAGAACTACTTCAGCAACTCAAGCATGGATAAGAATTAAACAGTGAAGCTATACAGAGCAGAATATTTCGAATATTACAGTTTATTGTAGCAAATGTGGCTCAGCGGGAAGAGTGGTTGTTTTGCAGTCCGAAAGTTGTGGGTTCGATTCCAGCTTCCTCCTGCCACATCTTGATGTGCCACTGGGCAAGGCACTTAACGTCAATCCGGACTACCAATCCGGGTATTGGTGTATGAATGTGTGTGTTTGTGAGAGCAGTTGGGTGAATGTGGCTATAGTGTAAAATTCAGTTCATCTACCACTTATTCTATGGGCTGCTGTAACACACCGTTACTCCTGACAAAGCTCTACATGGTGTCACAGACTTCAGATTGTGGTCTACAGATCACATTCATGAACTTACCTGACACGTCAAACTTGGCATTCTGCAGCGCCTGGAACAGAGTGCCCCTTGGTGGCAGAGTGGGGAATCTCGTCTCCAGCACAGCAACGTACTGACTGTCTTTAGGTGTTACTTTCCCTGCAGCAGGAGCCATGTTGACGCAGTCCAGCACCACTGTCGCTGCTCACACACACAGAGATCAGTAACCAATGATTTTTAATTGGGACCAATTTGCGAGTGAGTGTGATCAAGAGTCTGTAATCTGTAAACCTAATCAGATCTGCTCAGGTGAATGCATCCAGCTGTGTGTACCAGCTGTAATGTAACCAGGTGTATGTATTCAGGTATGTATAAACAGCTGTATAAGCATCTAGGTGTGTTAGAAACCAGGTGTGTGCAGGAATGTACCGTAGAGCAGCTGGGCCAGCTGCTGGTCCAGGATCTGTGGAGCTTTCTGGATGATGCGTTCAGTTACCAAGGTAGCACAAGATCCCACCATCTCCACGGTAACAGGACAGGTGGGGGAAAGTTTTCTCTCGAGCTGATGGTGATCAAGCACCTCCACGACTGCCCCCTCCAGGTCAGTGTCTGAACTGCAGGAAAGAGAGGCACAGAATGATTAATATACACCTGTATACATTAGGAATGGAGAGATTCACCGATTAGAATCGATGGTCTGAAACAGATGTTAGTGATGCGACTGCAATGGTAGCTTTAGTGCCCAACGGACACAGCTGCCAGCTAAATGCGCAGTGTATCTTTCTTAGTATGTCTGCATTGGTAAAAAACCCATGGTTACATCGAATAAAAAGTACTTTATGTCCATCTTTCCATCTTTCCATCTTTCTTTTGGCGTTTCATTATTAAAACTTACGGGAGCCGAGTGGCGCAGCTGCAGTTCAACAACCGCAGAATAGAGGG
Organism: Crenichthys baileyi; assembly: GCA_036173005.1. Taxonomy (NCBI): domain Eukaryota; kingdom Metazoa; phylum Chordata; class Actinopteri; order Cyprinodontiformes; family Goodeidae; genus Crenichthys; species Crenichthys baileyi. The sequence continues at coordinate 196,201 of JAHHUM010001267.1, forward strand.
AAGTGAAGCAGGTGAGGACGAGATTTGCAATGTTAGTCTGAAGACACAAGAAAGGTCATCACAAAAGGTCTCCCCGTCGAAATCCACAGGAGAAATGGACCCCCGTTATACCCCCCTCCCCCATACCCCGACCCAGACCACACAGAACTCTCCCATCTCCCCCTGAGCCCGCTTTTTGCTTTACTGGATTCTGATAACATGAAAGGAGCTTTTAAGATCGGAACCCAAATGGTTCTGACATTTTCTCCATAAACACCCCCCGGGGCCGGGCCTGCTACTGAACCAACATTCCCCCAAATGCCGCGGGCCCCCACCACCCCCTAATCAGGACCTTCAAATCACTTCTCTATGATACAGTCTGGGCCCCATTTGGTAACTATATCAGAAATGGTCATTTCCAGGAAAAAACTTGGGGCCCCTAATAGGAGATATTTGTAAAATCTCTGTGCTTAAACGTGACAGAAAGAAAAAAGCAAAAAAGGATAAGAGACGGAAAATAAACAACAAAAAAAGCCATAAACTGTCAGGTCCAACCAGACACAGAGTTAATATCAGCAACTAAGTCATATAAACTGTCTTTATTAAAATTTAATCTCTGTCAGGAAAAATCTTTTTTAATCAATGACTTCATTACTGACCACGATCTTGATGTTTTTTTTTTAACAGAAATGTTTACATGAATTTAATGAAGCTCCCATTCTGATAGAGTCGACGCCCCCCCGAACTAAAATTTTCTTTTGTGAGAGCAGACAGAAAGAAAAGGTGGAGGGGGAAACCCTTTTTAACTCTTAAAAAATGTTGGTTTGACTCAACATGTTAAACAGAAAAAACACACAAAACAGGGACAATTTTTGGACCTGATCATCACTGAGGGTTAAAAACATTTCCAGGTGTCTGTAACTGATGTTCCCTATCTGACCACTTTTCTGTTTTTTTTTGAAAAGATCATCCCCAAATGGCCTTTTGCCAAAGAGACATGATAAGAAAACGCATCTTTAAGGATGGTGCTGCTAAAACCTCCAAACCAGTTTTACTCTTCTACTCCACTTTGCCCTGTAACACTGTAGATGAGCTGGTAAGATAACTTTCATTCTAAAATCTCAGAAATCATTGTTTTCAATTGCTCCAATTAAAGTAAAAGTCGTTTCTGGGAAGAAAACGTCTCTGGAGAAGAGCTCCACCAGTAAAAGTGAAGAAAAGGAGTTTTAAAAGCTGAACGCGGGTGGAGTAAGACTGGACTCCGGGTTTCCTATATTATCTATAAAGAGAGACTCTACAGATAAACCTAAAATAAAAAATGCAAGGGACCTTTTTTTTCTGAGATCATCAGCAGAAACATTAAAAATGCTCGTGCATTTTTTTGCCAGGGTTGACAGGTTAAAACCCTCCTGTAACTGTAGCATCTGAACTCCACTCTACCAGGGCCTGCAATGAATTTGCTAACTTCTTCACTAAAAAAAAACCCAAAAGATCAAGGGGAGTCAGCACATCCACATCAACTCCAGGACCAAAAGTTGTCTCCAACTAGATCTGAGTTTGACAGATTTCCCCAAATTTTCACCAAAAAAACTACAAAAATTTAGAAAAAATCGTACAGCAACTAAGCTCCTCTTCCTGCTGTCTCGATTTTTTACCCACAGCTTCCTTTCAGACAGCTTTGCCTGTAATAACTTTGATTTAACACAAATAATAAAAACGTCCCTTTTTCCGGGTTTTTTTCCCCCCAGGCCCTGAAAACAGCAATTATCAAACCTCTATTGAAAAGAAAAAAATTGGACAAGCTGCTACTACAAAAATTTCAATTCAATTCAATTCAATTCGGTTATTTTTATAGCGCCAATTCAAAACACGTCGTCTCAAGGCACTTCACAAAAGTCAGGTACATCAATAACAATAATCCAAATCACTGAACAGTGCAGTCAGATTCTGTTATTTATTCAAATTGGATAAAATTTTTCTATCTAAGGGAAAAAAGGCCTATATCAAACCTCCCCTTCATCAGTAAGATTATTGAAAAAGCTGCGTTTCAGCAGTTAAACAATTTCCCCTAACAATGACCAACCGCTTCGATGTCTTCCAGTCAGGCTTCCTGCTCACCACAGTACAGAGGGCGCTCTTGTCAAAGGGTCAATGACATCCGTATAAATGCAGACGGGGGGGAAGAACCACAGTGCTGGTATTATTGGACCTTAGTGCAGCATTCAACACTTTGATCACTCCATTTTATTAGAGCGCCCGGAAAACTGGGTCAGCCTTTCTGGTACAGCACTCAAAATGGTTTAAAATCCTACTTGAAGGACAGGGACTTTTTTGGTCAGTAGGTAACTTTTACATCAGAGACACAAAAATCACATGTGGCGTTCCCCAAGGGGCCATCTTAGGGCCCCCCCTATTCAATATCTACATGCTCCCCCTCAGATTTTAATAAAAAACAAGTAAGTTTATCATAACTATGCAGACGACACACAGCTATACGTTACGATGTCACCAGGTGACTATGAACCCATTCAAGGTAAATGCTTAGAAGAAATCAATGCAAGGATGGGCCGAAATGTTCTTCAGCTGAATCAAAACAAAACTGAAGTAATAATGTTTGGACCAAAAGGAAGAGCGTTTAAAAATTAGCACACAGCTTCAGTTACTACAGCTAGAAACCACCAGTCAGGCTGGGGAAACTGGTGTAGTGATGGACTCAGACCTGAACCTTCAGAGGGAACATAAAGACAGTAACAAGGTCAGCCTTCTATCACCTAAAGAACATCTCCAGGATTAAAGGACTAATGTCTCAGCAGGACCTTTAAAAACTAATTCATGCGTTCATCTTTAGTAGAATTGATTACTGCAACGGTGTCTTCACAGGTCTGCCCAAAAAAGTGGGTCAGACAGCTGCAGTTGATCCAGACGCTGCCCCCCGTCCTCACTAGAACTAAGAAAGGGAGCAAAATGCCCGGTTCTAAAGTCCCCCACTGGTCCCTGTAGCTCAGAGAATAGACTTTAAAATACTTCTGTTAGTCTATAAATCACTGAATGGCTTAGCACCATAATACATTGCAGACTTGTTGTCAGTGGATCAACCACCCAGACCTCTCAGGTCTTCTGGCTCAAATCTTCTCTGCAGAACCAGAACCAGTACCAAACATGGAGAAGCAGCTTTTAGTTCTTATGCTCCACTAATCTGGAATAAACTCCCAGAAAACTGTAAAAGCGCTGAAACCCTAAATTGCTGTAAATCAAGATTAAAAACTTGTTTAGAGTGGCCTTTGACTGGGCCATCTAAACATTATTATTTAAGTTTTCAGTCCAACTTTGCTTTCATTTTCTTATCCATCATTCTATTGTCTTTATTTTTTTATCACCTCTGTTGTTTGATTTTCTGTATCATTGTAATGTTTTTCCTCATGTACAGCGCCTTGATGCCTTGTTGCTGAAAAGCGCTTTATAAATAAACCTGACTTGACCACTTTCACCCTCTTCGCTACTTTCTCACACTACTCTACAATTTTGCATTATTTGCTGTTATTTCAGCTTTTAACTTTGTTCTCTCTCTTTTCTCTTCCTAGAAGCTACACCTGGCCTGACTCTGTGTCTACCTGTAACACCTTTCTGGAGAGGGGAATCCTCCAAGCTTCTGCTGGCAACAACTTAATGCTCACCCTCTACCGATGATCCACATGGCCCTGTCTTTCAGTGTTTAACCCTTTCTCTCTCCTAGACATAGCTACTGACTGAGCTTTTACTGTAACTAACTCTATGTGCTCTCTTCAGACTCTAACCTTGAAAACTGGCCCAGAGTTTATCTGTTCTTTCTTTCTAGGTGAAACGATTAAAGGAGCTACATCCATTAACATTTACTTTTCCTTCCCATAGAAAGTACTCCTGGATCAGTGCTTCTTTGTTCTCTTTGTGTCTCTGCTCTGTTCTCTCTAACCCCCAGTCGGTCATGGCAGATGGCCGCTCACACTGAGCCTGGTTCTGGTTCTGCTGGAGGTTTCTTCCTGTTAAAAGGGAGTTTTTCCTCTCCACTGTCGCTACATGCATGCTCAGTATGAGGGATTGCTGCAAAGTCAACGCCAGTGACTGTCCACTGTCTCTACATGCTCATCCAGGAGGAGTGAATGCTGCAAGTCACTGACTGGATGCAATCTGCTGGGTTTCCTTAGATAGACAAACTTTTTATCCAATTTGAATAAATAACAGAATCTGGCTGCACTGTTCAATAGTTAAGATTAATTGGAATGTATGAACCTGACTTTTGTGAAGTGCCTTGAGACGACATGTGTTGTTAATTGGCGCTATATAAAACTGAATTGTATTGTTTTGATTCGTATCAAACCAAATCGCATTGTATAAAGTCAAATCATTGTCAGATCATTTATGAATCGCATCGTATCGGCCGGGGGCCTCAACGTATCGTTAATATTTCTTATCGCTGGGAACGTATCGAGATGCATATCGAATTGACCTCAGTGGTGGAGATTCACATCCTGAGCATACATGAAAAGACACCTGTGGAGATGAGGCGTTCAAGGCCCTGTGGCTGCAGCAGCACCTGTCAGTATTATGCACATGAGCTGAGTGGTGGGTAAGGTTTATGGTTACCAGTCAGAGGTCAGTGTTGTTCCAGTTAAACCAGTCAGCCATGTGAGGTTACACGACACATTTCTGTAGCTTACTTGGCAGGTGTTTCGGTTGGGTGTCTCACCTAGGCAGGACGTTGTGGTCGACAAGGGTCAGCCGAAGACGGCCCGCTCTGTGCAGAGTTCTGAGGTCCAGCTGGTCCCTGAACAGCAGCAGGTCTGGAGACAGACCAGTCTGACGCAGCAGGAACACGTTGTCTGATCGCAGCACCAGTTCTGACTGTCGGATGTTGAGCAGGGGCAGAACCAGCGACTCGCCACCTGCAGTCTGACACATGCAGAGACCTTAAACTTTAATTCTAACGAGGCCTGGTGGCTGATTGGACCGCTTCTCACCTTGAACAGTAAGTAGGCGAAGGCAAGAGCAGACACCATAGAGTCCACATCACAGGCTTCATTCCCCAAAACAACGTGGAAACCCGGGCTGTCCTGATCCGTTTTCTCCTGGAGAACCAGGACGCAGCAGTCAGATAACAGAGCCACTCCACAGAATATTCTGTAAAACCAGGTCTACTGGGCCTGAATGACATTTGTTCAGTCCACAGCCAAGCCTCCTGTCCGAACAGAGAACCTGGTGGGATCCACGGTGAATCTGAAAGCATCTTTAGACTCTGAGAGCAAACTTCACTTCAGCTGCTGTAAAAATGACATCACGTATGATGCTAGGAAGTTTTTACCCACCTGTACATATCTTCTGTTTGTTGCTTTTTTGCTACATTTAGATTTTTCAGATCATCAAACAAATAGATCTTTATCTAACAACTATGAACCCCTTTTAATATTTTCTGTATTGTTGAACAAAGAGTATGGTTTTGATACTAGCTAATCAGTCGGTAATCTGGTTAAGAAGGACAATGAACTAATCTATCACAGGGAAATGGAGGTGCCTGAAACCTTGCCCAAGGTCACCACTGGGGGCAGCATAACAGGAGGCAGCTTAATGGCTTCCTGTTAAAAAGTAATTAATAAGGAGAACTACAGCCAGGATACTGCAAGGATTTAATTCTGAGCCAGACTGGGAGCGACTGGGAAGATGTTGTCCAGATACATGATGAGGTGCATGAACCAGAAAGACTGAGCCGACTAGGCAGCTGACTGAGCAGCCAACCACTTGGTGACCCAGACTGGTACGTGTTGTCATTTGAGCATGATGAGCATTTTATAGTTGTTTTGCAGAGAAACTAATTTTCTGTGGTGTCTTTATGTTTTCAGACTTCATTATTATTTTGATTGATCATTGTTGTCGATGCATGTTACTGTAAACAGCATGACGCTTACCTGAGCAGTGGTACCATTTGTAGCAGGCTCCTGAACTCCATCCTTTATGACAACAGATCTAACAGGAACAAGCTGAGACTGATTATTGTCCTGCATGAAGCCGCTATAAACAAACCAACTAGATACCATGACCATCACAGCAGCCAAGAGCACCGCACTGCTGTTTTCCTGCCAATATGGCTCCATGTCACTGACCGCCTGCTCCCTTCCTACCTAATATTGGTTTCCAGGGAAACGTGAAGGATTATTTACATCTGTTAGGGGAGTTTTAAAAGTCACTTTTGTCCAGCCTCTCTTTCTTATTGTTGAATCGTGACCTCTGACCTTAACTGAGGCAGTGAGGCCTGCAGAGCTTCAGATGTTGTTCTGGGTTCTTCTGGGTCCTCCTGGATGAGTTGTTGAAAAGCTCTAAGATGTACAAAAATTACTGCACCTCAGCAGACCCGTCCGTGAAACTCCTGAAGTTCATAGATGACACCACTGTTATTGGACTGATCCAGAACACTGATGAGACTGCATACAGACAGGAGGGGGATCAGCTGGTACACTGGCGTGTTCAGAATCACCTGGAACCAAACCTGTTTAAAGACAGTGGAGATGATGGTGGACTTCCAGTGAAGCACCACTGTGTCTGCTGTGGATCACTTTTTGTTCCTAGGAACCACCCTTTCTCAGGACCTGAGATGGTCCTCACACCTTGAGAAGGTCCTTTGTGAAATAAGGTGGTTAATCACATTTAATTCAGGATTTAACAAAGGTAACAGTTAGATTTCACAGAGGACCTGGTTGATTTGAAGAGATTTTTATCCTTAATAAATGAAATCATCATCTGAAAAATCGGGTCATCTTTGTCTCATATTAACAATAGTTTAATGATCTGAGTATGCTGCCCCCGCGACCCAGTCTCAGAAGAAGCGGAAGACGACGAGTGCGAGTTAATGATCTGAAACATTTAAATGTGACAGAGGAAATCTGTAAGGGGGTAAATACTTTTTCACAACACAAAGGAAAAAAGATACTAATGTCACAATTTAAACTCTTAAACATTAAAAGGAACCACTGAGCACAAAGAAAATGTCAAACATTTGACAGAATCTATCAGGAAATATAAAATACTTTTCCAGAGTACTACAGGATTCACAAACATGTATCACAAATGCTCAAATCTGATTAGCTGAGAACAAAACACAGAGGAAGAATCCGACATACAATGAAATATGAGCAAATAAACAATAAAACAGCAAAATATTTTAAAACAAACGAACATTAATGAATGTAAAAATAAAATAATACTGTTAATTACTAATATTAGGTTTTAGTATTTCTATCAAATAGTCTAAATCCCATAACTTCTGTTCCACCCCCGAAGTGGAGATTTATGATGTTTCTGGTTCGGTTCTGGTCCTCTAGTCTGGAACGTTTGAATCGATGCTCTTAATTTTAAAATCTGACCGGAAGTTAATTTTGAAATATGACCGGATGTGAGCGCAGGAGTTGCTAGCTTAACTCGCTATCATTTGAATAAATACAATTCAGCAGATAAAAGCAGCAGCTGAGGTATGCTATTGATAATCGGCTGCTTTAACCCGAACCTGAGCTGGAGCGGACGTAGGACGGCCACGGTACCTGCAAGGTCTGCCGGCAGCTCTGCAGAAACTCCTCCATCTGCGTTTGAGAGCCTTTGGCTTCCAGGTGGTATCGCTCCGGTTCTGTTGATGAGACCGAACCGAGCAACGGGCACGGTGGGTTCACCGAGCGGTAAGGCAGGGTCCGAACCGGAACGTTAGCGTGTCAACAGTCTGCTGCAGGGGGCGACTGTTGGTACAGAGCGGGGTGAAAGGTCAGGACGGCTTCGCTGACACTTTCATGGCTCGGAAAACAGAATCACTCAAATTTACTGTGAGAAACTAGAACCATTGTGAAGAATTATTGGATCAGCAGGGACCAATCGAAAACACGCAGCTGCTTTTATTTTCTCTAACCTTCCGCTTCTTAAATAAAGAATGGAGTCATCTGCCGTAAGACACTAAAGAACACGTCACTCTTCCTGGTGTGATTCTTAAAAATGGAGCATAAAACGGAGCTTTGAGGGGCTCTAGTGGGGAGAAGTGGGACATCGTGGAGCTTCGGTCTGAAGACCCTGGTGTGACCCAGTTTCAGGGTCAGGGTGACAATAGAACCAGTGTCAGCGTTGGTTAAGGGGGATGCTCGTCAGAGGCAACGCTACAGAATGCTTCAACTGATGCTTGCCAGTAGAACCCTTTACCGCAGACTCTCTGAAGTGGGCCGAAACGACGATCCCTGGACTTCAACCGCGGACTGTTTTACCCCCAGTGCTGAGGACAGGTGGCAGCTCGTTTCACTTGTCCGAGCTACCGCCCCCTGCTGGCGGTCAGACGCCTCGGAGCTCCTCCGGTACTTGGTCCCCATGAAGCGATCACACTCTCTATCTAAAGACTCTTAAAGGAACGACTCTCACCCAGTTTCTAACTTTTAGCTCTTTTTATTCTAAGTTAAGGCAGAGGAATGATTACAGAGATCAGCGCTGAGGCTCCCGTCTCGGACCGTCTGTTAGAGGATGACGAAGAGCCCCGATAGAAGGTCACATACAGTTTTATATCTGGCAATCCAATGCAATGGATGTGCTCTCCCTCAGTGATTATCAGTAGACTATGTGTCACCATTGTGGTGTCTATCTGTTAGATTGTGTTGTAGCGGGTGTCCATACTTAATCTAAGTGTGCTGTAGCTTTCTAATCAAACCAGTTATACCAGCTGCTCCACTATCTACCCCAGTGCCCCAGCTTCAGGTCATTTATGACAATCCTTGGGTCATCTGTCCTTGTACTGTGTGTCTATGAGCATTCTTATCCTATTGTAACAGAAGGGAAACATTAAAACTTTTACTTTTACTTTTACTTCACTATAGTATAAATGGGAAAAAACAGCTATGAGTCATATTAATAAAGGTTATTCCTAACACACTAATGACTGAACCGCCTGGCAGGGATGGCGGTACCAGACGATGTTCCGCAGAGGAGCACATCAGTCAAGAAGGAGCATCAGCCCGTAGTTTAAACAGCTGCCATAGGCCCACAGCTCCCCCTTTAGGCAGCACCAGGGACTACATTTGGCCATCCACAGCCGCATGAATCCAAACCAGCAACTGTTGTTAAAATGAAATCTTTTCCCATCGACTCGCTTTAGTTTCACAGAGGAACAAATAAAAACAGCACAGTTTCCAAAATGAAAGGCTCTTGGTAGATTTTTTTCTGAGTTTTTATTCAGTTTGTGTTTTACAGTCAGAAAAATCTCATATTTGAGTTTAAAATGATTCATTTACAACATAAGAGCTAATATGTAATATTAAGACAGTGTGTACAAGTTTTGGACTGTCTAATCTCCATCAGCACTTGAAGGCAGCGCTCCTTTCCTCACGAACTCTGGGTAATGTAGTGTTGAGAGGTTTCTTTTGGTTTACAGAATGTACAGATGCACTCTGTAAAGGTTGAAAATCAAACCAAACAAGGCATGATGAGATGGATTAATAAAAAAAAACTTTAGACAAAAAGGAGACAGTATAGGTGGAGATAAAATCTATTCAATAAATGTGTTTTGATGCTGAAAACCTGAGAAGCATTGGTTTAGTGTTTCCTAAACTAATTCGGGATCAGTTGGAACTAAACCAGCATTCAGTTCAAAGAGTTATTAAAAATAATAATAACTCACAGGGTGTCTGTAGTTCAGACTTAATTTCATGATTTAATTAGAGATAAAAACTGACGTATCAGCTTCAGATCTGTTCATCTTATTAGAAAATATACTAGGTGGCCTGAAGGGGGCACTAGCTGACCTTTTCAGCTCTGAGGTAATACTGATGTCAACATTGATCTAACTATCCCTGAGGGGATCAGAGAACCACTTAGGAACATTAATCAGACTCTGACACTACGAAACTGATTGGACCAGGACTGACCCCTGGCTGACCTCTGAGGATAATGAAACTCTGGCTGACTGACGGCTGTCACTCAAACAGGAACATGCATGTGTTTGTTTCTAAATGTATCCAAGTAATCTAATGTTCTGTTGATGTGCTGAAAGTCACAGTGAGCTCTGACCCCATCCACAGCTGCAGGTCTAGGACATTTGAGCCCCCAAAAGGAGGTCTAGATCTTCTCCACATAGTTTCCAGGGAACATCCCCTCTTTGCCCTGCAACCGGCCGAACCACCAACCAGACGGATCTACAGAAACAAGACAGTGATAAGAGTCTGACTCTACAGGGACGTGTAGGAAATCTACAGGGGTTGGACAATGAAACTGAAACACCTGGTTTTAGACTACAATAATTTATTAGTATGGTGTAGGGCCTCCTTTTGCGGCCAATACAGCATCAATTCGTCTTGGGAATGACATATACAAGTCCTGCACAGTGGTCAGAGGGATTTTAAGCCATTCTTCTTGCAGGATAGTGGCCAGGTCACTACGTGATACTGGTGGAGGAAAACGTTTCCTAACTCGCTCCTCCAAAACACCCCAAAGTGGCTCAATAATATTTAGATCTGGTGACTGTGCAGGCCATGGGAGATGTTCAACTTCACTTTCATGTTCATCAAACCAATCTTTCACCAGTCTTGCTGTGTGTATTGGTGCATTGTCATCCTGATACACGGCACCGCCTTCAGGATACAATGTTTGAACCATTGGATGCACATGGTCCTCAAGAATGGTTCGGTAGTCCTTGGCAGTGACGCGCCCATCTAGCACAAGTATTGGGCCAAGGGAATCCCATGATATGGCAGCCCAAACCATCACTGATCCACCCCCATGCTTCACTCTGGGCATGCAACAGTCTGGGTGGTACGCTTCTTTGGGGCTTCTCCACACCGTAACTCTCCTGGATGTGGGGAAAAACAGTAAAGGTGGACTCATCAGAGAAAAAATACATTTTTCACATTGTCCCACAGCCCAAGTTTTGCGCTCCTTGCACCTTTTGAAACCGACTTTTGCATTGGCATGAGTGACCAAAGGTTTGGCTATAGCAGCCCGGCGTGTATATTGGGGACCCCTGTGGAGCTCCCGACGGACATTTTCTGGGGGGAAACAGGAGAGTTGAGGTGAAATTTTAATTTTCTGCCGTGATTGGGCAGCTGTGGTTTTTTTTTTTTTTGGCTACAATCCGGGTTAGCACCCGAACATCCCTTTCAGAAAATCTTCCTTTTGCGCACAGTTAATCCTGTTGGATGTGGTTCGTCCTTTTTGGGTGGATGCTGACATTCCCCTGGCTCTTGATACATCACAAAGACTTGCTGTCTTGGTCACAGATGCGCCAGCAAGAGGCCCCCAAAAATTTTTGTCCTTTTTTGAACTCTGGTATGTCACCCAAAATGTTTGTGCTTTTCAATTTTTTGAGAAAAAATTCTCTTCCCCGCAAATTGAACCTTCACACTCTGCTCCTACTGGTGCAATGTGCAATCAATGAAGACTGGCTACCAGGCTGGTCCAATTTAGCCATGAAACCTCCCACACTAAAATGACAGGTGTTTCCGTTCATTGTCCAACCCCTGTAGCTTTACATTTAACTGCAGAACAAGACTTTACAACCACAGAGAGAATGCAACTCTGCAAGTTCCTCAGGTCCATAAACATATCCATATAGAATTCTGTAGGATAATACACACTGGGGCCTGAAGGGGGCGATTACTATAAAAAGGTAGAAACAACTATGAGGTAGCAATTATTTAAATATGGCCAATATGGCCAACAGCTGGACACGTAACTACGAGTTACAACAGAAAATGAAAACCTGATCTGTAAGTAATGTGAAAAGACGTGAAAGACAGTCCATAGGTAACCACGACAACCTCCAATAGTACCATTAAATACACAGGAGAGTACGTCGCTGTGTGAGCAGGTGGAAACTGGTTTTCAAATCACTTATTTATACTGGACGGTTTGGTGCCAAGTGATTCTTTTGGAACCTGTTCTTTTCCAGAGCATCATCACAATACTGGAGTCCAGTATCAGGTCTCATCTCACCACACATCAGCACAAAGCATCTAATGTTAAAGAGTTTAGCCATTAAGTGATGAGACTCTCAACAGAGCTCCTATTCTGATTCTGTGATTCTGGATGTTGATGTTCTCCTGAACCAGGAAGGTAGTATGGTGGTATGGACCTTATAAAAGCTTTGGTTTCTCCAGGAGGAGCAGCTGGAGTTGGTTCTTCACCATAGATGAGAATTATAAACTAAAGAAGCCTAATGTATGATGTCCTCTTAACCAGATGCAGAACTGACCATTGCCTTTCCTTCTTATGGAATGGACGTGAGGAACCGACCCATAATGATGATCCATATCTTCTAAAATAGATATATTGTAGTTTATATTCTAATCCTTAATAGACCAAACAAACAGTCACTCATTTTCTACCGCTTCTTCAATAGTGGGTCACGGGGAGCTGGTGCCTATCTCCAGCAATCTACGGGCGAGAGGCGGGGTCCACCCTGGACAGGTCGCCAGTCCATCGCAGGGCAACACACAAACAACCATACACACACTCATTCACACACCTAAGGGCAAGGCAAAGTGCTACCCACTGTGCCACCGTGCAGCCCACCAAACAAACAGCAAAGAAAAAATGAATCAAGATCACATGAGTACCTGTGACAATCAGAACCATTCCGTTTCCCTATTTGGTTCTGATCTGTGATCTGCAGGTGAAATGTAGAAACTATTTGAATTCTAGATCCAATTGAAACCAGAACTCCTAACATTGTAGGCTTTAAACCAGAGGTTAGACCTATGCTTTGAAACATGAGGTGGAATAATGTCATTCATCTTCAGCTGAATTCAAACCTCCTGCCTGAAACACAGAAGCTGCAGAACACTTTTCTCTTCGTGTCGCAGTCCTTGCAGATCACACCTAAAAGAACACTAGAAACTGATATTGGTCCGAAAAAGCTGAATCGGTTCATCTTTGAACTGTTCTAAATGGACGACACCAGACATGGCCATTAATTTCAATAAGACCTTCCATTTTGAAAAGCCAATCTGGATTTAGCTGAAAATAAAAGATGTTCCAGTTCTCCTAAAAACTCAACATTCTCTTTCTGGACTCCTCCTTTCCTTCAAGCAGCTCCAGATCATCAAGAACTTGGTTTACCTGAGGAAGAGCTTCAGGTAAACAGTGGATCAATCCACTCAGAGGACACCTGTCGATTGCTTTTTCAAAATAAAAGCTGAGAATCTGAGGATTAGCTGGAGGAGGATCTAAATAATACTAACAAGTTTAATTATTGTCATGGTTCGTTTGGACCTGTGGTAGTTAATGAGTCTCTGACGTAATTGATCAGCAGTACCTTCTGTCAGTATCTCAATGATGTCATCAGTGTTGAAGCTGAGCTCGTCGGTATCCTGGGCATCATAAGCATACAGAGCTCTGCACTGAGGAGACCGGGGCTTCGGTTTCGGCCGACCCGCTCCTGGAAGAGGTTTCACTTCCTTTGAGAGGCGCCTGTGGAGCCTGCAGGCAAAGAAAAGGGAAAAATGTCACACACAGTTACCTGGACGGCAGGTAACTGTGTGTTACCTTCGACCTCAGAGTATTGGATCCAGTGGTATCTCACCCTGCTGCACCCTGATCAGGGACGCTCATGAAGCCCATGTCCTGGTCCTGGGGAAGCTTGTTACTGGGGCGGTGCTGGTTCTGGTGTCGAGGCAGGGTGGGCTGCTCCATACTGGCCTGTTTCCTCAGAGTGGACCCTCTCAAGAAGGCGGGGTGTCCTCTGGGTGCTCCGCCCCCCCTGTTGTGAGGTGCTAAAGAAAAAGCAAAGAGAAATCCAGCAAACTATGAATATATATATAGAAATATATGAGATGTTCTGACTCCAGAAGGAAACCTGCTGGTACCAGAGTTGTTCTGGTAGGTGGGTGGAGCCTGGTTGGCCATGTAGCGGCTCTTGCGGTTATCTTTTCTGGTTGGTCCTGCAAATCAGATCAAACACACAGGGTGTTATGTGAGGCAAACGTGGGTTCTGACATGGTGAACAAACCCGGTTAGAGCTTACTGGAATTCTTCGGGAGACCCGGCCCGATTGAGACCTGCAGGATCTTCCCACTGGGTTTCAGGACCACCTCATTTCCCTGACCCACCTGGAACTGGATCTGTCGGGAGCCTGAAGAGCTAAATAGATGTCGGCCCTTCTTCACCTTAAACTCCAGACTGGATGGAGACAGGGAGGAGAACGTGAAACAGAAAGGTTCTCCATATCAGAACTTCTCAGAGTGTTTTGGTAAATCTGGATCGTGGCTGATGTGTTTCACACTGATGTTAGCTCTGTGGAGCTGCTGTGTTCTGATTAATCCTCCAGCTGTTAAACCAGAACTGTATAACATGCAAACATTTTCTTGATGAACTCATCTAGAACAGCTTGAGGTGCCACACCAGAGACACGTTGTCAACTAAAACAGGAAGTCAAATGCTGTAACTGCAGTAAGACAAGCTAAGAGCTTTTAGAGACACAGACTGGTTCTGGGCTGCGGTACTGACAGGTTGTTGAATTTCAGCGACAGCTTCTTGTCCATCTTCTCCTGGTAACGTTTCACCAGCAGACTGAGGAACTCCGTCTTAAATACGCTCTGAAGAACGCTGTCGTACTCTTCCTCATGGATGATGAAGAAGTCGTCCTGCAGAGTGCTAGCAGAGACAGACGGACCAGGAAAAACATCAGTACTGCATAAAGAAGCAATGATCTCATACCTCCATTTCCACTTGTGACTGTTTGCCTGGTTCTAGTTTCTACTTTTAATTTTGGTTCTGGTGGCTTACCTGAGAGAAACAGATTGGATCCTGTTGAGTTCAATCTTCCTCTTTAGAACCTCCTGGATCTGGCCTTTATCTGGACCCTGCTTCACCTTCTCTCGGCCAATCAAATACAGGAACTTTGGGGTAAGGATGAAGTCCCGTTTCACGGTCTGTAGAACAGCAGGAACAAGAACATGTTGGAGCACTTTAGATTACAGTTCTGTTTTGAAACAGTGGAACCATTGACCTCTGTAGTGAACCAGGACATTTGGACCACAGTCTTGGAAAGACATCAGCAATTATCTTTTAGCAGCAAGTGTTACTGCCCCTCAACCTGGGAAGGGTTATTACCTTTTCTTCAAACTATATAAAGTCCATTAATCTACATAGAGAAAGATTAGTGAAGAATAAAGTGGGAAAACATCTCAGAAAGCTGCCAATTTTCCCAGGGGCGAACGTCGCAGCGGATTCAGTTGAAGGTGACTCCACAACAAGTTTTATTTAGGATGGATTAGAAGGAGACGTTATTGGGCGAGTTTGTTCAGCTGTTTTTACCTTAAATCTTCGGTCAAATTTCACCACCACATCAGCAAAGTCAATCCTCTCTCTGCGGCCCACAAACTGTCGGATCTCGGGATGGTTGTCAGTACCGATGTAGTCGCCCACAAAGTTCCTGTTAATGCTGTTTCTGCGGCGTTCCTTTTTGTTCAGGAGAACATCGGAGGCTGAAAATAATGAAAATCCATCAAGTTGTAAACCAGACTCCGACTCTTCTGTCATGTTTGAGGAAGACTGTCTGACCTTCCTCCCTCATCTTGACGTATTTGCGGACAGCGATGTGTTTGCGCCACGCCTTCTGAATTACGCGAGCGTAACTGTTATACTTTCTCTCTCGCATCTCCTCCAACAGGAAAAGCTGCCAAAGAAAAACAGTGAAATTTACAGTTTTACTGAGCAACCAGAACAGAACCTTCTAATTCATGTTGTAGGGTGAAGGTTCTGCTTCAGGAACCCTGAACACTGGTGTTACTTTGATAGCAGGATGAACACCTCCTGAGGGTATCTTACCGACTCAGGGGCTTTGATGAAAACTTTGGCTTTTCCCAGCTGGAACTGATCCTGATCCATGTTGACCGAGTGGAGGAGGTGCAGAACTCCCTGGCGCTGATCGCCCCTCCACCCAGGCCAGGTCTCTCTGGTCAGGATGGCATACCTGCAGACCATGAGACCCCATTATTGCATTGGAAGCAGCAGGTGGTTCCGTTTTGTCTTGTGTTTAAAGTGAGACCTGTGCAGGAACTTGTTGAAGACTCGTCGGTAGGCGTATCCAGCTCGACGGACTCTGATGTTCTCTCGGAGCCCCAGGTACTCCACCTGGTGCCTGACACGGTTCTCCTCCCAGTCCCTGGGCCGTTTGGTCTCGTTGGGTTTGATGCAGCGGATGTAGTGGGGGGTGCACTTCATCAGGGTCTGGACCAGACTGTTGGCTTGTTTCTGGAAAGGTTGGAGGTGGCGGTGTAAGCCATGATGTTTCCTGGTATGAACGCTTTATTTGAACCTTCTGAGTTCAAATAAATAATAAAAATAAAATATCTGTGATGACTGGTCTCACCTTGATCTTGCTGCTGGCTGTGGTTGGTCGCCCTCGTTTCTCCACCTCCAGGTTCTCCGGGAACAGAGCTCTGATAAATGGACTGACCACAAACACATCACAGACAGGTTTAAATGTTAACTCAAACACGGATGCCCATCTTTCTGTACGTCTTAACTCATACCTTTGTTTTCACTGTGACACTTTATTTTGAAGGGTCAATGCTTTGTTGAGTTTTACTTTCTGCTCCACAGGTCCATAAAAATTAGATTGAAGAGCGTAAATAATAGAAGGTTGGACCTGATTTATTTATTTACAACTGTGGCCTGGAAAAACACAGAGCCTCTTGGTCCAATGGAGGTTAAGAGGTTCAGTTTGGTTCACTTTGACTCCTCTGAAAGCACCCCAAACTGCCTGGACTTGCAGTTACAACAACTGGCCATTTGGAGGCACTATTGTTTTAAACCTGCTACTGCACTGTGGTTTGATCCAAATGTCCTCATAAACCAGAGATGTCCTCATAAAGAGTTTACTCCCCACGTCCCCCCAGAGGTCTCCGACGACGCTCCAAGTACTCACAATTCGCTGCTCTGCATCAACTCGATGATGTCATTGAACAGAACATCTCTGTTCCGCTCACAGAACCCGCTGACATCATACGACACCTGAGAGAGAAACAGGTGCGGCCATCACAGGTGAGCTCAGTGAGAAAGAAGTAAAGAGGTACAGGTGAACAGGTGTGGTGGTGGACAAATTTAATGGTGCACAGTAGAGGACCTTGCCAGCGTAGTGGTGGACGATGAAGCCTTTATTCCAGCTGCTGAAGTGCTCGTGTGATCCTATTTGTCCCTGCAGTTTCTGCAGCAGTGTCTGATCTGCTCCCTCACCTTTGGCGTGCATGGTGGCACAAACATCATCCAGGATGCTCATGATCCCAGGAGGATTCTGGGAAACAAATGGAAGAAGTAATGTGTGCTAAAAGCTCTGGCCCCTAATAGCGCTGTGCTCTGTGATTGTTCAACTCACCAGTTTGGACTCGATGACGTCACAAACCACCTTGTTGTTAAAATACTCAATTGGAGTCCATTTGATTCCTTCCTGAACATATTCCTCCTGCAGAAACCCAATACCAGAATCAGAACCAACACATACAAACATATCCAAATTACAATGTGGTCACAAATCTTACGTAAGGAGAAATCTTCATGAAATCATAATAAGAAAAGTTACCTGTTCAGCCTTCAGAGTGAGCTCGATAAAAATCTGCTGCAGCTTCTCGTTCACAAAGTTGATGCAGAACTGTTCGAACCCGTTTTTCTGAAACGAAAAAGACGAACTGTTCTATGCATCGTTGACCAGCAGTACTTATTTTAACCTGCAGAGAGCAGTGTTCACTCTGACATAACTTAAAATGTACTGAAATCCAGAAGGAAAATTAAAATCTGTGAATGCAGCTGAAGAGTAAGCCCTCAGGTGTCTCCCCACGTACCTGAAGGAAACTGTTCAGTTGTTTACTGTGAGACGATTGGGTTCTAGGGTTTCCGTGAAGATGGGTCATTGTCTCAGTCTATATGCTGCCAGTCAGCACCTCAATGTCCTGAGAATGTGGGTTTTTTAGGGAACCTAAAATCTGCTAAATGTTTTAGGAGCTAGGGCTGCTTCTGGTCTCCATCCTGTTTGTGGTGTTCCTGGACAACATCTCATGGTGTAGTCGTTGACATGAGGGGGTCTGGTATAGGAACGTCAGGGTGCCATGGTGCTGTTTACAGATGATTTGGTTCTGTTGGTAACCTCAGGCCAGGTCAGCTGTCCTGGGCCAGTTCACAGCATATGTGAAGCAGCTGAAATGAGATTCAGCCACTCTCAGGCAAAGGTCACTATTCTCAGCTTCCTCCGGCTCAGTGGTGACTCTCTGCCTCCAAGGAGATGTTCAAGTATCCTGGTGTTCTTGACAGGATGGAGCAGAAGACGGATCAGAGCTCCATCTGCAGTTATGAGGGAGTTGATTTACTGCTTCATCCACATTCTAGCCATCCCCAAAGGTCCTGAGATTTGGATCATGATTGAAGGAACCAGATCCTGGATATAAGAAACTGAAATGAGCTTCGCCTGTAGGGGGAGCAGGCTCTACCTGGAGATCTGGAAAAGAGCTCTATCACCCAGGAGGAGCTTAGAGTAGAGCTGCTGCTCATCCGAAAGGAGTCAGCTGAGGAGGTTCATCTCATCAGGATGATCCTGGATACTATGGAGGCTTTCCAGGCATCTTTCCATCCTTTTTTGTCTGAAACCCCCTTAGGACCCTTCACCTGGACCTCTAGCCCCCAGAACCAGATCTCATAAGGAAGAGAGAGGGTTGGACGTTTTAGGAACATTGTCTACTCTTCTCTTGATAATCCACTATTGAACCAGACACTAAAGATCTAACCCAGTCTGGTTCCGGTTGCTTCAGGCAGCATTTGGCCTTCACCGTCAGCTGTGGTTTTGTCATTGTCGTTCGTTTAAATTTAGAAAATGTTGACTTTAGAAGATGTTTCATCAGAACATAGTGAGACAAGGTTTCCAAACAGAGAACTTCCAGATATTTATCTGGAACACCAGCTGATCCTAATGAATCAGGAGCACGTGTTTACCTGGAAGATCTCAAAGCCGTAGATGTCAAGGACTCCAATGTTGAGCTCCTCCGTCTTCTTCTGCATGGCTTTATTAATACACTTAGAAACAGGAGACACCAGGTGAGCAGGAAAACCACAAACAGTCAGAAAGCAGAGCATGGAGACGGCTGCTGGGACTCACGTCCACCAGGTAGTCAAAGAGCCGAGTGTACAGAGCTTTGGACAAGGCGTCTCTGGAGAAACAGGCCTGCTCCGTGTTCAGGGTAACGGAGATAGTCTCGGTCTTCCCGCCCCACTTACTGTCCATGATCCGACTGGTGAGTTTGCTGCAGAGGCCGTCCTGAGGTATTCCCAGCAGGTAGGCCGGAAAGGCTAGGACTGATGGAGACAGGAACACAAAGTCTTAGCTTCACAACAAACTCACGTCAGTGAGAACAATAGAGCAGGAAGCTCCTGAAGAGGATGCTGATGTTTCTCTGGAGCTCACTGTGCAGAGTGCTATGCTGTCAGCTGTGTGTTCTGTGGAGTTCTGACGTGTTCTGATACATTCTGAGTTCTGATTTATTGTGATGTATTCTATGCAGTCTGATGTGTTCTGCTTGTTCTGAGAGGTTCTGACTGTGTTCTGTGTATGTGGTTCTGCATGTTCTGAAGTGTTTTTGTGGTGTGTTTGCCTACAGTCCTGGCTCTCCACCACAGCATAGTTGTTTTCCTCCCGGAAGCTGATGTTTCCCAGATGAAGAATTCCTGCCACGAGCTGCAGAACCGAATCCTGATCATCCAAAGACAGACCCACAACTGACATCGCAGCCTGCGAGACATAAAGACGGTTACACAGAGCTGGAGACAGAGACAGCTGGAGACAGAGACAGGTGAGCACCATTGTATCAGTGAAATCCTTCTTGTCATTGATGTCCTCCACAGTGTAGGTTCCTGATTGGTTCATGTAATAGTAGTAGTCGGGGGTCGTGACCCCGAGGTTCTCCCTCTGTTCCCCGCTGGCTCCACCTAGAAGCTGACATCACACAGGTGTGTGAGATAAGTATTAAAACACACACTTCACACCACTCATCACTATGTTCTAGTACCTAGAAGTACTACACGCTGCGGTACCTGGTAGTAGATGTGGAAGTTTCTCTCTCCAGGGTTCTGGGAGACAACTCTGCTTTTTTCCAACAAGAAATTGGAGATTTTTCCTCCATCAGGAGCTCCTCCTCGGCTGAACTGTATCTCGAAGTATTTTCCCTGACAGGAGTACACGTCTGTCTTATTCTGTTTGCACTGATTTGTACATGTGGCACTGGTTTCTAGTACTGGCGTGTAGTACTGGTGTGTATTTATGCTCACAAATCTGCTGGAGTTGTTGTTGCGGACGGTCTTGGCATTTCCAAAGGCCTCCAGCAGGGGGTTGGACTGCAGGATGATGTCTTTAACATGCTGCACAGCGATCAGCGGAGGTGGTTACCATGGTAATGACATATAGGGTGGGGTGCACCGACTGCAGTTTTCTGGCTGATCATGAAAAAGAGCCTGACCTGCTGATACTTCTAACACTGTCAAGTGTTAGAAGGTCACATAGACCTTCAATGTTCCAATCGTATTTAATTGAAAAACACTGACCAATATCTGCTAGATTTGTCATGAGTCGCTTTTTCAAAAGGGGTCTGAAAATTCGCGAAACATAGCGACAAAGACGCCAAGTTGGCAACAGTGTGGTGACTTCTGTAAACCACACAGGTGCAGACATGAGGTGGTGGGCGGGTCTATCAGTCAGCCCTGCCTCACAGTGGAGAAAATGAGGACAGCGTCTGATTTTCAGACCTTTGCGGAGGTAGATAAGCATCAGCTGATTGCCAATCACCCAAAATTTAGGAAATTGGGCAACCTATCAATCAGTGCACCCCGAATTTATGGTAATGCAATGTAAAATCAGTCTATGAGCAGTTTGACATTAGTGATGGTAACCATGGCGACAGCTGTATCAGCAGCTAAATCCAGTACTTGAATTAGTACTTTTAGTATGCACCTGTACTTTTTCTCCTCCTCCAGACACTTTGGACACATAACTCATGATGTATTTGGCAGCGACAGTTTTTCCAGCTCCGCTCTCTCCGCTGGGGTCACATAGATTGAAAACACCAAGACATTGAATATATTTACATGTCAGATTTTGAATTCCAGTTTAAAATTTGTCTTCACATTAAATTTTGTCATTGAAACTGAAAAATCTCAGACTGCAAACCTGCAGGTTTCAAATCTAAATATGCGAAATTTCAATCGTTTCTGAACTCATGGAACCAAGACTGCTGAAGCTCCGCCCACCTGATGATGACACACTGGTTCTCGCTATCAATCATCATGTTCCTGTACATGTTGTCGGCCAGAGCGTAGATGTGGGGGGGGTTCTCATACTGAGCCTGGGGAGGGGGAGAGTGACAGAGTTACTGTCTGTCTCTCTCTCTGTCTGTCTGTCTATTGATCGGTCTCTGTCTGTCTGTCTCTCTGCCTGTCTCAATCTGTCTGTCTGTCTCTCTACCTGTCTCTGTCTGTCTGTCTGTCTCTCTACCTGTCTCTGTCTGTCTGTCTGTCTCTCTGCTTGTCTCTGTCTCTCTGCCTGTCTCAATCTGTCTGTCTGTCTGTCTGTCTCTCTACCTGTCTCTCTGCCTGTCTGTCTGTCTCTCTGCCTGTCTCAATCTGTCTGTCTGTCTGTCTGTCTCTCTGCCTGTCTCTGTCTGTCTGTCTGTCTTACTGTCTCTCTGTCTGTCTCAATCTGTCTGTCTGTCTGTCTCTCTGTCTGTCTCAATCTGTCTGTCTGCCTGTCTGTCTCTCTGCCTGTCTGTCTGTCTGTCTCTCTGTCTGTCTCAATCTGTCTGTCTGTCTGTCTGTCTCAATCTGTCTGCCTGCCTGTCTGTCTGTCGATCGATCAATCGGTCTCTGTCTGCTTGTCTCACCGCTCCCTGGTACAGCTCCACCTCTCTGTCAGTGAAGTACAGCAGCTGTTTAAAGGGGTTCACCGAGATCAGAACCGGGCCGATGTAGGTCTGACAGCTGGGTCAAGGACCAGTATCAGAACATTTTCTGTTGGACAGTGTTTCCTGTGAACAAGTGTATAAACAGGTCTGTGTGTTTGTGGACGGAGGATACGAAGATGTAGTCGTCCATGTATCTCTTCTTCAGGTTGTCTGTGATGGCGTCCTCATTGATCTTTGACAGCAGAACCATGTCGTCCACGCCGCTCACCTTCACATTCTGGGCTTGCCAGTGGTACCGCTCCTTGCTGCCCTGTGCGTCAGAACACAGTCTCTCATCAATAACCAATAATATCTGCAGTCTCAGTTTGACCCTCAGAGGAATCTGAATGGCTGAGGGTCATGTGCAATTACTTTTATTCAGTAAAGTGATTTCACTGCAGGCTGTGGATCCTTTGAAACGTTCCCGGGGCCCCGCTGTCTGCTACCTCATCCCAGTTGAATTCCAGCATTCCAGAGTCCTGCGAGGACATGCTGAGCTGCAGGACGCTGCATGCTGCAGAGCGGGAGTGTGTGTTCCTGTTTGTGCGGGTGACTGAGGACCACTTTTCGTATTTCACCATCAAAGTGAGGACCATTTTTTGTAAAATGAGGACATTTTCATGGTCCTCACATGGTCAGGTTTAGGACTAAGGTGTGAATTGAGTTAGGTTTAGGGGTAGGGTCAGGGTTAGGTCATAGAAAGGGTTGAAAATGAAGTGAAATCAGTGGAAGACAATGAGAGTCAATACAAGGTCATCACAACATTTAGTAAAACCTGTGTGTGTGTTACATGTGATTAGCTTTCTGTGAACTCACACTGAGTTTCAGTCAGAAATAAAACTGAGTCAAAAACAAACAAAGTTACTGAGGGATCAGCTCACCTGAGATTAATTAGAGCCAATAAAGACAGAATAAAATCACTTGCCTGAGGGCCCCTGAGGGCCGCTGGGTGCAGCTGCTTCTTTACACATTTAATCTCCATGTAAACAAATATTTTTACAGGAACAAACAATCAGCAGCAGGAAACAAACATCTGCTTAAATCATTTCAAATGAACCCCACTGACAAGCAGACATCCTGTAAACTGATTTCTGATTGGTCCGTTTGGATCTAAAACCTGCAAACAAAACATGTTTACAATTCAAACTGTAAACAAGAGCAAATAAAGATTTTAAAACATTTAACTTTTTCAGTTGAAAACATTTTCTTTCTGCATGGAGTTTGCGTGTTCTCCTCGTGCAAGCATGGGTTCCCCCCGGGTACTCCAGCTTCCTCCCACACTCCAAAAACACGACTGTTAGGTAAATTGGTCTCTAAATGGCCCTTAGGTGTGAATGAGTGTGTGGGTGGTTGTTCGGAGACAGGCACCAGCTCCCACTGACCCAGTATGGGTCAGTCATATAGAAAATGACTGACTGACTGTTTCTTAATCATTAATCTGATTTATTTTGTATTTGAATTACATTTTTTGTTTTACTGGTTAAGGAATCTTAAAATGTTCTAGTTTTTTTCCAGAATCAACAGAAAAAAATTGTTTTCAGGAAGTTTCTTTAGTTCTAACAAACTCCAGAAATCTCATTAGGGACCATTTCATCCAAACAAACTGTAGAACCAGAACCTCGGTCTGCACTGGTGGGTTTGGGTCTGTTTTCCTTTTAAAGAATTAAGTCAGTGAACTCACCATGTTTGCTACTTCTTCACTTCCTGCTTCAGATCAGAGTTGAGAAACCTTTATCCAGTGGGATCCAGTTAAATCTTGGTGGATCCAGATTTATCCAGGTGGAATAAGACAGAACTTGGACCAAATCAGTCAAAATCAGAGCCCTCAGGTTCGGTTCAGTTACTTCTCAACATGCCCCCTTCTGTCCCTCTCTGTCACTTTTCTGTTTTACTTCCTTCAGTCTTTCGACTCTCAACTCCTTGCAGGTGTTGACAGGTATGCCCAGCCCCCTCTCCCCCGGCCAACAGAACTCTGGGTAATTGAGTCTTTGCGCTGCCCAGGTTAACTCTGCTGCCACCCTCTGGTCTGAACCACAACACCAGCATGGCAGTGTTCCGGTTTTTGTTCTGTTAGGGTAAAATTTCTGAAAATCTTTGTCTCCATATTTAAGTTTCGGTTTTTCCTTCAAGTCAAAAAAATTTTGTGCAAAAGTTTAGTTTCCTGCTGATGTTTTCTGCTGCATTTTAACATCTACAGCTAGAACAATCAGTGTTTGTTTCTACATGCTACATGATTTACTGGAAGGGTGCAGCAGAGTCACCGAAAACCCACAGAGCAAACAGCCAGGACCCGAACCCTGCTGATTCTGTTTAACTGATCCATTAACCAAAGGGACATGTTCTGAATAATAGCAGCGTGTAGCTCAGTCAGTGAGGCCGTTCAGTGTGTGAACAAACGGGTGGCAGCAGATGTTGGACATGATGGTTCTTCTCTGAAACTGAGTGAAATGGGTTGTTCCAGAGGATGTTCTGAAGAGCAGCATGGTTTGATTAGAGAGGGAGGAACAGATAAAAGAAAGCAGAAAATGATGCTGCTGAGCTAAAATGATCTCAGAAGCTTTAAAATGGAAACCAGACCCAGAAAGAATCATAAGAAACCTGACCGTTTTCTGGACTCATGGAGTCAAGACTGTTCTTTTTGGGTCGAGGAGCCGCTGTCTGTTCGTCAGCCAAGCTCCAAAAACTGAATTCAAGCCACAGAACACCATGAAGCACGGTGGTCCAAATATCAGAATCAGCTTTAGTGGCCAGGATTGTGTGCACAAACCACGAATTTGACTGCAGTTCAAAGCGCTCTCAGCACAGACTTCAAGTATAAAAGGAACAGTATGTACAGTGGGGAGAACAAGTATTTGATACGCTGCTGATTTTCCCACCTCCAAAGTTTGTAGAAGTCTTTACTTTTTAACATAGGTTCTCTTCAACTGTGAGTGACGGAATCTAAAACAAAAATTCAGAAAATCACATTGTGTGATTTTTAAGTAATTAATCAGCATTTTATTTCAGAACTTCAGTAGAATCCCAACTCTCTCAGGCCTGTTGGTTCTTCTTTAAGAAGCCCTCCTGTTCTCCACTCATTACCTGGATTAACTGCACCTGTTTGAACTCGTTATCTGTATAAAAGACACCTGTCCACAAACTCAATCAAACAATCTCCAAACTCTCCTCCATGACCAAGACCAGAGAGCTGTGTGAGGACATCAGGGATAAAACAGTAGACCTGCACCAGGCTGGGATTTGCTACAGGAAAATAGCCAAGCAGCTTGGTGAGAAGGTAACAACTGTTGGAGCAATAATAAGGAAATGGAAGAAGTTCAAGATGACGGTCAATCTCCCTCAGTCTGGGGCCCCATGCAAGATCTCACCTGGTGGGGCATCAATGATCATGAAGAAGGTGAGGGATCAGCCCAGAACTACATGGCAGGACCTAGTTAATGACCTGAAGAGAGCTGGGACCACAGTCTTAAAGAAGACCATCAGTAACACACTATGCTGCCATGGATTAAAATCCTGCAGCGCTGCAAGGTCCTCCTGCTCAAACCAGCGCATGTCCAGGCCCGTCTGAAGCTTCCAATGACCATCTGGATGATCCAGAGGAGGAACGGGAGAAGGTCACGTGGTCTGAGACAAAAATTGAGCTTTTTGGTCTTAACTCCATTTGCTGTGTTTGGAGGAAGAAGAATGTGCCACAGTTTGAATAAGTGAGAAGCTGCAGCTCTCTTCTAAAGAGATCTGAGAAACTGTGTTGTGTACTAATATGTGTAAGGGCTAATGCGAGAGAAAATCCATATATTAAAGCATCGAAGCATGGTGGTGGTAACTTCATGGTATGAAGGTAACTCCTATTACCTGTATATTTTAGGATCCAGTTAAAGTTATTTTGTTTGCTTTTAAATCTCTTAATGGGTTGTCCCCCACTTACCTCTCTGAGCTCCTACAGCTACATATACCTGCCCCACTCCCTTAGGTCTGCTGACCAGCAGTTCCCTGAAGTGCCAAAATCTAAGCGTAAACCTAGAGGTTGCCACGCTTTTTCTGTAGCTGGTCCGAAAATGTGGACCAAGCTGCTGTCACATGTTAGATAGGCCTCATCGCTCTGCGAGTTTTAAAACTTTAAAACACACCTATTTGCAAAAGCGGTTTGTATTTCCTTTAGAGGTGGGCTTTAATTTTCTTTTTTTCCTTTTTAATCGATCTTAATTCCTAGGATGTACATTCTAACTTGTCTGTTTTTAACCTGTCTTTTTCCTGTCTGTTTTATTTGCAATATGTACAGCACTTTGTGAACCTTGGTTTGTCTTAAAGTGCTTTACAAATAAAGATGGATGGTAAGAAGGATGAATACATCCCCAAGAACACCATCCCTACCGTGAAGCATGGAGGTGGAAACATCATTCTTTGGAGATGCTTTCTGCAAAGGGGACAGGACGACTGCACCGTACTGAGGGGAGGATGGATGGGTCCATGTATCAGGAGATCTTAGCCAACAACCTCCATCCCTCAGTAAGGGCATTGAAGAGAGGTCGTGGCTTGTTCTTCCAGCATGACAATGACCCGAAGCACACAGCCAGGGCAGCTAAGGAGTGGCTCCGTAAGAAGCATTTCTAAGTCCTGGAGGGACCTAGCCAGTCTCCAGACCTGAACTCAATCGAAAACCTTTGGAGAGAACTGAAAGTCTGACGGCCCCGAAACCTGAAGGATCTGGAGAAGATCTGACTGAGGGACTGGTCCAAAATCCCTGCTGCAGTGAGTGCAAACCTGGTCAAGAACTACAGGAAACGTTTGACCTCTGTAATTGCAAACAAAGGTTTCTGTACCAAACATTCAAATTTGTTTCTCTGATGTATCAAATACTGATGTCATGAAATAAAATGCTAAAAAAAATCACCCAATGTGATTTTCTGGATTTTTGTTTTAGATTCCATCTCTCAGAGTTGAATAGAACCTATGATTAAAATCAAAGACTTTTACATGCTTTACAAGTGGGACAACTTGCAAAATCTGCAGCGTATCAAATACTGGTCTCAACACTGTGGAGGTACAGTTTTTTTTTTTTTAATTCACTACCAGTCAAAAGTTTTAGTTACACTTTGGTACTTAATGGGTCTCTTTATTTTCATGACTATTTACGTTGTAGATTTTCACCTAAGGCATCAAAACTATGGATGAACACATGGAAATATGTAGTAAACAAAAACTGTAAAATAACTTATATTTTAGATTCTTCCAAATAACAGCCTTTTGCTCTGATGCTGCGTTCTCTCCAGGAGCTTCATGAGGTGGTCGCCTGAAATGGTTATCCAAAGAGTCCTGAAAGAACTTCCCAGTAGTTCATTGAGAGAAGGTCCAAGGTTAATATTTCAGTCATTACAGCAAAGGGCAGCTACTTTAAGCAATCTATAATAAAACATAGTTATTTTAGAATTTTTGGTTTGCTACATAATTCAATATGAGTTCATTCAATGTTTTGATGCCTTCAGTGAGAATCTGTGTACAATGTAGTCGTGAACATAAAACTGTTTAATGAGAAAGGGGTTGTAAAACATTTGACTGGTGTGTATAATTAACGAAAGGCGGGTTGTAGCAGTACAGATGTGTTAAATTAAGTTGCCAGCAGAGTAGTTGCCTACTCAGGCTGCAAGGTGTTCATTGTATGAATCAGAGAAGCAGCCTCAGGGGAAAAAAACAGTCTCTGTAGCGCCACCTGAAGGTAAACGTCTAAACAGTTTGTGTCCAGGATGTGTGGAGTCTGTAGAGATGTTAATTTAATTCAGTTCAGTTTATTTCTATAGCGCCAATTAACAACACATGCCATCTCAAGGCTCTTTACAAAGTCAGTTTATCGTCCAGATTTCAATTCAGGTTCACATATTCCAGTTAATCCTAACCATCAAACAGTCAGATTCTGTTATTTATTCAAATTGGATAAAAAGTTTTTCTGTCTAAGGAAACCCAGCAGATTGCATCCAGTCAGCGACTTGCAGCATTCACTCCTCCTGGATGAGCATGTAGAGACAGTGGACAGTCACTGGCGTTGACTTTGCAGCAATCCCTCATACTGAGCATGCATGTAGCGACAGTGGAGAGGAAAAACTCCCTTTTAACAGGAAAAAACCTCCAGCAGAACCAGGCTCAGAGTGAGCGGCCATCTGCCACGACCGACTGGGGGTTAGAGAGAACAGAGCAGAGACACAAAGAGAACTTTTCCTGACTCTAGACCTGTATAAGTCCTGGATGGAGGGAAGGTCAGCCCTGATGATTCTCTCTGCAGACCTGATTGTTGGTTGCAGTCTGGACCTGTCCTGTTTGGTGGATGATCCAAACCACACTAAGATGGAGGAAGACAGGACAGACTGGATGATGGCAGTGTAGAAGATGACCAGCAGCTCCTGTGGAAGGTCTGACCTCTTGAGTTGCCTCAGGAAGTTCAGTCTCTGTTGGACCTTCTTCTGAACATTTTCTATGTGTGAAGACCATCTCATGTCCAGAGAAATGTTTTTTCCTAGGAACCTGAAGTGGTCCACAGTAGGCACAGTGCTATTGGTTGGTGATGGGGTATGTGGGGGTGGTGTTCTCTGAAAGTCCACCATCATCTCTTCAGTCTTGAGTGGGTTAAGTTCCAGGTGGTTATGACAACACCAGTGTACCAGCCGATCCACCTCCTGTCTGCATGCTGACTCATCACGGTCCTGGATCAGTCCAGTAACATTGGTGTCATCTGCAAAGTTCAGGAGTTTCACAGACGGGTCCACTGAGGTCCAGTCATTTGTGTACAGGGAGAAGAGGAGTGGGGAGAGAAACCACCCCTGGGGTGCGCCGGTGCTGATGGTTCTTGATGATCCTCTCAACATCTCAAGTTTTCTCACCATCTCATTCCTCTCCCTGATGATCTCCTGGGTGATGTGGACCACAGATTAACACAGATGGTGTGAAAGTAACACTGAGTGCTGTAAGCATCTAAACACCATGGAGACACTGGAGCGTAATGCTGCATGATGGATGCATTGGAGCTGCTGGGAGACCTTGCAGATGGAGAAGTAGGAGGGGTCACCAAGGTCCTCTGGCCCATGATGATGACTGATTAACATGCTGATTTAAACTCTCTAGAGCAGGGGTGTCAAACTCCAGTCCTCGAGGGCCAGTGTCCTGCAACTTTTAGATGTGTCCCTGGTCCAACACACCTCAAACAAATGGTTGCATTTCCTCCTCAGTATGCAGTCAAGTTCTCCAGAGTCCTGCTAATCACCTAATTACACTGCTCAAAAACATAAAGGGAACACTTAAACAACACAATATAACTGCAAGTAAATCAAACATCTGTGAAATCAAACTGTCCACTTAGGAAGCAACACTGATTGACAATCAGTTTCACTGCTGTTGTTCAAATGGAAAAGACAACGGGGAAATCTTTGGCGATTAGCAAGACACACTCAATAAAGGAGTGGTTCTGCAGGTAGGGACCACAGACCACTTCTCAGTACCTATGCTTTCTGGCTGATGTTTTGGTCACTTTTGAATGTTGGTGGTGCTTTCACACTCCTGGTAGCATGAGACGGACTCTACAACCCACACAAGTGGCTCAGGTAGTGCAGCTCATCCAGGATGGCACATCAATGAGAGCTGTGGCAAGAAGGTTTGCTGTGTCTGTCAGCGTAGCGTCCAGAGCCTGGAGGCACTACCAGGAGACAGGCCAGTACACCAGGAGATGTGGAGGAGGCCGTAGGAGGGCAACAACCCAGCAGCAGGACCGCTACCTCCACCTTTGTGCAAGGAGGAACAGGAGGAGCACTGCCAGAGCCCTGCAAAATGACCTCCAGCAGGCCACAAATGTGCATGTGTCTGCACAAACGATTAGAAACCGACTCCATGAGGATGGTATGAGGGCCCGAGGTCCACAAATGGGGGTTGTGCTCACAGCCCAACACCGTGCAGGACGCTTGGCATTTGCCAGAGAACACCAGGATTGGCAAATTCGCCACTGGCGCCCTGTGCTCTTCACAGATGAAAGCAGGTTCACACTGAGCACATGTGACAGACTTGACAGAGTCTGGAGACACCGTGGAGAGCGATCTGCTGCCTGCAACATCCTTCAGCATGACCGGTTTGGCAGTGGGTCAGTAATGGTGTGGGGTTGCATTTCTTTCCATGCGGCCCTCCATGTTCTCGCCAGAGGTAGCCTGACTGCCATTAGGTACCGAGATGAGAACCTCAGACCCCTTGTGAGACCATATGCTGGTGCGGTTGGCCCTGGGTTCCTCCTAATGCAGGACAATGCTAGACCTCATGTGGCTGGAGTGTGTCAGCAGTTCCTGCAAGATGAAGACATTGAAGCTATGGACTGGCCCGCCCGTTCCCCAGACCTGGATCCGATTGAGCACATCTGGGACATCATGTCTCGCTCCATCCACCAACATCACGTTGCACCACAGACTGTCCAGGAGTTGGTGGATGCTTTAGTCCAGGTCTGGGAGGAGATCCCTCAGGAGACCATCCGCCGTCTCATCAGGAGCATGCCCAGGCGTTGTAGGGAGGTCATACAGGCACGTGGAGGCCACACACAATACTGAGCCTCATTTTGACTTGTTTTAAGGACATTACATCAAAGTTGGATCAGCCTGTAGTGTGTTTTTCCACTTTAATTTTGTGTGTGACTCCAGATCCAGGCCTCCATTGGTTAATAAATTTGATTTCCAGTGATGATTTTTGGATGATTTTGTTGTCAGGACATTCAACTTTGTACAGAACAAAGTATTTAATGAGAATATTTCATTCATTCAGATCTAGGATGTTATTTGAGTGTTCCCTTTATTTTTTGGAGCAGTGTATTTGATTCAGGTGTGCTGAAGCAGAGGAACATCTAAAAGTTGCAGGTTACCGGCCCTCGAGGACTGGAGTTTCACACCTGTGCCCTAGAGCATAGCTCTTGGATCTATGCGCTGAACTGGGTCCAGTATTGGAGAGACCAACCCACCATTCTTGTTCAGTTGCACCCCACCACTCTGGGGTTCCGGGTAACCGGGTCTTACCAGCGTTAATTAGCCGACAGGTTGGTCTAACATCATCAACAGTTAATGAAGTCTCTGCCTGAAGACACTTTTAGGAACAACATGATTCCGGGATCTCACAGCCAGCGCTGAGTGCAGTAATACCTGCGTCCTGGATGGCTTTGTTAACCTCACCAGTCATCAGGGTGCTCTACTCTGTGGCTACCAGACATGAGGTGATCTCCACCTCACTCAACATCACCTCCATTTCAAAGAAACGGTGTCTCTTTGATCTCGTGTCCGTGGTTGCCATTGGTAACCATGAAATAACGTTGATCAGCTGCCTCATTTAAAAACACACTGACAGTTATGAGCTGCTTTGCTTTGACCATTTATGGTTGAATGTGGGTGTGTAGAGGGCAGAACATGACCAGGAACCTGGTAGCAAATGTTGAGGAGCAGCTAGGGTGACAAGATATCAAAAAACCGAATGCAGGACAACAAGGATGCTTATCAGGGACATTATGGGACACATTACCAGCACTATGATGATATCATACATTTTTATTTAACAAAGATCTCACATGACATTCATCAATCTAAGCTTTGCCTGTTAGGGCAAAAACAATGAATTAGCAGGTTTAAAAAAAAACTTCACAAGCTTTTAAAGCTTAACTCTGGCGATCTGGGCTGCTGTTACCTTGTCTGTCTGGCTCTCATCTCTGGGTTTGAGTGAAAATGAGTCCATAGATCCGCAGGCGGCTTTTCAGCTCTACATTTCTTGTCAACTCACTTTTACAGTGTCTTCACATCTGGCTCCAGTCCGTGTGAAAATAAAAAAATAACTTTGAAAAACTTCCCTCAGAGATCACCTCTCACTGGCCTCACCCATTTATGAACAGGTCCAGTCTTTGTTGTAGCTGCATGTTCTTTTCCGGGACAAACTTTCCATTATATTCTGTATAGTCTACTGATGTGAGCTATACAAGAAAATCCTTTTCTTGTTCTGTTTTATTTTCCCAGCATGGTGACGCGCAGGTTGCTCATGACCTATTTTGATTGACAGCTGATGCGGCTCAGTGATGATGACTGCAGCTCTGCTTTCAGAAAAGCTCCAGTCGAAAAGTTTTTGGACTTATACGAATCTGACCCAGTCAAATGCGGGACATTGTTTCTGTTTGAGGGACACTGGGAAAGGAGTGAAAAATGCAGCACAGTCCCACACAAATTTGGACATCTGGTCACCTTAGGAGCAGCTGAGATTTAGAAAGGGGAAACTGCTTGCTGGTTTCGTGACCATGGTTTTATAAGTCTGGATTTTCTTTGGCGTACACCATTTTCAGCTTAGATGCGAAAGTATAGATTCTACGCAGTGTTTTATAAATGAGACCCCAGGTCTTTTGGAGACAGTGGGAAATATGTAGTGTGGGTCAAATGAGGACACATTGGATCAAATATTCTTCATGTTTTGATTTAGAATAGGTCTCCTAATGTGTTGCTATGTATGGAAATAAAATCTGTTATAAAAACCTTTATTATAAACACACGACTGTGATTTTTAGCACAGCTAAATGGAAACAGAAAAAGATCCGGCGCTGCATCGACCTGAACCCCCCATGAGGAACTGTTACTTTAGAGTCAGAAGCAGACCTAAGCTGCTTGTGCAAAAAAAGTGCACGTGCAATATGTGGGCGTGCTGCAAGCGATCTTCAAAGACTGTGTACGCAACAGACAACAACGGGTGCTTCAACAGAATTATTTAAAAAAATAGACTCATGAAAATAATGTGACCAAAGGGAAAGGTTAAATCAAGGTGTGTCCATTAATTAGCATCACAGGTATCATGGAGGAGCCTCTGTTATGTTCTGGGGCTGCTTTGCTGCATCTTGCACAGGGTGTCTTGAATCTGTGAAGGTATAATGAAATCTAAAGACTA
Source organism: Crenichthys baileyi (assembly GCA_036173005.1). Classification (NCBI taxonomy): domain Eukaryota; kingdom Metazoa; phylum Chordata; class Actinopteri; order Cyprinodontiformes; family Goodeidae; genus Crenichthys; species Crenichthys baileyi. The sequence goes on from JAHHUM010001267.1 coordinate 229,053, forward strand.
TGTAGGGATTCTAGAGAGAAATGTGCTGCCCAGTGTCAGAAAGCTTGGTCTCAGTCGCAGGTCATGGGTCTGGCAACAGGATAATGACCCAAAACACACAGCTAAAAACACCCAAGAATGGCTAAGAGGAAAACATTGGACTATTCTGAATTGGCCTTCTATGAGCCCTGACCTCAATCCTATTGATCATCTTTGGAAGGAGCTGAAACATGCCGTCTGGAAAAGGCTCCCGTCAAACCTGAGACAACTGGAGCAGTTTGCTGATGAGGACTGGACCAGAATACCTGCTGAGAGGAGCAGAAGTCTCATTGACAGTTAGAGGAATCGTCTGATTGCAGCGATTGCCTCAAAAGGTTGTGCAACTAAATATTAAGTTAAGGTACCATCATTTTTGTCCAGGCCTGTTTCATGAGTTTATTTTTTTAAATAATTCTGTTGAAGCATGTTTGAAAAGCAACGTCTGACTTTCATTTGTTCATTTTCATAGAATTTTTATTCATTATTACCTTGGTCATATTCAAGTTATTTCTGTGACCTTTGTGGGTTTTTCTTTCATTAACAGAGGGGTACCAACAGTTTTGTCCACGTGTGTATCTGTGCCTCCTTCTCGCCACAGTGACAGCAGACATTTTTGGGTGCCAGTTAGTACCTGCATGTCAAACGTGCTAAATCTAGCTGCACTGCGATCCGGTTCAGTGTTGATAAATGGTGTGATTAATCACATTTCAGGTGGTAAAGAATTACATTTGCATATCCTCCTCCCATAAATGTGTTTGTTTGGGTCATTATCATGTGTTTTGCATACTCATGAAGAAAACACGCTAAGCAGTTTGTGCCCACCGTTCCATGGATTTTACACACGCAAGCCGATTAGTAAGTAAAATTTTATTTATATAGCACCTCTCAAGACACAGATCACAAAGTGCTTCACAACACTAAGACAAATTACAATTGGAATAATATATATATGTAAAATAAAAGAAGATAAAATAAAATCGAAAATAAACTAACGAAACGCAAACCTAAAAAGATGAGTTTTTTAGCACCTGGCACATTGGGTTTGCCCATGCAACCTAGTTTGCATGTGGTTTTGTACACGCAACCCACTGTCCTTGAAGATCAGGGCCAGTCATTAAAATGAATCCGTTCTCAACAGATGAAAGTGGTGCTGAACTGTTCAGTGCCAAATGATTCATCAGTAAGTGATCTATCACTGAAGGTGAATCTGAAGGTGGCGCTGCTGGGACCAATCTCTGAGGGATTCTTGACCTTACCATGAGGAGCTCAGATACCGGGTCAGTGGGAAGAACATCGCGTTATAATTATCTCTGCATCACTGAGTTCCTCAGACTGAGGAGCATCCATGAAAGCTGGATAAACACAGAAGACAATGTAGAAGTGATTCAGCTCCTGTTCTCTGCTGCGTTCCATTTACAGCACCGTTAGTTTGGACTCTGCAGGTGGACAACACCTGGTTCAGGTAAAACAGGGACACAGACGAGACTCTGCAGGTGCACACTGGCTGTTTTTAATGGCTCAAACACAAACTGGTTCACACTTAGTCATGGAAAAGACCTGCTCAGCGTTCACATTTCAACTAAAACTGGGCTGCTCTCTGATTGGCCAAAAGTCCTGTTGAACAGCCAATAAGAGGCCTTGGCCCAAATATGGAAAACAAAGCATAAGAGGAGAAGGATGGAGATCAAACACAGTAAAGAGGAAACAAAGCTGGAATAAAAGAAAAAGTTCTAAAAGCTTCGTGATGACACGGGACATGTGGCTGAGGTCACATGATGCCATTGGTGAGGTACTGGAAGCCGTCGTACAGTTTGGTGGTGAGGGACCTCATTGATCCGTCCACCAACTGATCAATCAGCAGTTGCAACTGCTCCTCCGTGAGACTCATGTGGAAACGTTCCTTCAGACCTCGCATGGTGCTGGACCCATGGAAGCAAGGCAGCTGGGAGCCTGGGGAAGGGGCACAAAGAGAGCTGAGGGGGTCGGTACTGTTAGAACAGTCAGGGAACAGGCAGCAGGGGGCGCTGTGGGTGCTCACCTTGCTGCATTATCTCTACAATCTGCAGTACTCGGTCCATGTGCTTCCTGGCTGCAATCAGACCCTGCAGCATCAGCATCTTGTAGTAGTTAAACATGTCTCCATCTGGACCACCCATCACCTGTCAGACAAGATGCAGGGTTTAACATAACCACAACCTGTCAGATCAACATAAAAAAACTCACATATCCTTCACCTGCCAGACAAGGTACAGGGTCAAACATAGCCTTCATCTGTTGGAAGAAAATACGGAATTTAGAGAAGATGTGGAGTTAAAATGATCTCAACCTTTCATGAAGTACAGGGCTGAAGGTAACCCTATCCTACTGGGCAAGAAAAAGAGAAACCAGGACCTTGGACAATGATTGGTCAACTTCATCCTTGTCTTCCTGGTCATGAATCTATCCCTGAATAAAGCTGTAAACCTTTCAGACATGAGATGGAGTTTAACTACTCACTTTCACTGCCTGGCAGGCGTAAGCTGGGGTTTACTTGAACAGATTCTTAGTTTTCAGCCTGTCTGAGCAAATAACAGGGTTCGTACACTTTTCCCACAGTAAAGTTCAAGCACTTTTCAACCATTTTTCAAACTTTTCCAGCATCAAACTTCGGAGCAGTCTGTATCTCTGTGCACCTTTTCTTCATTGGGCTTTATGACCACGGCACACACCCTGTGTGAAGGGAGCCCATCAACAATCTGAAATACTGTTCAACTCATTAAAACTCTGCAAGTTATGGGATTAATAAAATGGACAGGCCAAACACGCATGACGGAGAACTGCCAAGCAACAGCTGCTCTTTAATTTAACCATTAGCTAACCACTTTTACTAACATTTTCAATAAAATGTTTCGTTGTTGCACATTGTAAAGTACAGTAGATGACATAAAACCCTAGCCTGATCCATCCTTCAAACAATCAATTTGCAATTTACCTGCAAAGTTGTAAGCGAGCTTAAATTTAGGAATACGTCCCACTACTATGGCTTACCGCTGGAGGGCGCCGACTCTCCCACCGGGAAAAGCTGCAGGTCCGTCTGGCATATGTTTCAGGAAGCTGTTTGAGGATTTTGTCTTCGTTTCAACCATGTTTTGCATCTAGCATTTTCGAGCCAGCGGTCATTAAAACGGTTACCACCAGCCATGCTGTTTTTCCCGCTCACCGGAGACGTGTTCGACTAGCGAGACACAGCTACGTTCTGAAAGTAGGTCTGCTTCATAGCTATGCCAGAGGACGTTCATCAGGTGCTGTCTGCTGCTCTCACGGCGGTATTACGAAAAGGATTAAACCCTCTGCAGCGAGGCTTAAGACTTCATTAGAGGCACAATTATCGCTCTCTACCTTGCGCCTTTAACATAAAAATATCAAACTGAGGGTTTTAAACAAACTGTTAGAGTGCTCTTTATTACAGAACTATGCAGGTAGAATATCGAGCACTTACAAGGACTTCATACAAAAATCAAGCACTTTCCCAACCTTGTTAAAATTCAAGCACTTTCAAGGATTTCAAGCACCCGCACGAACCCTGAAATAATGGATTTTAATCTACTCTTCACTCTGTTAAACTCCTGGAGACAGACCGAGGGGTCAAAACCCTCTTCACCATCCTCCTGCTGCCTGGAACACCTAGATTCCTCAGACAGGTGAACCGACTCACATCCACAAATTCCGTAGTGAGTTTGAAGGCAGACGTCTCGAAGCCGAGGTTCCTGGGAGAACTGGACAGGATGAAGCCGAAGTCGATGTGGATGATGTGTCCTTCAGCGTCCAGCAGGATGTTCCCGTTGTGCCTGCGAGGACAGAGTATGATAACCTGCAGCATCATACCGGAGCGCAGCGACCGTGTACAACACCAGCAGCCCCCACCTGTCTTTGACCTGCAGCAGGTAGCAGATGAGACTATAACCAGCGCAGCTTTGGACAAAGTTCCTTTGAGCTGTCAGAAACTCTTCAGTGGTCGGAGTGCCATGTTCCTGCAGGAAGTAGTCGAGAAGAGAGAGTTGGCTCTGCTTCTTCACCTGGTGGATGGACACGGCGTTCACCACGGGCTCTATCATCCCGCTGTCTGCAGACAGGACCAGGATCTTATAGGGCTTGATCCAGAGCGGGACGCGCTCCTGCTCCCAGATGGACTGCAGGGACAGAGGGAAAAGAGTCAGAGTCACAAGGAGGAACCAGTGAACTATCACTGGAGAATAAAGAGCAGAAGGAGACGCAGGAGATGAAGACACTGACAAATATGGACAGAAGAAATGAAATGAGCCGAGCGATATGTGATGTCAGAGTGTTACCTTGAGCTGCTGCAGGACCTGGTAGGCAAGCAGCTCCTGTCTCAGGTCATCTCCACACTTCACGATGACTGACAAAAGCCTCCAGTTTGGGAGGTGACCATATGGAGAACCTTCCCTGATCCTCCTGAAGGACAGAAACAGAAGAGGACAGCTCATTCCTCAGCCTGTCTGTGAGGCCTGTTGTCAGAATTTACCTTCTGTTCTTACAGTGGAAGAGAAAAAGCGCCGGAGATGTTACCTACCGGACTTTCTCCTCCCAGGGCTCCTTCAAGGCCACTGCTGATGGGTCCTCCGGGTCCCGTTTAAAGGTGGTGGGGGCCTGAGCCAACTGTTCAGACAGACGCCGCCTGAAATAAGACAAAGGATGAAGTTTGAGCCAACATCTGCATCACATCTGAACCGTATTCTGGCCTCTGTGTGTTCTGTGAGACCTGATGTCTCCAGCGGCAATGAAGACGGGCTCTTTGCTGTCCAAGCTGGTGATGCTATCCACTGAGAACTGACTGATGTTGTCGCAGCTGTTGGTGTGGCCCTCTGGGAGCTGGGGGGAAACACATTACCAGACTCATCATGCACTGAACAGATGATCCTGGAAAAGAACGCAGGCAGCCACATCTGATGTGGTGTTCTGCAGGGCCATGTTCTCGGCCCCCCGTTTGGAGACATGATTCACTGACATCACTTCCTGTGTGGGTGGGGTCTCACCTCCACCTGTAGTTCTCCAATGTCGTCCACAGACCAGGCTTCATCGTCATTGTCATAGTTCGGGACAACAGAGAAGCTTCCGGCTCGCTGTTCCACCATCATGCCGCAGTCTGGCAGGTTCTCGACAGAACGTGTGCTCCTGATCCGGTTCTCTGGTATCCGCATCGGAACGCTAGATGTCTCAAAGTTCTCACATTCTAGAACCTCCACGTAGATCAGGTAGGGAGCCTGATGGTAGAACAGGGATAACTGAGACTCAGAAATTCACCAGGACCACAGAGACTAAAGGGGGGACTAGTGTGTCTCACCTTGTCTTTGGAGTTGAGCACTACGGCCTGTGTGTGCGGCACGCGGACCACATGGTGGTCGAAGGCGGCGGTGGGCAGCCAGACTCGAGCCGGAAGCTTGTGGTTGAGCAGCGACAGCTCAGAGATCAGCCGCTGAGTCTTCTGCTCTTTGGTGGGCAGCGTGGCCAGGCGCTTCCCAATTCCCATCAGGGATTTCATGAACTCCCTCTGAGGAGCCAAGCGCACTGGCTGCAGGAAGCACAGAAGTACAGGTGAAAAACGGGGCGGAGCCTGACTTAGGTGAGTCAGGACCGATGGAACAGAGCAGCTGCTGTCTGTGGGTCAGGTTTAAATGTTCTGTTGTTCATCAATGAACTGAACCTCAATCAAAAATAAACACTATCTGGATCAGAACCAGCACTATGCTGAGGTTCCAGTGAGAAAAACCCGACACAAAGACACAGAAGCAATAAATCAATCGCAGGAGGAGACACGAGGACAGGCTGAACCGAGGTCAAATTCTGATTGGTTAACCCAGAACCTTCAACAGAACACAGAGACACAATCACAAAGTCCGAGTCCACAGACGAGCAGCTAAACATCTGTGGATTGAACCAGAACCAGCACCCGATAGACTTCATAATAGAATTTATTTCTCAGAATTCCCCCCCGAGGATGAAAGATGTATGGGCTGGACTTACGGGACCAGAATCCAACTCCAGACTGTCTGAGCTGGAACAGCTGCCCTAAGGGTCAGAGGAAGAAGCCGCTGATTGGTTACATTCGGGTCACACATTAAAACCTGCAGAAGGTTTCCGCATGTTCTGGATTTTAATGAAGCAGCTAAAACTTTGAAGATCTGCATCCACAAACGGAGGACCTCATGGTGTGTTTATGGTACCGTTGGGAAATCTGAGCCGTAAAAGAGCTGCTTCAACAGAAAGAAAAATATCCCCAACACTTTCCCTAATGGCTAATTAAACATCTGAGAATATTCTGTTGAAAAGCAGTTTCTGTGACCGAAAACTTCCAGCGTGAGTTCTTCAATCTAACTGGACGAAGGAGTTAGGTGTGGAGTTTCCTGTCTGTTGCTCATCATAAAAACTCAGCAGGAATGGAACCAGTTTTAGTTGCTTGAATGTGTTGGATGAACATCCTCCTCCTGCAGACGACCTCAGGGCTAAAACAAGTAAATCCTGGGTTCCTGCTGTCTGAGAATGCTGACCAGAACAAGCTCAAGCTGCTCATCTTCTCTGGAGGATATTACCTGAGATACTGACTGTTCCTCTGTGATCAACGGCAGTTTCAATTAAAACCTTTAAACATCCTAAACGAGGAGGAGACCAGGCCCTAGATGAACTCAGATGGGCTTTCTTTAAACCCAAGCTGATTGGTAGATGTTACCTTTAGACACAGTGACATCACTGAGACTCTTACTTCATCCTGGCTGCTCTCCACCTTTGGGTTGCTAGCCGTCCTCTTCAGGTTGCTGCTCAGACTGATGCTGACCGTGGCGTCAGATTTGGAGCGCTGATGTGTCCGTTTGGATGGAGACAGGCTGTTTTCTGTTGTCAGGCCCCCAGGGGACGGCCCTGGGCAAAATGGGGTCAGAGTCAGCTCCCTGCGAGCTCGATGCCCCGATGGTTTGAGTTCATCTGACAGGATGAGCTTCCTGAGTTTGGTTCCTCGGGAGTGACGCTGCGCTGAGATGTGCATATCGGAGGAGTACGCTCCCAGCAGCCAAGCGCACTGCAGGCTGAAGGAGATGCTCTGCCTGCAGCGGTGCACCTGTAAGACCAAATGCAGGGTGAAATCAACCCTCACACACAGAGAAACACATGTTAACATAAGTGGCTGCATGGAGAGAAGACACCTCTTACCAGGTCACCTGCTACGGCTACACAGAGAAACAACGTGATGCCGATAAGTCTGCATTTTTTCCTGACTGTTTCTCACCTGACATTAGGATGCTTCCATCACCAGGTGACCTTCAGCTTCCATCACCTGCTGACCTTCAGCATCCATCACCTGCTGACCTTCAGCATCCATCACCTGCTGACCTTCAGCATCCATCACCTGCTGACCTTCAGCATCCATCACCTGGTGACCTTCAGCATCCATCACCTGGTGACCTTCAGCATCCATCACCTGGTGACCTTCAGCATCCATCACCTGGTGACCTTCAGCATCCATCACCTGGTGACCTTCAGCATCCATCACCTGCTGACCTTCAGCATCCATCACCTGCTGACCTTCAGCTTCCATCACCTGGTGACCTTCAGCTTCCATCACCTGGTGACCTTCAGCATCCATCACCTGCTGACCTTCAGCTTCCATCACCTGCTGACCTTCAGCTTCCATCACCTGGTGACCTTCAGCATCCATCACCTGGTGACCTTCAGCATCCATCCACCGCACGACAAATGCTGCATTTCAAACAGCCCTTTGGAAAATTGTCTAAACTGCGACAAAAAAGTATTTGCAAAATATTGTCAAGCCGTATCTATGGCAACCATGGCAAAAATAAAGGTTACCTGAATAATACGAGTTGAGGAAAAACTGATTTTATCCAAAAAGGTAAAACTTCCTGAGCCCGTTATTTGCACCTCCAGCTGTTTCCATGACAACCATCACAGACACACAAAGATGCAGAGAAACGTTGATGAGAAAATATGAGTTCAGCAAAGTAAAAGCTAAACGAACCTCTTCCTTTAGACTCAAACACGCTCTGATCCAAACCATTTCTGAAACATTTATTCTGCTACCAACACTACATGACCAGCAGGACTGAGGTCCAACAGGAGCTCAGACTGATTCTGATATCTGTGGGCGGAGGGAGGCGGACAACCAGCTGACTGACGCTTTAGTCTCACTTCCTCCTAAAGGTTTCCAACAGGAAGCTGAACTTAGACCTTAAAGTCTGCCTGATGAGCTGACTTCCTCCAGTTTCACAATAACCTCAGAAAGTGATTGGCTCTCACCATGGTAACCAACATAGCACACAGCAAACTGATGATTTTTAACATAAAAAGACTGATCAGGTCAGCTGACTGTAGGCCACACCCACCACGTAGGGCTTGATGGCGTCTCCAACGTCCTCGTCCATGTGGATGTACATGTTGAGAAGCTGTGGCAGGTAGAAGTCCACGTCCTCATGCGGGAAGCTGAACAGCCGGTTCCCGATGTACGCCTGCACGCCGGGCTCCTTGGATTTGTGCAGGTAGGAGATCGCCATGGAGACGTCAAACAGCTTAGACTCAAAGAGGCGCAGCAGCCACGACTGTTTGGAGGGGTTGTGTCTCTGCCGACGCCGGGCACTCTTCACCGAGCTGGGCGCAGGACCCTCTGGGGCATCTTCCTCCTCGTGGATCTGTTTGATGGAAGGGATAGGTGGTGTGTGGGAGGCGCTGTCCGTCCCCGGCCCGTTCTGTTGCTGGGTGGGGTCAGAGTCCACATGCCGCAGCTTCACCTTCTGTAGGACCTCCTGACACGCCTGGTGGGCCACCTCAGCATCAATCACCAGGCTCAGCTCACTGATGCCCTCGCTGATGACGCCTAGAGGAGGCGTGACGGGCTGGGCGGGTCCAGAGGAGGAGGAGGGGGTGGAAGGAAGAGACTGGGAGGGGGAGGAGCTGATGGAGAGGGAGGGGCTGTTCTTGTCAGAGGGGGCAGGTGAAAGATCTTCCTGTGTATCCTCCATAATGGTTGCAGAGAGGCTCCACCCACCACCACTGAAACAGAGAGACAGTTCAAAGGTCATACATGAGATTCTCACCTGTAGGTCCTACAATAGCAGACAGGAACTGGTGCAGGACCTCTAACAGTCCAACACACCTGAAGGAGCTGGAACCGCAGTTATTACAACCCCATCCAGATATAACCTGAGTCTAGTCCACTGAGGACTGACACTTTTCTTTTTAAGATTAATCAATAAATCTAAACACTTATTTTTCCTTAGTTTTAGGAAAACTAAGCATTTTAAAGTGTGACTTCCATGTATAAAGTTCCCCCCAGCATGACTGAGATAAATAAAATGAAGGCCTTATTATTTATGTGTTAAAAAACTGTTGAACTGGAAATAAACAGAAATAGGTAACATTAACACAGGCATCCAATCTGTGGTAGGCTCTGCCATCCTCCACGCTGTCGTCTGCTGGGCCCAAGGCAGCACAGAGCGGGACAGGAAGAGACTGAACAAGCTGGTTAGGAGGACCAGCTCTGTCCTGGGCGGCCCACTTGACTCTGTGGAGGTGGAGGCTGAGAGGAGGATGTTAGCCAAGCTCACATCCATCATGGACATAACCTCTGACCCATGGCACCGGACTGTAGAGGAGCTGAGCAGCTCCTTCAGTGGCCGACTGAGACGCCCTCAGCACTGAGCGCTACAGCAGGTCCTTCATCCCCATCGCTGTCAGACTGTTCTACCGTATAATAACTCCTGCAACAACCTCTGAATTTGTAAATACCTGCAATCATTGTCACTTTAGCACAAATGACCTCCACCTTTTACAGTACATAATTTATTTTATTCTGTTATTACTACTTTTTTTTGCACATCTACCTTGTTCTTCTTTGATTGTGCACTTTTCCTAACCATCTGCACCCTGCTTGTGTTACTAAGAGCTGCTGTAACAAGTTAATTTCTCCATTGTGAGATCAATAAAGTCTATCTTACATGACAGAAAACCTGCCTAACGTCACAGAGCGTTCAGCTCTGTCTTCTGTCACATCTAACTCTCCTCTCTGACCATCCCACAGTCAAACAGAACTAAAATAACAGCACCGAGATGCAGATTTAGTCCACTGATTTCTCGTAACTGCCACCCTACTGGTGCTTTAATATTTCACACTTATAGAGGGTAGGTAAACTATGGAAATAGTGAATTAGAGCCACTTAGAGAGCAGCAGAATCAGATGGAAACAAACTGGCAATGCATAAACACGCATGACGTCTATATACTATATATACCATACATATACTATACCATCTATATACATTTAAAGACTTTATTTCATTTAAAAAAATAGAAATGAACGAAAACTAGTTCATATTAGGACTGCAAATTTAGTTCAGAATATTTACGTCCTTAACTGAACATGAATTGGTTCAGTTTTACTGGTGTGAGCTGAACTTGAAACCGGTTCTTGATGGGACTGAAGTGGTACAACACCGAGCCGTTCTGTTGGCTGCTAAGGCCGTTAGCTCCAGGATTTCTCACTCTGAGTTCTTCTGGACTTAACTCAGGAACCACCGAGCCCCATTAGAAACCGCAGGGTAACTCAGGCCCAACAATGGGTCAGAACAAATCCTTTTAGTAGGTTTGTTTTTGTTCGGAGCTTACAGTGAAACCACATAGAAACGTTTTTCACGGAGTGTGGACTCGATATATCTGCTAACAGACAGACAGGAGAGTCTCTGACAGCTTCAGGCAGGAATATGGAGCAGCTGCACCGGACTGAACCGAGCTCTATGATTCTGGCACCAACAGGACGTTCACACCTAACGGAGAGCTGCTGTTGCTGCTGCTGCTGCTGCTCCAAGAGGCGCCCGGACAGCTACAGTTAGCTCACGGCTAGTGGATAACCATTTAAAATGAACGGGGGTGTTAGCCCAACCAGCTAACAGCTAGCCATTTAATAAAACCATAGAGTTGTCTAACGGGGGCGCTACATATTTGAACGCATCTCTTAGCTCAGAGCCAACTAGATTCGAGCTAATAACAGCTACTGTTAGCCTGAGCTGTTCAGGCTAACTCCTGAAGCTAACTCCAGCCTAAGTTCCAGCGCGCCCAGGTGAGTTGTGCGGATGAACTGACGTGTGTACAGGTGAGTCGCTGTTACCTGTTGTCAACTCAGTTGCGCAGAAATAACGCCTCATTTGCAGTTTGTTGACTCCATTTATTCCGTTTCATCTCTACTGCCAGCCAGCAGGGGCCGCAGCCGCTTCTGTTCCTCTTCTGCTCTTTTCTTCAGTGAATGTTGGCAGGTTGTTTCCGGTGCAACACTGCCTCCGAGTGGATGGAGTTTGATCTACAGCCCCTTTATTTTACTTGTTAAAATAATTTAAAATGGTCTGGGTCGGAAGTCTCCCGTACATTTTAAAAACAGGAATTCAATTTAGATTGTTAGCAAAAGGAGTTCAATTAGAATATATAGCTGTAGAAGTTTGGAATAGGAAAGAAAGCATCAAAGTAATACATTTTTATAATCCTTGTAAAAGAATTTGACCTAAATTGATGGGAAAAATTTGATAATTATTTAAATGGACAACATTTTTGGTGTGGTGATTCTAATGCACATAGTTCATTATGGGGTACAAAAAAATGATTGCCAAGGGGAACAGTTATTGAAGAATTAATGGAGAATAAAAATCTTGTTTTTTAAAAATGAGGGAAGAGGCACAAGATTTTTAAATGAGCCCGGGTTACGGAGTCAGAAATTTGACTTGGAATAATTTTGCTGGAAGGAGATAGTTCGTGGCAAATAAAAAGTTTCAACAATAAGAAGGGGGACTATTATCCCATAAAAAACAAAAAATTAAATTTAGATTTGAAAAGTTTAATAAAAGGTGGTTTAAATAAAGGTGTTTCAGTATTTGGAAATTGGGAAAAAACTTTGGGCTTAAAGTGATTCGGGAAAGGGGGAAAAAATTTAAATTTTGAATATGGCGGGTTGATCATTTAAATTTCTATGTCTGTGATGCCTTTTTAAACAAGCTCCCTAATAAACCCCATAAAAAAAAAAAGGGGGTTTTGGGGGTTTTAAAAGAATTTTTGTCCATGGGGGGGACAAAAGGAATGTGAAAGAAATTAAAACCCCCCCAAAAAAAGCTTTTCAAAAAGCTGAAAAGGAATCCCCTTTCCAAGAATCTCATAGAATCAAGGGGAATTTTCGGGCCCTTTTGGGGAAAAAAAATATAAAAAAAAAAAAAAAGTATTTTTTGGGGGAAATTTTTTGAAATTTCAGTGGGGAGAAACGGGAGAAAAATAAAGATCGGGCCCAATAATAAGAAAAATGAATTTTGGGAAATTAAAAGAGAATTGGTTTTTCCTTTCTTAAGTGATGGTCAAGTTCCCAGCAGTAAAAGATGAAAAAAAGGTAGATCTGATGGCAAAAACATTTTTTTAAAAATACATTTTTTCGGGAAAAAAAAAAACTTTGGAGGGGGAAAAAGGGGAAGAGCCCTTTGACAACATTGGATTTGGGAAAACAGATAAAAAAATGAAAATGATTTTTTAAATGTTTTTTTTACAAAATCAAAATTTAAAATCAAAAGCTCTTCAAAAATTTTAATTAAAAAACCCCGGGAAAAAAGATCAAATTTTTTTTTATTTAAGGGGAAAAAAAAAATCTTAGTGATAAATCAAAAGTGAAAAATTCATCTACTTTAGTGGAACTTTAAAAAAAGTGGGGGGAAAAGGGAAAAATTTCCCAAAAAACGTTGGAAAAAAGGGGCATTAAAATAAAAAATACGTAAACCGGGAAAAAGATAAACAAAAACCTAAAAATAAAAGACAGATTGAAATTAAAAATCTAAAAATTTGTAAAAAAATGGAAAAAATGATTAATGAAAGGAGGGAATAAGAATCAAAAGGGATATATCACAATATCAAAGTGGTTTTTGGGGAGGGGAAAAAAATTTACTAGGGTTGGGCAGTTTTTTTTTTGGGAATTTGAAATCGGAAAAGGGCAAATTAACAAAAAAAAAGTTTTGAAGCAGTTTTTTTTTTGACATTAAAAAAACGTTTTAATAAAATGTGAAAAAAGGGTTTTAAAAATTTAAAAATTAGAAAGAAAAGTTTTTACGGGAAAGATAAAATAAAAGTTTTCCCCAAAATAACCAAAAATTTGGAAAAAAAAGAAAAAAATTTAAAAAACCCAAGGGGCTGTATTTTGATAAAAGAATGACAGGGGAATATGCACATTAAAGAAAGTTTTGGGAAAAATTTAAAAGAGGGTTTTAAAAATATTATGAGGTGTTTAAAACTGGTAGGTTTTGGGGGGAGAAAGGATGGGCATGGGGGTATATAGACAAAAATTAATTAGATCAGTATTGGGATTATGGAAAAGCCCCTTTTTTAATAATTAAAACAGCAGAAAACAAATTTACAAAAATTAGTCGTATTCAATAAAAAGCTTTGAGATTATGTAAAGGGGGAAATTAAAACTATTTCCAAAACAGCATCGTTTTTGGTAGAAAGGGAAAAATTCCCGGGTTTAAAAATTAAAAGGGGGGGCTTTAAAACATTAAAATTTTTGGGGCTAATTTTAAAAAGGTCATAGACAAAAATTCATCCAACCCAAAAAAACAAAAAAACCTTGCTGGGAAAAAGAGAAAAAAGGATATCAAAAATTTTGGTTGGATTTTTTGAATAAGAAAAAAACCCAGAATTCAAAATAGATCGGGTTTAAATATAAGTCAAACAGTTCCATTTATCAGTGATACAACCTTGGAAAACCCCAGATACCATGCTAAAATCTTACTTTGATGAAAAGGAGAAACGAGGATAAGGGGAAATTTTTTTTAAATTCACATATAGTACAGGATTTATATCAAAAAATATTTGGTTAAATTTTTAAATTTTTTACAAGTGCTTCAAAAATATATTAAATAAAGTTGGAGTAGCTTTCATAGTACTAGAGTTCAATGTTAAAATAAGGAAAAGAATAAATGCACTTTCAGTTTATACAGGAGAAATGATTGCTACATTATTAGCCATTAATGGGTTGAAGAAATCAGACCATTAAGAACAGTAATTTGTTCAGATTCTAGTTCATCATTAGTTGGTTTACAGTATAATGTTCAGAAATTCAACATACATTATTTAGAATAAATGTGATGGGTTTAATGATACATTTTTTATGGATACCAGCACATTATGGTGTTAAAGGAAATGAATTGGTAGATAGGGCAGCAAAGGAATCTGTCAGAAATTTATCAGTAGATTTAGTTATTAATGTTAGTAAAACAGAAATAAAAATGTTAATCAAACAGAAAATGAAGGATAAATGGCAAAAGGAATGGGAGAAAGAAAAGAAAGGACATTGGTTTTATAAAATTCAAAAAAAGACTGGAGAAATGAGGAGTACAGGAAGGGCAAGGAGGGAAGAAACAATTATTTCTCGTCTCAGATTTGGGCATACTGGGTTAAATACTGGGTTACATAGTACTCTTTTTATTTTAGGGAAACATTGTAATGGTAAATCTGAATACTGTGGAATAGATGAAACCGTAGTGCATGTTGCACTGTAAAAAATATAAGACAACAATTAATTCAAAATTTAAATAGAATTAGAGTTAAATTAGATTTAGTAAATTTATTTAAAAGTAATTAAAAAAGTTACATTTATAAGATAATATTTTGTTATCTAAAATAACAGATGTACAATAGAAATTAATTCCTGAGACATTCTGGCCCACACTCCATACCAGTAGGTGGCGATAATGCACCAATTTTGTTGTTTGCCAACCGCCATTATTAAGAAAAAAAGAAGAAGAAGAAGAAGAAGAAGAAGAAGAAGAAGAAGAAGAAAAAAAGAAGAAAGTAGTAGTCTCCCGTACAGCAGGAGGCGACACTGACCTGTAGAGGGAGGCAGTGAGGAGGAAGAGTGTGAGGCTCGAACGGATCCTAAGCACCGATCTTCTGGACTTTGCGTTCTAGCTCTGTTCAGATGAGGAACCGAACTTACTGATATTGAACGAGCTCCTAACAGAACAGCTCTGTGTAAGTATCTGCAGCTCATGATCCTGGATCAGCCTGATCTTGGTTCAGAAAGTTTTCCGAATGATCTGAATCCGGATTTAATCTTCTGAGCTCCGTCAGGATGGTTCTGAGATTTACTTGGTTTTAGTGGGGAAACATATCCCAGATCCTCAGCCCCTGTCTGGGTCCTGGAGATCTGGGACACCTGAAGGTTCCTGAAAGGTTCAGATTCTGCTCGTTAAAGGGAATGTGATGGTTCTGTTCAGCTGGGGACTCTGATCTGCAGATTCTATTTATACCGTTTATCGATAAAGCTTCAGAGACTCGAACTTTCCGAACAGTCAGAGAGGAAAAACGTCTGAAGGTGAGATGATGCCGAAATGACAAAGCCCAGTAAAACCTCCCTTATCCAGATCATGGTTCTGATTCTGACCCTGAACCTTAAACCAGTCCCAGACCTGATCCTGTTTTCCCCGATGTGAGGACTGGATCCTGATGTTCCAGGTTTTCTTCTCAGTTCCTCCTGATCCGAGCAGCTTGTTATTCCCAACGTGACCTGAAAGGTTGATTCAGGAGTCAGTGGATTTCCCTCATTCATGGATCTAGTCTGAAGATTTTCCAGAATCATGCTGGACGTTCTTCCTGCTCTCAGAGTTAAAACGTTCAGTTAATTCGCTTCAAACTGAGCTTCTGACTGCAGGACCTCCTCTGATTGGTCAATCGCTGCATAGAAGCATGTTTGGGGTCATTTTGGAGCGATTTAAAAGAGACATAAAGCTACCGATGGATGTTGTGAGGGGAAGCTTCAAGCTGCTTCTGAGAACAGGGAACAGTTAATTAGGGGGGAGCAGAATTGGATGCACCTTCAGAGGTTCTCTAACTGGGCTCGGATCAGCAGCCGCAGGTTCTACAGGTTCTTCCTGCAGAGTGTTTGTGTTGGTTGGTGTGAAGACAGTGAGACTCAGCAGAGAAGCGGTCCATCCGGTTCCAGAGACCGGATAGAATGTGTTTGAGTTTGTGGGCGTGTTCAGCAGGATGTCCTGAAGCACTGCATCACCTGATCTGTTTGCTCACCTGAACAGCCTCCACCTGCAGCCAACAGCAGGAATGTCAGGACCAAACAGAACCTCAAGTCCAAACCACTTGGTTCATTTTGGAGATGAATAAACCAACAGGACAAAAAAAGATTCTTCTGACATTTAGAACCAGGCAATGAATATAAACCTGGTTCTGTTTGCCTGGTTTTTATTCTCAGTCTATGCATCTGGGTTTCTCTCAGTAAATACAGAAGTTCTGAATCCTCTCCGGTAGAAAGAGATTAAAACGGAACAAAACACATTTTCTGCCTTCAACTCTGAAAACTTCAAGTTGTCCATGATGCTATCTCAGAGGTTCTGATCCAAAGCTGTAGCAGATTGTCTGGATTTTGGTCAGCTGCTGTCTGCCTGCAAACAGAGTTTAAAGCTGCAGGGAACAGACTCAAGATTTGGGTCAGCAAGAAGGGAGGAGTCTGAACAGAACATCAGAATTAATATGTTCTTCATATGTTTGGGTTTTGGTTCTGGAGGCTTCTGGATCCGGTCATGATGTTGATCTGATTTGTTTCAGCTGATGGATACTGAGAGCAGAGAGGTGCTTCCTGAAGCCGGGCTGGTGGCCAGCTGGCAGCTCGACGCTCCAATCTGCTCCGAACTCGGGTTCAGTGGCTCGGAGAAAGTCCTACAGGGTTGGGCGGGGAACTCTGACTGTGTGAGTGTCTAACAATGAAGGTCAGGTGGTCTTTACCCACAGGTCATAGTTAAACACAAACTGTTCCTTTCTAAAACAGGAAACATGATTGGGTTCTGGGGTTCTGTTGGATTTACCTTACCTCCTTTAGTGGCCGACATCAGGAAGACTGCCCATCCTTTACGGCCTGTAAATTGGGACTCCAGATGCCCCAACTGTCCAAGGACTGACTGAGGTTTTCCGACCCTTTGGAACAAAATTTCTAATCTGTGCTGATGTTTAGCAGATGGTCAGACCCGTGTCCGAGAACTGTTTGGTTCTCGGACACGGGTCTGTGTTAGCAGTGAGTATCTTAGAGTGAACACCTGTCTAAACACACTCAGTTAGGCACCAGAGCAGGAAAAAAATGGTCCTTAGTCCTTATTGCTTTTACTTTACTATGGGCTGGTACCAGAGAACTGATTCCAGCATCTAGAAGCCAGTTTAAAGCTGCAGTCGGGAGTTCTAAGAAAACCATGGTCTTGGTTTTCTCCAGCACACCTTACAGGCCCCTCCCCCTTACTCTCTGCTGTGGTACAGCTCCTCCCTCCACAGTGGAGTAACCGTGCAGGCTAGTAGGCAGGGCCACTGATGACAGCGGATGAGCTGTGGCACATTCGCTGGTGGGGACGAAACATCAACGAAATGATATACATTGACTATGACCCGCCCATACTTTGTCTATAAACTTGGTCCTCAAATCATTAGCACAGCTGCAGCACACCAGCAATCTTCAGCCTGAACCCGCGCTGTGCGGGGGAGGGGTGTGAGCAGCACGTACTCCGGCATGATTGACACTGCTAAGATGTTCCTTCTGGCTCTGATTGGTTGTTTCTGACCGGGAGCAGGAGGAACCAGAGGAGCCTGATTTTTCACAGATCATCTGACTCATATTCTACTGTCAGGACATAGTGACAGTTTTAACAAATATGTAGAAAATACATTTTTACAAAAGAGACCTACTGCAGTTGTAAGGAATATTTAGTAATTCTGACTGCTTGGAGGAAATCTTACTGGGTTGGGCTTAAGGATGAAACCAAGACCAGAACATTTACTGAGGATGGTTCTGGAACAAATTTTCAGAGAGTCGGAGAGTTCCGTGTGTCAGATAATTCTGTACATCAGATCATCCTGGATCAGATGGTTCTGTATAAAATAGTTTTGGATTATGTGGTTCTGTATAAAGTGATTCTGGATAAGATGACTCCTAATCAGGTAGTTCTGAATTGTATTGTTCTGTATCAGGTGGTTCTGTATAAAATGGGTTTGGATGAGGCGGTTCTCTATCAGGTGGTTCTATGTCAGATGGCTCTGATTCAGCCTTCCAAGAACCATCAGGGACTGGAGAAGATCACATAAAACATCATCAGAGCTCATCCGTCCTTTGCTTCCTGTCAGGTGACCCTGAACGACAGCGAATCAGAAGACGTCATGTACGCCGTCGATCCTAATGAGGTGTTTGGCAACGCAGCGGCCGACTCGTCATCAGAGAGCGACAGTGGCATCTCAGAAGAGACCCCCATTACCCTGGTAACGGCTGCAACCACGGCAACCAGCCAGCCAACCCCGAGGACAGTCTATCAGGTGGTCTATGACATCAGCTCTGCAGGCGGAGCCAAGTCTGAACCCAGTCAGGAGAACATCATCTCCATAGAGCTGAGTAAGTCCGTCCAGATGTTAGAGCTTGTTCTGACCAGAAACACAAGGTTCTGATGATGTCATCATCTCATCTTGTTTCCTTTTTCTTCTCTCTCCTTTCTTGTGTCTTCACGGTCTACTTCCTGATCCACTTCTTGGTTCAATTCCTCGTCCTCCCTCTTAATCCTCCTCCCAATCCGGTTCCAGATGAATGGAGCTCTCAGATGCTGTTTTCGGACTCGTGCATCATTAACGAGCTGCCAGTGGCCTCGTCGTTACCATCAACCTTTCTGCCCAGAGGCAACCTGAGCGCCGCCGCCCTCTCAGGCAGAAACCAGGTAAGACTTCCCATCAGTGAGTGTTATCCAAGTGATGCTCTGACCTGCAGGATTCTCCTCCTTCTTCTTCAAGTGCAGATGTTTCCAGACCTGCGGCTGACGGAGGAGGAGCAGAAGCTGCTGACGGAGGAGGGAGTATCCCTGCCCCGCAACCTTCCTCTCACTAAGGTCAAACCGAAGCGAGTCTGAGCGCTGAAGCTGCAAACACAAAAATCTTCCTCTGATTGTCCAACACTTTCCCTAACAGGCCGAGGAACGGATCCTGAAGAAAGTCCGCAGGAAGATCCGGAACAAGCAGTCGGCTCAGGATAGCCGGATGAGGAGGAAGGAGTACATCGACGGCCTGGAGAGCAGGTATTCCTCCTGCGGGGAACATGTGGCACATTAGAGATCAGGATCAGATTCTCTGCATGTATGTTGCCATGGTAACTGCAGCAGGGACTGCGTCTGAACTAATAAACAGGTTAGTTAAAGCAGGAGATAACCTGAGGGGTCAAGGATTAGTTCAGATTTTGTTCCAGCTAAGCAGATTTCTGAGCCAGGTCCAGGTCCTGGTCCAGGTCAGGCTCGGTTCTATCATGTTGGTTTAAAGTCTGACAGGTGTGGAAACATTTTTATTTAACAAAGGAAGAACTCAATGATCGTTACTCAGTCAGTTTCTTGATAACCTGGCAAGGGAGAGCAGTTGCAGCGTCGGACGTGTTCCAGAGGTGTCCAGTATCTAAACAAAGGGAAAGAACTTTCTTATAACAGCAATCCAATGAATTCCCTCGAAGCCTGAGCCCACTCAGGGGGGCAGAGGGTATACCTGTTGTAATTCTCCCCAAGGCATGTTGACAGAACCCTGCACAGACTGGCATCCTTATCTTGTACTCCATCTAAGCATCTCTAAACAGTCTAAACTGAGCCAGTACACCTAACCCAGACATACATTAGGCCTGCAGCTGGAGGAACAGGGAGTGAATGCTTTTATCTGGATTTACTCTGGATTATTGCGTCATCCAGACTGTTTCAGGATTTAAAACAAAAGCAAATTTTCATCAACACTGACCCTGAAACACAGCGAGACTTCCTGCTTCCTGACAAATCGGTCTGTAATCCATGAATCCAAGGATAGTCCGATAGACCCACCTTCCTTCTTCTCCTCTAATAAAAGCATGCTTACTAACTGAAGAACAGTGCCACCTGGTGACCTGACCTGGGTACAGTTCCACTGGTTCTGGTGAGCCTGTTCCAGTGATCTGTGATGGTTCTGGTCCACTCTGTTTCAGTGGGATCTGTGTGTGTTTTCAGAGCGGCAGCCTGCTCGGCTCAGAACAAGGAGCTGCAGAGGACCGTGGAGCAGTTGGAGAAACACAACATGTAAGAAGTCTGATTATTCATCTGGTTCTGACCCATTGTTCATGTTCAATGATCTGATCTTGGTTCTAATCATTGATCGGATGGTGGTGAGGATGTTTTTAATAAACATCTGGAAGGAGATCAAATGTATGAAACTCTCTAACCTCAGAGCATTAAACAACCAAAGGTATCGAATCACTTCTATAAATCACTGAACGGGTCGCTCTCTGGAGCTCCGTGAACTCCAATGTGGTACCGGAATAGGATACTACCTAAGTCCAGTTGGGAGGTTTCCTCAGTCAGCTGTTAGTGGGATTATTGAATGGAAACGACGGCAACTCAGCCAGGAAGTGGGAGGCTGCGTGAAATCAAGGCGGGGTCAGAGGATGCTGAGGAGCAGAGGTCACAGAGGTCAACATCCACAGAACTCCAAACTTCACGTGGCCTACAGATTAACTGAAGAACATTATGTGGAGGGCTTCATGGAAAGGGTCTCCATGGATGAGCAGCAGGGTCCAAGTCTTCATCACCGAGAGCAAAGTGTTGGGTGCTGTGGTGTGAAACCAGTGATTCTCAGTCGTGGTCCTCAGGGTCCACTGTCTTTTAGTTTAGGTTTTAGTTGTTTCCCCGCTGCTACACACCTGACCTGATCGACTGGGTGATTAACAGGTTTCTGCAGAACTTTATGAGAGTAGAGAAACATCTACAATATGTAGGACAGTTTGTCCTGGAGACCAGGGTGGAGAAACACTGGTGTAAAGCATTACGCCACTGGAGTCTAGAGCAGTGGAGACGTGTTCCCTGGTCCCCTCTAACGAGTCCTATCTGTGTGGACAAGTTTTCAGGAGAATGGTACCTGCTTGCCTCCATAGTGTTGATGTAAAGTTTGGTGGAGAGAGGATCATGGTGTTCAAGTGAAAAGAACAAACAGCAGCATAGCAAGACATGTTCTTGGATTGCTCCCAACTGTGTGGGAACAGTTTGGTGACGGTCCCTCATGTTCCATCTGAACAGCATCAGTACACAGAGCAAGGCCCATTAACATATGTGAAAGAACTTGACTGGTCTCCACAAAGTCCTGAGTTCAACCCAATAAAATACCTCTGGGAGGAGATAGACCTGAGACTGTGAGCCAGGGCTTCTCGTCCAGCATCAGTGTCTGACCTCACAAATGTTTTTCTGGAAGAATGGTCAAAAATTCCCATGAACACAAACCTGAAGCTGGTGGAAGGCCTTCCTAGACGAGATGAAGCTGCTGTAGATACAGAAGTGTAATGTGTGTAATCAGGCTGTGGGTCTCAGTTAGAACCTGCCGAATGAGGTTCCTCAGGGAGAACGTCAAGGTGTGGTTCCTAAACCATTACTGGTTCTTTTCTCTGTCAGGTCCCTGCTGGCTCAGCTACAGCAGCTCCGTTCTCTTATCAAGCAGACGGCCAGTAAAGGAGCCCAGACCAGCACCTGCTTACTGGTAAGGAGCACTGGGAGGTTCTGTGGTTCTGATTCTAACCAGCATAATAAATTATGATGATTCAGTGCCGCTCGGCTAGTTTTAGGGAAGCTTCAGGAATTAGAGCAGTTTTCCTGCCTCTTTGTCTCCTCAGATCATCTTGGTGTCCCTCAGTCTGATCATCCTGCCCAGTTTCAGTCCGTTCAGCCGCCGCCTGTCAGCAGACGACGACTACAGAACCACGGGAGGTTGGTGTTCACACTTCCTATCATCTCAGCTGAGAAAAGTTTCTGTGGAATAAGATGAAGCCACAGCAGACTGGAATGTCAGACTGTCGGGTCAGAACACTGTGGATTACATCATTCTTTTTGTCTTCTCCAGTTTTTTCCAGAAACATCCTGACAGATCCAACTTTCTCCAACCCGACAGACGATGGAGACGGTCCAGCTGCACATTTGGACTCCTCATCACCATCGCCTAAGCTCAGCCAATCAGGGCCTGCAGGTGGCGCTGCTGTAGTCCTAGAGCCACCAGGAAGCTTTGAGAACCCAGCTGCTGATGATGAGGGACCTGAAATGGGCCAATCAGAAAATGTGACAGCTGCTGTTGCTGAGCAGACTGATGTGATGGATCGGAGAGGAGGTCTCGACTCGGGCAAACCTGCACACGCTGACGAGATGTAACCTGTACCTCCCGCAGGTTCTGCTCACATGGCAACGGGTTGGACAAACAGCAGGGAGGGCTCTGACAGATGCTGAGGAGGGTGGTGGGCTAAAACCAGGAATTATCCCAGACCTTTACCTTAAATGTCACAGTTTTAGAGAAAAATTTAACGAGGTAACAGTTTTGGTTGTTTTTGGATCAGAACCAGCACAGAATGAGGTTTTGATCTCTCTCTGTTAGATCTGGACCGACCCAATTTTATTTTCAGCATAGGGAGAATCATTCACTTTAATGTAATGTAATGAGTTCTGTTCTGACATGTGGCCGGGTTAGTTTTCAGCCTGCTGGCTGAGTTTGTGGGTTCAGACCGAGGGGTTCTGATTTCTTCAGTAAATCACGTGTTACAAACATCGGTTCTGATTCTTTTCCTTTAATGTCAGTGTGAGTGCAACCATGGAAACACAAGATTTATCTCTGTTATTCTCAGTTCTATAACCTGTGGTGTTAGTTTGTATGTTCTCCTCATGGATGTGTGGGTTCTGCCGGTTCTCCAGCTTCCTCTCAGAGCCCAAAACAAATGAGAGAAACGGGTCTCTAAAAATGGTCCCTGGTGGTCTGTTACCTTACCGGTGGGGGGATGGATGACCTGTTGTATCAGTTGTCTTCTGATGGATGGTTGGGTTTGGACTGAACTCTCTGACAGTTTCATTTAAACAGGAAGTCAGATCTGTATCCTCAGGAAGTGACCCGTATGATGAGGTCATCAGGATCATCTGAAGGTAAATGATCTGTTTGCAGGAGTGGTTCAGAGTTGGGGAGGTTTTCCTTTGGCTCAGATCATCGGTGGCCAATTATCCAAATGTCCTCCCACTCCCACCCGGGTTCTCCTTCACAACACCGCAGAGCAGGGGTTTCTCAAGTGTGGCCCGTTTGTGGGTGGTGGAATGACGTTGTCCGGCCCCTGACTGCAGTTCACTGATGGAACCGATTCGGCGGGCCAGCACAGGTAGCTGATCCAGACGGATGAGATTTTCACTGCCAGAGTAAAATCAGCTTAAAGTATAAATTTCAAAGATAGTAGGACGACGAACATCCAGCGGCCATTAAGCAAAAACAGATTTGGCCCCAATTCATTGCCCTGAAAAATGTTTCCCAGCCATCAAGACGGAAAAGTTGGGAAACATCTGAAGCAAACGTAGGAGAAGCTTTTTATGGTTCAGACCTTCATCCACGGCACGTTTGTTTAATGCTGACGTGGAAACAATCAAATATTTCTGATTGAAAAAAAACCCAGCAGCTGGTAAGGACCTTCCACGGGGTCTGGTTCTGGCCCACAGGGCAAAGTGTTTGGACACTACTGCTCTACAGTAAAAAACTGGTGACCCATATACAGATCTCAACCTAATTAGTCACCAGGTAAACCCTAAACCTACCCCCGCCACCCCAGCCTTAATAACTTATTGCTTATCGGGTCACTTCTTCTTTCCTGTCTCTGCTGCTCCACATTGTCCCAAGAAGATCTTACCACAGATACGTTCCTTTATCCGCCCAGAACCGTCGGTCTGATGGTTCTCTTTAGTTTGGTTCTACAGACAGAAGGTGAAACCTGAACGCCTTCAGTATGTTTCCACCCCCATAAACACAGGAGCTTAAAACCTAATGGTGAACTGTTTAAGCTGAAGGATGAATGGATCAGAACTTCAGAGAGAACAAAGCCGGCCTGTAGGAGGCAGACGGTCTTTGTTCTGCTCATTTAGCTGCAGCCCGGTTTCTAAAGAACAAAGCCAGACATGGATGAAAAAGTGCGAGAGGCATCAGGTGAACTCCAAGGGATAAATGAAACCTTTCAGAGCAGCTTCACATGTCTGAGAGGAAGGAGAAAAAGACTCAGCAGGAAATCTGGACATCATGCAACCTCCATCATCCATCCATCTTTGGGTCATTCTTAAAGGCAGGGTTCTGGTTGGATACTGTGAGGGTTAAATAATTCTTAATAATAATCATCTTTATTTGTGGTTGCTGTTGTACATCCCAACGAAATGTGTTCTCTGCATTTAAGCTTTCGCTTAGGGAGCAGGTGTCAAACTTCAGTCCTGGAGGACCGCTGTCCTGCACCTTTTTAGATGTGCCTCTCCTTCCTCACACCTGAATCAAATAATTAGTCCATTAGCAGAACTATGCAGAACGTGACTGCATACTGAGGAGGTCATTTAATTCAGGTTTGCTGAACCAGGGACACATCTGAAAGTAGCAAGACAGCAGTCCTCCAGGGTTGCTGTTTGACGCACCCTGCCTTAGGGAGCAGCGGGCTGCTGTGCAGCACCTGGGGAGTATTCTGGGGCTGAGGAGCTTGCTGGAAGTAAGTCAAGTCAAGTTTATTTATATATCGCTTTTCAGCAACAAGGCACTCAAAGCGCTGTAGAGCCTGATGCTGTACACATGAACTTCAGTAACATCTCCTCATTAATCCATAAGACCTGGTATGATGTCGGCCCCCTTTCTGTATCTACAGCAACTTCATCCCGTCTGGGAAGGCCTTCCACCAGCTACAGGTTTGTGTTCATGGGAGTTTTTGACCATTCTTCCAGAGGTCAGACACTGATGCTAAGTGTTGATATAGTGTCTTCGTTTCTTATTGGTCTACGCCTCCCCTGGCAGGTTTTTCTGTGAAGTTAAACATCAGGTGTGTTTGTCTCTGAGGTGAACTGATTCACTCTAGGTCAGCAGCTTAGCCTCCACACACACTGAAAACACTGTTTATTCTCATTTAATGTTCTCCAGTCCTGTGTTCTGAACCATCTACTGGATCAGGACAGGATTCAGAACCAGACTCCAGCTCATTCAGCCTGCACACACATACCGAGAATATTGTTTATCCCCATTTAATGTTCTGCTCTGTGAAGGCGCTCCGCCTCATCAGGATGCTTCTGCTCCATCAGCATCCATATTTAATCAATCCCACCCACTGAGGATCACTGCCGTTAAACAAACACACACACACTCACAGGTGATCATTAATTCAGCTCTCCGCTCCGTCTACTGCTTCCTGACTGAACCTGCAGGACGTCCCTCCCTCCAGCAGAAATGGTTCAGCGGTGTGCAGAACCACCTGGTGTCGTACATCCAGAACTTATGGTCTTCCTGCAGCAGAGCAGCTTGAGTCTGTAGAACTTTCTAGTGTACTCGGGACACAAATTACGGCGAGGGGGTTTAAGTCAGCCTGCCTCTGTTATGACCATGACTGAACAAGTGAGGCAGTCAGACCCGAATAACCGAACTTGTATCAGGGCAGGCCAGCTCTGTGGGTCGAGGGAGAGATGTTCATGAGGTCCAGAAACGGTCCAATGGAAGCTCTGAGGTGGTCCAGAGGCATCAACCTGGAGGTTAACTCTTTAAAAAGAAGAAACAACATTTCTCCTTTAAGGGGAGCTCTAGACACACACTGGACAAGGAAATGTACTGGCACCAGCAGGAAAACGGTGTTATGGTTCTGATAGGAAAGCCAATAACTGGGCACCAGGATGGTCCATAGCAGGGATCCCCAACCTTTTACCTTCTGTAAGCTACTTTTAAACAATGAATATATATTTGTGGAAAAGCCAACTGTGCTCTATCAGTGAAATCCACAGACTCATCACACTGAAGGGAGAACCAGCAGAACCTGTTCAGGTCTGTCTCCAGCTGTCTGACAGCATCTGCAGCCAGTTCACACACCCTCCGAGCCACAGCGTTCGGACCCAGCTGGACCTCAGCAGTGGCAGACAGAATCTCCGCTTTATTTCTATGGTCCTGGAATAAAGACTGTGCCACAGCGGTCTGACCTCTTTAATAATCGCGCCGTCAGTGGAATCATATAGAACGTCTGCCACTTTAAATGACACCTCGGTTGATGAGCCGCCCTTCTTTGTAGGTTTTAGAAACAAATATTGTTGTTTCTGCAGGAAGGTCCTGAGAGAAGTTGCCGTGAACTTTGGAGAAATACCGCTCGACATTACCTGTGTTACCAACTGCCGGGCTCGGTCCACAGATCACACACACACTTGTCGTTTTTCTTTAGAAGGGCCTGGAGAGCCCTGGTCCAAAGCATCTTCAGCTAAAGTTCAGCAGGTTCTGATGTTCCTCTAGATGACTGTTTTATTGTGTGGTATCAGCTGTGTGTCCTGTGATAGCTGCTGGTTGATGAGCATGAACTCTGACCTTCTAGCAGATCTGTTGACACCGGGCACACAGACCAACAGAACTTCAGACTTCCTTGTGGTTCTCTGAGATTTACAGTTACTAGATTAGTTCCAACACTGGATCAGAACTGGTCAAGAACCTGCAGGACTTGTGTTCCTTTCAGACCTGTGTGCAGAGAGCTGCTTCATGTTTCTTGTGTTTAGTTAAGCCCAGAATTCCCAACAACCATTCAGAAGAGGTTCTGGCTGATCCATCACGTTCATCATCATTCTCCATCAGCACAGGAAGTGACTTCATGTAGGTCAGCTGGTCTCTCCAGCAGCTTCAGATCATTTCAGGTCCTTCACTGAGGGTTTTCTTTGAACTGTTTGTTCTGTTCCACACATACATGTGTGGAAAAAATATGGTTCTGATCCGGATCAAGTTAAATGCTCTAACAGCTGCAGTGGGTCTGTGTTGGAGTTTTGCAGGGCGAGGTTCAGTTCTGTCCAAGCTTTAGATCTGGATTAGTTTTGTTGTCAGCTCTGTTAGACACTGAGACGTTTCCTGGAATATTCTGTCACTGATCCGACTCCTTCCTGGAAGGAGAAGATAAACGCTTAGTCAATGATTCCCTGACCACTTTGACCTCTGACCTCTCTGCAGGTTTCACTGGTGTCATTGAGGTCAGACGGCTTAGAAACCAGAGCAGAAAGCCATTCAGAACCGGTCCGGGCTGCTGAGTCCAGACTGACAGAACTCCAGAGAATTCCAAGAATCTGGACCTTATTCATCCTGACTGTGTTCTCTGTGGGAATATTTATGGTATTTAGCTTGGAACTGACAGAATCCTGCAGCTGGTCAGATCAAAATGAAGCATCAGAGAAAAAAGTTAAAACGTGATCAAAATGACCTGATAATCTAACCTTTGACCTTTAGGGGAGTCTGTACCTAACAGTAATGTTTTCAGTCCAGATTTTAAGAGTCCAACAGTTTCTGCACATCTCAGGTGTTCAGGTTGATGGATTCAGAGCTGAGGAGCAGTGGACCTAATGGGCCTTTCAGACAGGACACAGAAACCCTGCACTTCCAATGGCTTGCTCCACGCAAGCGGGGCTTCTCGCTGCATCGAGCAAAGTGCAAGCGGAGCGCAGCGCACCGCTTTGCAAGCTCCCGTTATTATACCACGGTCAAAGTTCAAGATAGTTGAACTTTGGTCACGGCACGCAGTGACAAATACACGCGCAGCCAATTGAAACAGGGTCATCAGCGGGAAAGTGCAGAAAGCAAAACGGAGAAGTTGATATTGTGTGTTTCCAAATTCGAGACTGTCGGGGACATCGGGAGGAAAGCAATAGCATGGAAATGGAGCTCTTTCATACCTGAACTCCACCAGCTGCTCTGTGGGCCCACAGCCTCATCTTCCTTGCTGCTCCTTTTCTCCTAAGCAGGGCTAGGGCTAGCACTGGCTTCTCGGACAGATACTTGTTTGCTATTGACAACAAATTCAAAGGCTCCTCCAAATGCGTCCTTCTTTTCCTCAGATTTGAAGAATGGGTTCGGTGTATCCATTGGGCCCACCCTATCCCATGATTCATTGCGGGTCAAAGCACATTGTTGAAACGGAAGTAGCAGTGGCAGAGGAGAGAAAAGCTGGAATAAAGTTGGATCTAGATAGATAGATAACATAAACAAGGGACGCTCACCCAATGAAGTAAGACCATGTACTATTGTCTTTGAAGTCATTCAACGTTTACAATACATTGTGTGGACAGACATGATAGAGGAAAGAGAAAATAAAAAAACAAATAAACACAAAATCAAAATAAAATTAAAGATAAATAAATAATAATAAAAAATGGGCGGAAGACTGCCGTTTGAGATTAAGCAGGCATAGTTTTAAGTGTGACTAGATATGGCAGCACTGAATTCCAAGTAGAAAAGGATTTATCCATAAACCCCATGTGTATATTTAATCTTTTCTGGTTGAATGAACTGCACTAGATCATTTAGCCATAAAGACGCTGTAGGTGGACACCTGGATCTCCACTGTAATAATATTCTTCTGCGTACAAGAAAGGTACAAAAAGCAATTGTAAGGCACTCTCCATCTGTAACACCAATTACAGCTATAGCAGCACTGGGTTGTAAATTAGCGGGTAGACACTCAGACACCCCCTCGAGAGGGGCTGGACTCTCTTCTACCGGGCTGGGGTGGGTTTGCTTGTTGCCCCCAAGCTCAGCCGTCTCGTGTTGGGGTTTACCCCAGGGGAGGAGAGGGTCGCATCCCTGTGCCTTCGGGTTGGGGGCAGGTCTCTGACTGTCATTTCGGCCTACGGGCCGAGTGGTAGTGCGGAGTACCTGGCCTTCTTGGTGTCCCTGTCGGGGGTGCTGGATAGTGCCCCTCCCGGGGAAACGTGGGAAACGACAGTGACACCTGGAGAGGCGTGATCAGGAGGAATGGCCTACCCGATCTGAATCTGAGTGGTATTTCATTATTGGACTTCTGTGCTAGTCACGGATTGTCCATAATGAACACCATGTTCAAACATAAGGCTGTCCATCAGTGCACTTGGCACCAGGACACCCTAGGCCGGAGGTCAATGATCGACTTTGTTGTCGTATCATCAGACCTTCAGCCGCATGTTTAGGACACTCGGGTGAAGAGAGGGGCTGAGCTGTCCACTGATCACCACCTGGTGGTGAGTTGGATCCGCTGGAGGAGGAGGAAAGCGGACAGACTTGGCAGGCCCAAGCGCATAGTGAGGGTCTGCTGGGAACGTCTGGCGGAAGCCCTTGGCCAGGGATGTAATTCAACTCCCACCTCCGGGAGAGCTTTGACCAGATTCGGGGGATGTTGGAGACATAGAGTCTGAGTGGACCATGTTCTCCGCATCTATTGTCGATGCTGCTGCCTGTAGCTGCGGCCGTAAGGTCTGCGGTGCCTGTCGCGGCGGCAATCCCCGAACCCGGTGGTGGACACCGGCAGTAAGGGACGCTGTCAAGCTGAAGAAGGAGTCCTATCGGCTGTGGTTGGCTTGTGGGATTCCTGAGGCTGTTGACGGGTACCGTGAGGCCAAGCGTGCCGCGGCCCAGGCGGTGGCAGAGGCAAAAACTTGGGCCTGGGAGGAGTTCGGTGAGGCCATGGAGAAGGACTACCAGTTGGCCTCGAAGCGATTCTGACAAACCGTCCGGCGCCTCAGGAGGGGAAGCAGTACTTTGCCAACACTGTTTACAGTGGGGGTGGGAGGCTGCTCGACTAGGGACATTATCAGGCGGTGGAAGGAGAACTTCGAGGATCTCCGTAATCCTACCATCACGCATTCCCTGGTGGAAACAGAGGCTGGGGACTCGGGGTTGGACTCTTTCATCACCCAGGCTGAAGTCACCGAGGTGGTAAAAAAGCTCCGTGATGGCAAGGCTTCGGGGGTGGATGAGATCCGCCCTGAGTACCTCAAGTCTCTGGATGTTGTGGGGCTGTCATGGTTGACACGCCTCTTAAACATTGCTTGGCGGTCGGGGACAGTGCCTCTGGACTGGCAGACTGGGGTGGTGGTCCCCCTTCATAAGAAGGGTGACCGGAGGGTGTGTTCCAACTACAGGGGGATCACACTCCTCAGCCTCCCTGGTAAGGCCTACGCCAGGGTATTGGAGAGGCCGATAGTCGAACCTTGGCTTCAGGAGGAGCAGTGTGGTTTTCGTCCCGGCCGTGGAACACTGGACCAGCTCTATACCCTCTACAGGGTACTCGAGGGTTCATGGGAGTTTGTCCAACCGGTCCACATGTGTTTTGTGGACCTGGAGAAAGCATTCGACTGTGTCCCTCGTGATGCCTTGTGGGGGGTGCTCCAGGAGTATGGAATTGGGGGCCCTTCCGGTCCCATCCGGTCTCTGTACAAGCGGAGCAGGAGTTTGGTTCGCATTGCCGGGACTAAGTCGGACCTGATCCCGGTGCATGTTGGACTCCGGCAGGGCTGCCCTTTGTCATCGGTCCTGTTCATAACTTTTATGGACAGGATTTCTAGGCGCACCCAAGGGCCGGAGGCGGTCTGGTTTGGGGACCAGAGGATTTCGTCTCTTCTTTTTGCAGATGACGTGGTCCTGCTGGCCCCCTCTAGCCAAGACCTACAGCATGCGCTGGGGCGGTTCGCAGCAGAGTGTGAAGCGGCTGGGCTGAGGATCAGCTCCTGCAAGTCCGAGGTCATGGTTCTCAACTGGAAAAGGGGGGCTTGTCCTCTTCAGGTTGGAGGGGAGTTCCTGCCTCAAGTGGAGGAGTTCAAGTATCTCGGGGTCTTGTTCACGAGTGGGGGAAGAATGAAGCTGGAGATCGACAGACGGATGGGTGCGGTTGCCGCAGTAATGGGGGCGCTGTGCCGGTCCGTTGTGGTGAAGAGAGAGCTGACCCGAAAAGCGAAGCTCTCGATTTACCGGTCGGCCTACGTTCCTACCCTCACCGATGGCCATGAACTTTTTGGTCATGACCGAAAGAACGAGATCCCGGATACAAGTGGCTGAAATGAGCTTCCTCCGTAGGGTGGCCAGGTACTCCCTTAGAGATAGGGTGAGGAGCTCGGCAATCCGGGAGGGGCTCGGAGTAGAGCCGCTGCTCCTCCACATCGAGAGGAGCCAGTTGAGGTGGCTCAGGCATCTATACCGGATGCCTCCTGGACGCCTTCCTCGAGAGGTGTTCCAGGCACCTGCCACCGGGAGGAGGCCCCAGGGGACGGCCCAGGACACGCTGGAGGGACTATGTCTCTCGGCTGGCCTGGGAACGCCTTGGGCTCCCCCGGAGGAGCTGGAGGAGGTGTCTGGGGAGAGGGACGTCTGGGTGTCTCTGCTGAGTCTGCTGCCCCCGCGACCTGGTCTCGGACAACACGGAAGACGACGACGACGACACTCAGACAGTGTTTGAAAGATCACCGATCAATATTTTGTCAAGGAGGGACATGCCCAAAACAAATGAGTTCCAAAACAAATGTGCACTAAAGTTTTATCCTGGAAATTAATTCACGGCCATATCCAAATTTCTTCAAACATGTGAGGAAAAATCCCCATTCCACCCCGTTAAAAAGCTTTTTCTCCATCCAGTGCGGCAACCACCTCAGGCACCACACTACAGGCAGGAGAGTAAATAATATTTAGGAGTTGGCAGATATTTGTAAAAGAATGATGTCCAAGAATAAAAGCGGTTTGGTCTACAGAGATCATGTCATGTATTGTGGTTTCTAGACATAAAGCTGGAACTTTGGTTAGAATTTTCACATCTCTGTTTAGAAGAGATGGGTCGGTAAGAGCTGCATTCTGTGCTGTCTTTGCCTGGCTTTAACAGCAGGTGACAAGAGGAAGACGAGAAAGAAGTAATCTATTCTACTAAATGAACGGTGTACAGAAGAAAAGAAGGGGAAAGTTTTGCTTTGGGGAAATAAAAAACGCCAGGGGTCAATTCCCCTGTTCGTTCCATTAAAGCAGATGGCAATTTAATCTTTTTGGAAAGATTCAGAAATGTAGGATTGGAACGGTCCAATACAGGGTTCATTACACAATTTAGTTCACCCGCAAAAATTAATTGATGTAAGTTCAGGTCCAGGACTAATGAAAAAAGTTTTCCATGAATTGTCATGATCCCAATTCAAGGCGTAGACATTAACCAAAATAACAGGTTTATGATAGAGGAGACCGGACACCTATAGGCTCGGGCATCTATACCGGATGCCTCCTGGACGCCTTCCTTGGGAGGTGTTCCAGGCACGTCCCACCAGGAGGAGGCCCAGGGGACGGCCCAGGACACGGTGGAGGGACTATGTCTCTCGGCTGGCCTGGGAACGCCTTGGGCTCCCCCCGGAGGAGCTGGAGGAGGTGTCTGGGGAGAGGGACGTCTGGGTGATAAGCGGAAGACGACGAGTACGAGTACGAGACCGGACACCATGACAAATCAACCCTGGGGGTCAGAAATAATTCTTGTTGGACTGAATTGAATTTTTTTTGTGCAACAAAATGGTAGAACCGTTCTGGAATTAATCAGGAATTAAGATTAGAATGAAACAGATGACCCACCCAACCTCTTTTTAGTCTATGTTGATCTTTGACCAGTAGGTGGGTTTCCTGAAAAAATGCAACATCACATTTTAAATACTTAAGATGGTTGAATATTCTAGCTCTTTTTACAGGCCCATTTAAGCTCCTTTAAAGCTTATTTTACTTTATTTTTAATTTAACTCCTTTAAATTCCAGCTAACAAATCTCATAGCAGCCTTTTCTGTATTTTCATTGTTTTCCACTTTTGCAGTACTCCTCAGTGATTGCACCAATCTCCTTTCTGAGAACCACATTTGAAAGGAAAAACAAGACAGAAAAAGAGAAACAAAACAAAAAAACACACGGTTTGCAAAGATCTGATCATGTTCCTATTCATGTCCCAATTCCACATAGTGAACACAAACAGAACTAAAACTAGGTCTAGACTTATCCCTCTGTCCGAGGTAAGCTGCAGGCTAATCATTTTCCACGAGAACTTCTAGAAAAAAAACAAAAATTAACTTTTACCTTCTGCCCAGGGAAGGCTCCCAGTAATTCCGAAATAGTAAGACCTTTAACCCTTAATTCCACGGGCTGTTGTGTAATATAGAAGTCTCAGAGAATAAATTTAAGCATCTTGAGGCTAAACAGAGGTTTTCAGTCCAAGATTTTTATTTATGTATTTTAGTTTTTACTCTTGGCTGAACTTCCGATCATAAAAATTTTGTGCATCTTCAGGCGTGCCAAATATAGTCACCTCGTTTCTGTGTGACACTCGTGACCCAGCCGGGTACAGCATGTGAAACCTGAGGTCCTTTTGGTACAGAGCTTGCTTCACTCGGTTAAAAGCAGCTTGTTTTTTAGTGAATATCCTGGAAAATCCTCACAGTGGCGCCCTGGTACTGCAGCTCATGGTTTCTGGCCCGGCGAAGAGCAGCCTCCTTCTGCTGGAATCTGGTCTTTGGCCAGATCTGAAAGACGGGGTCCAGTGCGCTCTTTCCAGATTGCCTGGCGTCGGAAAAACATCGGGGCCTATCACTTCAGTTCAGTTCAGTTTTATTTATTTATGTAGCGCCAATTCACAACACATGTCGTCTCAAGGCTCTTCACAAAAGTCAGGTACATGCATTAAAATTAATCCTAATCATTGAACAGTGCAGCCAGATTTAGTTATTTATTCAAATTGGATAAAAAGTTTTTCTGTCTAAGGAAACCCAGCAGATTGCATCCAGTCAGTGACTTGCAGCATTCACTCCTCCTGGATGAGCATGTAGAGACAGTGGACAGTCACTGGCGTTGACTTTGCAGCAATCCCTCATACTGAGCATGCATGTAGCGACAGTGGAGGGGAAAAACCCCCTTTTAACAGGAAAAAAACCTCCAGCAGAAACCAAAAACCCGGGCTCAGTTGTGAGCGGCCATCTGCCACGACCCGACTGGGGGGTTAGAGAAAACAGAGCAGAGACACAAAGAGAACAAAGAAGCACTGATCCGGGGAGTATTTTCTAGGGGAAAGGAAAAGGAAAAATTAATGGATGTGGGCTCCTTTAGTCGTTTCACCTAAAAGAAAAAAACAGAAAAAACTCTGGGGCCCATTTTTCAAGTTTAGAGTCTGAAGAGAGCACATAGAGTTAGTTACAGAAAAAGCTCAGTCAGTAGCTATGTCTGGGAAAGGAGAGAAAATGTTTAAACACTGAAAGACGGGGGCCTTTGTGGATCATCGGTTTTAGGGGTGAGCATTAAGTTTTTGCCAGCAGAAGCTTGGAACGAGGGCCCCTCTCCAGAAAGGGGTGTTACAGGTAGACACAGAGTCAGGCCAGGTGAAGCTTCTAGGAAGAAAAAAAGAGAGAGAACAAATTTTAAAAGCTGAAATAACAGCAAATAATGCAACATTAGGGGGGGGGGGATTTTTTAGTGTGGAATGTAGTGAAGAGGGTGAAAAGTGGTCATTATGTCCCCCAGCAGCCTAAGCCTATAGCAGCATAGAAAAACAGAAAGTTTCAGTTCAGATTATTTAGTTTTAAACGGCCCCTTTTTTTCAACAAGGGGTTTAAGGCCCCCCACAAAGGGTCCCACTGATGGTCATTTTTACACTAAAAAAACCACAAGGATTTGGGATACCTCTCTCTGTCAGACTGTTTTAAACTATTGGAAAAAAAGAAGGGTCA
This sequence comes from Crenichthys baileyi, assembly GCA_036173005.1. Lineage (NCBI taxonomy): Eukaryota > Metazoa > Chordata > Actinopteri > Cyprinodontiformes > Goodeidae > Crenichthys > Crenichthys baileyi. The sequence continues at coordinate 263,630 of JAHHUM010001267.1, forward strand.
TACAGGTAGCAGAAATGGAGGGTGTGTTTGCACCTCAACCATAACTGAGCTGGTTTAGGCTAAACCTGACTCCCCCTTACTCCATCCAACAGGTGAGGCTCCCTCATAAACTAAGCCAGTTTAACTATAAGCTTTATCAAAAAGGAAAGTTTTAAGCCTAGCCTTAAAAGTAGACAGGGTGTCTGCCTCACTGACTAAAACTGGGAGCTGGTTCCACAGGAGAGGAGCCTGATAACTAAAGGATCTGCCTCCCATGCTACTTCTAGAGACTCTAGGAACCACCAGTAAACCTGCAGTCTGAGAACGAAGTGCTCTGTTAGGAACATATGGAACAATCAGATCTCTGATGTATGATGGAGCTAAATCATTAAGGGCTTTATATGTGAGGAGGAGAATTTCAATTCTATTCTGGATTTAACAGGGAGCCAATGAATGGGAAGCTAAAGGTAGGGGAAAATATGATCTCTCTTTTTAATTTTCATCAGAACTCTTGCTGCAGCATTTTGAATCAGCTGAAGGCTTTTAACTGCATTTTTGTGGACATCCTGATAGTAAAGGAATACAATAGTCCAGCCTTTGAAGTAACAAATGCATGGACTAGTTTTTCAGCGTCACTCCTGGACAGGATATTTCTAATTTTGGCATGTTCGGGAGGTTGAAGAAGGAAATCCTAGAAACCTGTTTTAATATGGGATTTAAATGACATATCCTTGGTCAAAAGTAACACCAAGGTTTTTTATTTTATTATCGGAGGTCAATTTAATGCAATCCAGGTTAAGTGATTGACTAAGCAGTTTCTTTTTTTAAAGACTCGGTCCAAAGACGACAACTTCTGTCTTGTCTGAATTTAGAAGCAGAAAAATTTTAAAGTCATCAAGTTTTTATGCTTCAAGACATGCTTGTAGTTTATCTAACTGTTGGGTTTCATCAGGATTAATGGATAAGTAAAGCTGAGTATCATCAGCGTAACAGTGATAAATTTATCCTATGCTGCCTGATAATTTGACCTATGGAAGCATATATATAGAAAAGAGAATTGGCCCAAGTACTGAAACCCTGTGGTACTCCACAATTAACCCTGGAGTTTAAAGATGATTTATCATTTACATGAAACAAACTGGAATCTGTCAGACAGATAAGATTTTAACCAGCCTAGCGCTGTTCCCTGATCCCTACAGCATATTCCAGCCTTTCTAAGAGAATATTATGGTCGACTGTATCAAATGCAGCACTGAGATCTAACAGAACCAGTACAGACACAATGCCATTATCTGAGGCAATAAGAATATCATTAGTGACTTTCAGCAGAGCTGTTTCAGTGCTATGATGAGCTCTGAAACATGACTGAAACTCTTCAAAACAGGTCATTGCTGTGTAAATGCTCACATATTGATTAGCCCCCAAGAATTTTAGATAGAAATGGAAGATTGGATATAGGTCTGTATTTATTAAGTATTTCGATCAAGCGAAAGGTTCTTAAGCAAAGGGTTTAATTACAGCTACCTAAAAGTGTGTTACATATCCCATTTATAAAGGATAGATTAATCATATCTAAAAATGGGGCTGGTAATCAGAGGGAACACTTCCTTAAATAATTTGGTTGGGATTGGGTCTAACATACAAGTTGAAGGTTTAGATGAAGCTAATATTTCTGATAACTCAGGAAGCTCCACATGATCAAAACAATCACTTGCATCAACACTTCTGAAATGAACTTGAGTGGATCTTTACCGTTCTCACTACCTTCAGGGATTTTCAGGATGTGAAGATTAGCTCACTGTAAACAGTTGTCGAGGTCGTCAAGCCGATCCAAAAGTAACTAGTTTTGGAGCTCTCTGACGGACTCTGCTACTGACAGCCGTTCAAAGTTATTACCAGTGACCGACTCCACCAAGGTAAAAAGGCTCTGGAAAGAGTTTACCATTGACTGAAGTGAGTCCAGAGAGTCTTGGAGCGGTTTAATGGCCTCTTTAATAAGAAGAGATATATCATCCCAGAGGGAGATCCTCTGTTTCGTAAATTCTGCCGACAGCTGATCCGTAGCAATTCCCTTAGTGGCCACAGCTGCAGACACAGCAGGTATAGCTGAAGTCGAAAGGTTGCTACCTGAAAATGATCCTAGCTTTCCTGCAGCGCATGTTGCTGGAGTTTGGGCGCTTGTGGCTGCCTTAGGATTCTTGGAGTTGCTCATTTTTGCACAGGAAAGTCTTATCTTAACCTCGTACTCGTACTCGTCGTCTTCCGCTTATCACCCAGACGTCCCTCTCCCCAGACACCTCCTCCAGCTCCTCCGGGGGGAGCCCAAGGCGTTCCCAGGCCAGCCGAGAGACATAGTCCCTCCAGCGTGTCCTGGGCCTCCTCCCGGTGGCAGGTGCCTGGAACACCTCCCGAGGAAGGCCTCCAGGAGGCATCCGATATAGATGCCCGAGCCACCTCAACTGGCTCCTCTCGATGTGGAGGAGCAGCGGCTCCACTCTGAGCCCCTCCCGAATGGCCGAGCTCCTCACCCTATCTCTAAGGGAGTGCCCGGCCACCCTACGGAGGAGGCTCATTTCAGCCACTTGTATCCGGGATCTCGTTCTTTCGGTCATAACCCAAAGTTCTTGGCCATCGGTGAGGGTAGGAACGTAGACCGACCGGTAAATCGAGAGCTTCGCTTTTCGGCTCAGCTCTCTCTTCACCACAACGGACCGGCACAGCGCCCCCATTACAGCAGCAGCCGCACCGATCCGTCTGTCAATCTCCCGCTCCATTCTTCCCCCACTCGTGAACAAGACCCCGAGATACTTGAACTCCTCCACTTGAGGCAGGAACTCCCCTCCAACCTGAAGAGGACAAGCCACCCTTTTCCGGTTGAGTATCATGGCCTCTGACTTGGAGGAGCTGATCTTCACACTCTTCACACTCTGCTGCGAACCGCCCCAGCACATGCTGTAGGTCTTGGCTAGAGGGGGCCAAGAGGACCACGTCATCTGCAAAAAGAAGAGACGAAGTCCACTGGTCCCCAAACCAGACCCCCTCCGGCCCTTGGCTGCGTATAGAAATCCTGTCCATAAAAGTTATGAACAGGACCGGTGACAAAGGGCAGCCCTGCCGGAGTCCAACATTCACCGGGAACAGGTCCGACTTAGTGCCGGCAATGCGGACCAAAACTCCTGCTCCGCTCGTACAGGGACCGGATGGCCCTTAATAAAGGGCCCCCAATTCCATACTCCTGGAGCAACCACCACAAGGCATCACGAGGGACACAGTCGAATGCCTTCTCCAGGTCCACAAAACACATGTGAACCAGTTGGGCAAACTCCCATGAGCCCTCGAGTACCCTGTAGAAGGTATAGAGCTGGTCCAGTGTTCCACGGCCGGGACGAAAACCACACTGCCCCTCCTGAAGCCGAAGTTCGACTATCGGCCGGACTCTCCTATCCAATACCCTGGCGTAGGCCTTACCAGGGAGGCTGAGGAGTGTGATCCCCCTGTAGTTGGAACACACCCTCCGGTCCCCCTTCTTATGAAGGGGGACCACCACCCCTCCACTCAAACCCCTCCACCTTAACGTGGTCGAGGGGTTTGGGTGTTCAAATGATCCTAGAGACTATGTTGTCTGGGGCTTAAATGCCCCTGGTAGGGTCTCCCATGGCAAACAGGCTCTAGGTGATGGGTCAGACAAAGAGCGGTTCAAGAATCCTTCATGAGGACAAATATATCGAGGCACGTGACGTTGCCCGGTACGGCGGGAGCCGGGGCCCACCCTGGAGCCAGGCCTGGGGTCGGGACTCGTCGGGAGAGCGCCTGGTGGCCGGGGTTGCTCCTCGCGGGACCCGGTCGGCCAAGCCCGAACGAGAGACGCGAGGCCATCCCCCAGTGGGCCCCACCACCTGCAGGGGGAACCGTGAGGGACCGGTGCAAAGAGGATTGGGTGGCGGACGAAGGTGGAGACCTCAGCGGCCCGATCCCCGGATGCTTATCTTAACCTAACACTGATAATTATGGCACAGTTATACAGAAAGGGTTGGCGAAATCGAAGAAATGTGATAGGATAACTAGGAGCCCTCTCACATGCGTCCTCCCTCTACATAGCATTCATTCTACATAAATTCACAAAAATGTAAGGTCTCCCTTCCTGCACAAAGTCTTACTTGCAGGACATTTGGTACTGATCCCAGATCAGTTAGTGCCAGCTTTACCAAGCAATTTAATGTCAGTTGAGACAGAAATGCGTGAAGCAAAGTGGTTCTGGAATTAACCTGCTTTAACCTGCAGTCTTTCATAAGAATCTATCCATCCAAACCGGGGTCAGACTTTCTAAAATCATGAAAATAGCAGAGATGCTGATGGGGCATGTGACTATAAGGTCCAGTTGCTCTCAGATAGATGGAGTTTTGGACCAGAACATTTCCAAGATGTTTTTCATCCATTGTTTTGGCAATAATAATGTATTTTTAGCATGAGCTCTTATTCTGATGCTGTTTATGTCCAACCTGCTGTGGTGATTTTCAGCTCTGAATGCAGTGGAGGAGCCACATAGACATCTAGTACCAATAAAGTGGCTCTGAACTGGATCAGAATCACTAAAAAGGAAAACATCTAGGATATTTTAAAGACAGTTCATCACTTAATCCAATAAATACTGAATTAAAAAGCAACAAAACAGCCCAAACACACCGGTACCAAAGCAAGGACTGGACCGAGCACTTCCATCCATGAATTCGACCTCCTGTGGTGCTCCTGGATCACTCCAGCAGGGGGCGCTGTCGGAGCGCTCTGAGCAGCACCTAGGTCAGGGCAGCTGCTTCTATTGTTCCTCCCTTCCCGAGTCATGTATCCTCCCCCCTCAGCGCCTCCTCCTCAGATCTCTGCCTCTCGTCAGTCCAGCAGGATCTCCAGCTGAAGGAGCAGCTCCAGTGGAAATTTGCTCTGTCCGTCTGCACCTGTCTGCGGACAATGCACGCGCTGCTTGCACGCGGCGGGGCCCCGGTGTCTGACGGATGAACTCACCTGAGAGTCTGAGAAACCTCAAAGTTTCCTGCAGGATCTCTCTACAGACAGGAGGGGAGCTTTCTTGCTACTTTCTGGGATTTCCGTGCCGCAGATCAGTTTCCTTCAGGATGAGCAGGAGGACGGGGAGGAACTCAGGTAGGATCAGGTGTTCATCATTTTGGGAATTGATTATTAATCTGTGGCAGCAGCCAGCAGATATGGAAGCCTGTAAGAGCCAAGAAACAGCCACCCTGAATGGAGGCAGGAAGGTTTCCACATCCTTCATTTCCAGGGTCAGCCTGGGAATATCTACTGTTCTTTCTTAATCTGTGATGTTCAGATTAGTTCATACAGATTAAACCTGAACTAGTTCATGTTCATAGTTCCCCACTGTAGCTCCAACTTAAACTGGTTCACTACTGTTTTTTGTTGAGCTAATTTATTCAAAGAATTACAAGTTTTAAATGTGTTTTAGTGATGATGTCATACGTGTTATTGGTTCTGATCCTTTGTTAATGAAGCTGCTGTCGTCAGAAACAGAAAATCTGACCCTGAGAGGTTGTTGCTCTGCTTTTATTTAGTTATCAGAGAAGCTTAAACACATCATCTGGGTTCCTATTCCAGTTCTACCCCAGCAAAGAACCTCCTGATGGACTTCTGCCCTGAAAATTTGGTTCTTCTCAGCACAGCAGCCTGGTCCTTGTTCTGGATCCTGATTTCATGTTCACACCATATCAGTCTTTGACCCAGATTCTGCTCCACATAACAAGTTGATCCGTTCTGAACAAGTTTTCTAATTGAAATAAAAGTTTTAATTTCAGTTTAATTTGTGAAGTGAGCTCAGAACCAAAGCTTCTCAGGACAGGAGCACAGTCCATCTCAGTTAGTCATAAAATGCAGAACCAGGTCCAGCTCATTGGATCGAGTCTTTAACTCCTTAGTTGTGATGACGGTTCTGCTGGGTCAGTGTTCTGAGGTGAAAGTTCTGCTGGGTCAGCTCTGAGTTTTCTTTGCAGATGCCATCTTGTCTGATATTTAGTCACAGTGTGTTCTTATCCACAGGTTCTGATTGACCTGTGGAAGAGGACTACTGACTCGGCAAAGATGTTCTGGGGCAAGGAGGCCTGTACTCTTCTGATGATTCTGCTCTTCCTGGTAGGCCCGTCTGCTGCGCGAGAGCCTCGACGGCGCAGTATGAGGCGCCACGCTCGTGCACACCGGGAGCGGCGGCCACAGCAGAACATCACGCTGGCGGTTATTCTCCCACGAAGCAACATGAATTACCCTTGGGCATGGCCTCGTGTTGGTCCCGCCGTGGAACGGGCCATCAGAACCATCAACTCCGACCCTACCCTGCTGCCTGACCACCACCTCACCTACGCCTTCAAAAGCAGTGAGGACGAGAACGGAATCTGCTCCGAGTCAGTGGCCCCCCTAGTGGCCGTAGACCTGAAGTTGGCCTACGATCCGTGGGCATTTATTGGACCCGGCTGCTCCTACACCTCCTCCCCTGTTGGCTTGTTCACCACCCACTGGGAGGTGCCAATGATCACGGCGGGTGCTCCGGCTGTGGCATTCTACGGCGGCATCTACCCCTCCATCACCAACACAGGCCCCACCCACAAGAAGCTGGGGCGGTTTGGCCTGCAAATCTGTCAGAACTTCGGCTGGAGGGAACACGTGACACTGATGTTCAGCGACAACAAGGTGGACGACCGGCCGTGCTACTTCGCCATGGAGGGTCTGTACACGGAGCTGAAGAACATCAACATCAGCACCCAGGACAGCGTGTTCGAGGAGAGCAAGACACCCATCAACTACTCGCAGATCCTCACCGACATCCAGAGCAGTGGCCGTGGTGAGTCCCTCTTCCTGTTCCAACAACAGGTCACGTGACCCGAGCCTCACCCAGGCAGGTGGTTTCATAGCAGGAGGCTGGCCTGGTTCTGTTGTGACCCACCAATTTGCTGTGGAACCGCTTTGTTTTGAGTGGTGATTACACAGATTACACGGTGTGCTGCGCATGTAAAGGGGAAAACCCTAGAATAGGTTTTATTTCTTTGGGTTATTTCCAGAATATTAGTCAGAGGTCCGGTATGTTGGTTCAGCTAGAGATCACCCAGATATTCAGCTTTCAGCTCTGAAAAGGCTGCAGCTGGGCCAGATGGATGGGATCGGTCCAATCTGTCTGACTGTTGGCTATTTGGAGCTGCGTTAGGTTGGCTGCAGGACGAGTCCAGGGATCAAGAAGGTTGTTGGTGGGACGTGAGGTTCCTGTGTCTTGGGCTGAAGGTTCTCAGTAAAACTAAAGTTTGATCCAGAAACATTCCCTTTAAGCTTGAGAAAAAAAGATCCAGAAAATGGTTCTGTTTTTTCCTCAGGGCTACGGGGAAAACCAGATGAACCTATTCCAGGTTTTCTTCTCACCGTTAAGGTTAAGTCCTAAGTCCTGAAACTCCTGAAACTCCTCACTGTCAGTTACCTGAACCACCTGACCATGATCCACGTGATTCAGAACCATCTGTATTAATTGGCTGGTTCTGGTTTCCTGTGAAGCCGAGCTTGGTATAATTTTTCTCCACTGCAGGTCTTTCGTGTTTCAGTGACTTGGATCAATATGAAGCAGGTGGGAACAGTGTGCTGATGTTCTGTGTCCTTAGAACCGGAATGGATTGGATCTTTCTTACAGTCTGAGGGACGTTTAATGGGAATCAGGCACTTTAACATCTCCAGGGATGAAACTCATCGTGTTCCTGCTGATACTTCTGGGAATGAGCCCAGTCCGACAGTTGGCTCAAAGCTCCGAGCAACTGAGACGGGTCGGAGTCTGAGCTGCTTATCAGAATACAGAGAGACGTGAGGTCAGAGGTCTTCACTGAGCTCAGCTTTTATTATTCCACAGTTCCTGTTTCACACACAGAACTCCATAATGTTTACAGTGAGGTGGCCACAAATCAGGGCAGAGAGCTGCAGGTAAACAGAACCCTACAGAACTATAAAACATCCATCCATCATCCATCCACCCATCCATCCACCCACCCACCAATCCACTCATCCATCCATCCGTCCGTCCGTCCACCCATCCATCTATCATCCATCCACCCATCCATCCATCCATCCATCCATCTATCCATCCTGATGATCAATATGACCCATAGTCATATTGATCATCTTTCTCTTCTAATTTCAAACATTCAACAGAAGTCTGCCGGTTGTCTCCAGCTCTTGTCTGATTGGACGTTTTGTCAGATTTTTATTTAGCCAACAGACTGTTGCTGCACAGGGACCTGCAGCAGAACCAGTTTGTTGGGAATATTTCAGCTACAGACTCCATGATTATTCCAAACATACTTCATCCAGCTGGTTTCCATGCAGTTTGGACCTTCAGCTTTCAGGATCAAAGAGGGGAACTCAAAATCCTGTCCAACAGGGTTAGAGTTTTCATGTAGCATTAATTATTTTATAACATAAATGAAGACAAAATGATAAAAGATGTTAATTACAACAGAAAAATAGTTTATTCAGCTTAAGACGAGACAGAGATCCACAATGAGAGAGCTGCCAACTGCTGTCTGCAGAGCCTGACTGATGGTGCACCCAGCATTGAGATGTTTTCCAGCATAAAGTCATCCAGCTGGTTTATAAGCAGAGGAAACATATGTTAGGGCTTTTATTGTGAAGATTCACAGGAAGTTTTGTCTTGATTCAACTGGTGTATCAATTAGGAAAAGACAGGCATAGAGCTTGTATTGATAGTCCTTTCCAGTATGTGCTGAACCGTCTCTGATGGTACTCAGAGTACTCCCACAGAATAATCGGAGTACTCCCGCAGAGTATTCAGAGTACTTTTGCTCAGTGACCTGTCAGATGATCAGTAACCAGGAGAAGTTGGATCTTTAGGAGCTGCTCTCTCTCACAGTGGACTTTGGTTCTGACACAGATGAGCGCTCCATTCTGGTGGGAGTGGCTAGAGGCTGGACGATTATTGGATATTTAATTTCTAGGGGAGCTGAGCGTGTTCAGATGGAACAGAACCTTCCTGGTTCTGGAGGAAGGCTTGAATGATGGAGTCCCAACCATCATTAGCAGTATATTTCTTTATGGAACCAGTTTCAAGGTGGAACACTTTGTGAGTATTGGTCATCACCCTCTGACCCTCTGACCTCCTCCACATGATGGGACCACATGAAGCTGTACTCTGAATGTGGGAAATCACCATTTGTTTCTGCTATGAACCCTTATGGATTGGATCCACCATCTGCTGGTGACTCCAACAGACACGGAGTCAGCAGACTTCCTGAAAAGCGGATGTTTAGGAGTTACGACGTTCCCACAGTAAACGTATCCTGAACCCCACAGAAAATTGGATTTATTACCGTGATAACTGCAGTAGCTTGGTTCCTTTGACATAGACCTGGAGTCTATGGGATCTGAAAAGGATCAGAATCGACTGTTAATATGAGCCCATCTCTAAGCTTGTTCTGGTCTTTCTCTGCATTTTGTTCCCAGCATGTTGTCAGATGTAACATTAGCTCCTGATCCCTGCCTAAGCCCATCCTCCTCCTCCTCATCCTGCAGCAAGAGGAAATATGAGCCGGATCGATGGGTCTGCAGCCAGACAGTCCACTCATAGTTGGAAAGGAAACTGCTGAGGACGCAGTGGAAATTCAGCATCAGGGAATAAGGCTGCAGTCCTCGAAGCTGTGAGGAAACACTAAAACTATTAAAAGTGGAATAATACCTGAAACACTGCTGCAGGAAAAGCTTCCAGCAATTTGTTTTGGGGTCGGTTTCTTCCTGCATTCAGTCTGAATCCATTTTTCTGGAAAACCACTGAGATGTTCCTCAGGAAACATTCCTCTGCAGAGAATCCAGCAGGGCTTTCTCCATGTTCACATCTGAAACTTAAACAGGAAGCAGGGAACCAGAAAG
>JAHHUM010001268.1:0-194356 GCA_036173005.1 Crenichthys baileyi
TGCGTGCAACAGAGCAGTCCTGATTGATGGGATTTAGAAGCAAGAGCAAAAACAAAACAGAAATTTATAAAATGAGCTAAACATCAGTTAAGATACTTTTTTGATTAATAACACTCCAGAAAAGATGCAGCATCCCTGATTATCAGGCCAGTCAGTTACACCAGGGAATGTGGATTTACTGCCGGGACCTCTTCCTTTGAACAAACAAACAAACTAGACAACACAGTCAGGACCTTACTCAGCAGTATGCCTTCCATGTGCTGTGGCGTCAAACATCTGGGCACCACCAGGCCCAAGGAGCAAAAGTTCAGACAAGGATAAAGCCCGAACAGTTGGATGTCTTTTCTTTCAATTCCTAGCATTCTTTCAGAGGTGGTGGGGGGGGGTTTCAAATGGTTTACCAGATCCACTCCGACAGTCTGCAACCATGGAAGAAAAGGTAGCCTGATAATGTCTCAGGTTTCCCATCTTTGCTTTTCCACATCTTTTGTATGGTTCTGTGTGAAGCTTTTACATGAGGCGATTTAAAACATCTCATACAAATGGTCATAAAAAAATGAATTAGTAATTAAACAAAAGATATCAACAAAAATGTGTATTATAATTTAGGAAAAAGTTAGTACACCCGACTCTCTAATAGCTGGTCTTGTCCCTTCGGCTGAAATCCCTTACCGGGACATTTCTTGCAGCCATCTACCAGTCTCTAACAGCAGACAGACTGCTCACCTTCAGCTGTGATATGTTTGAGGGGTTTCCTTCATTTTCAAGTCATCCCGCAGCATCTCAATGAGATCCAGATCAGGACTTTAACTTTCTCCAGGACTTTCCTGTTGATACATTTTCAGCCAGTTCTTGTAGAGAATCGTTGTCATGTTGGAGGGTCCAGCTCTGTTTGAGGTTTAATGTTTTTACAAATCGATGCATATTTTCCTCTAGAGGCCTCAAGCACATGGTGGAATTAACGATGGACTCTGATGCTGAGCTGACCAAGTCCTGCTGCAACAAAGATTCCCTAAACCATGACACTTCCCCATCCCTGCTTCACAGCTGGTATGGGGTTCTATTCTTGGATTGCTATATTTGGCTTTTACCATACATGTCCTCTCTTCTGGTCTCCCAAAACCTTTTTTAAAACTCATTTGTCCAAAGAACAATGATTCCAGAAGGTTTGCAGTTTGTCTACGTCCTCTCTGGCAAACTTTACTCTGACTTTCATGTTTTTTCTTAGAAGGTACAGGTTTCCTCCTTACACACCTCCCATAGAAGTTACACTTCTATAGTCTCTTTCTGATTGTACAGGTATTCATTATGACAGCAGTAGCAACAGCCTGTTGAGATTTGATGTTTTTTGGAGACTTCTTTTAGCACCTTGTGGTCTGCTTACAGAGTAAACTTGTTTAAATGACCAGAACTGGACATGTCTGTAGTTGTTTTGAATGTCATCCACTTGTAGACTGTTTTCTGCATAGCAGAATGGTGAATTTCTAATACTTTTGAACGCTCTTTAAACTCCTTATCATACTCATAAGGTGATACAACCTTCAATTTGAATCCCTCAGATAGATGTTATCTTACCATGGTGTTCACTTTCACTTTCACTTTAGTCAGGACAACACCATACATGTCTGAGGTTTCAAAAGGGCAAACCCCCTTCAAACTTATGAGTACAATGGTCTAATCATGTGTAAATGATGTAAAGTGCCTCTTAAGTGGGAACAAATGTGGGAATGTTCTCATATATGTGTATATTGTACATATATGTGTATATTGTACATTGTAAATATGTATATTCTGTAGTGCAAAAACAAAACCAAAGAGCAAAGTGTACCGGAGTCAAATTCCTTGTTTGTATGTACAAACTTGGCAATAAAGCTGATTCTGATTCTGATTCTGATTTACCCCTCACCAGAAACCTGTATGACGTATGACTGTGGTGTGGTTCTCATATATATTAAATATATACATATATATATGAGAACCACACCACAGGTCATACGTCATACAGGTTTCTGGTGAGGGGTAAATGAGAACATATATATATATAATATATATAACTAGTTTGACTAGTTCAAATTAGTCAAATATACAAGATTTAAACTCATTTTTGTTTCTTATTATGAAATGTCTTGTCTTTTCAAAGCTCCTGCCAAGTCATTTCTGCTCAGAGGACATATTCAGGTTACTTAAAGTCCGCAGCACATTATTGTGGGTCTAAACTGGGTGTCAATGTAACCCGAGACAGGGAAAACAGCTTACAGAGCATGGCACACATGCCTAACATCAGGAAACTATTTTAATGCTTTGCACAGAAAACAAACGTTGTTAAACTAGTTGATTATAAATGTATTGCAAGTTTTCTTGATTTCAAATACAACCTAAACTTATTTAATTTCTCTGTTGTATTTCACTGACTTAAAAGAAATCAGGTTTTTGATACCAGATGTATACAAAAAGGTAGTCTGCATCATAGGATGATGTCATGTAGGCTTCAGAGGATAGTTTTGCTTTTCTAACAGTTTATCTTGTGGAACGACACCACAGGTCACATGAACCAGCCACAGCCTTTCCTACTGTCTCTGCACATGGAAATATAAGCTAACACTTATCAGCAGTTTATCAGCACAGTGCCAGTGGCTTTGATATAAACACTCGTTCAAATCCAACTCCATTTTCCACATCATTTGACTTCTTAAACAAATGTGAATAAAGATCTCGTTCAGTTCAATGTGTAGGACGTTTCTGCAAACTATCCTTGGAATGCCACAGTCAAAGTTAACAAAGAGCGCAGAAATAACGATGCCTTGAAGCTTTGGCCATGATTTGATCATGGTAACGGAAAAGACGCACAGTAAAGATAATCGTGAAGGCTAATCTGGTGCGTTTATGTAAGTAAAAACACAAAAGAAACCCACCCCAAATATTAAAGGTGTATAAAAATGGGCCGACTTTCTCAATGCTATTGTTATTTTCCATATTTAAAGCTAATCAAGGGTATTACATTACATAACAGAGTTTATTCTGTGGATTATGCATTGGACAGTTTAGAGTATTAAAACAAATCTCTCTTACTGTTCCTAAGGTTTAAAGTAGTGAGTAGTGACATGTAAGAGAAAGTGCCAAAGTTATTGGAGTTTTCTCTGGCTGTGAAAGGTTGGAGAGTAATGTAGAGCTCCACATGTTGCTGTGCATTGTAAGTCAGCTGGCTGAAAGGTGGTTCTTGCACTTTTTTCATGCTTAAGAGAAATATAAACTCAGCTTCATGGAAACATTTTTGGTCGTCATGTGGAAGCCAAAGGAGTGCCACGGAGAGCTACTATTAACTCTGTTCTAAACAGGTGTCTACGAGCTGCAGGCTGAACTGCCGGAGCAGATAGTCAGACTAACTAATCAGCTAGTATCTGTTTGTTATGATTTGCTCTTTAAATTAGCAGAATGCTGTCTCTTTCATTGTTCTGCATAAAGACTTTTTTTGAATGGTGGTGTTTGAGGTGCTCAGTCACCGGGTAATAACTAGTTAACCTGCAATGCAGCTCCAACTCAAAACTGTAAACTTGCCACATGTTCTCTTATTGGTAACTGAAAATGGCAACTTGTCAAAACCATTTGTGCCTACTGAGGCCAAAATCGAATCCAGATTATATGAGCTGGACAAGGAAAATTTAAGTCAGATCAATTTGTTTCATTTTTGTGTGAGAAATGTTTAAGAAGAAGACTGCAGTGAAATGCTGCTGTTGCTGCCCTAGCAGAGGATATGTTGTTTGACTTAGACTTCACCTTGAGTTAAACAAAAGAGCTTGATGCTGAATTGGAAATGCTAGCCATAAAATTGGATGTACACTAGGAGTCATAAAGTATTGTTGAACAGGTTACTTTCCTCTGATAAATTAGGCTTTAATGTCAGAGAGCATTTGATGACAAATTATCTTTATAATCACCAAACAACCGTTTTCATTGTCGTACTGCATTGAGAACCAATTGCCTCCATATATGAGGAGCCCGTTCTACCCTGGGATTGTTACTTTTACTATTTTTTCCACTGGTGGTTCCATAGGAGCATCAATAAATATCACTATATTTGAAAATATAATTACATGTAGTCATTGTGGGCTGTCTGTTACACTTCTAAATTTAACAGGTGGATTTTATCTCTTGGAGTTGTATTTGTATTTGTGGCGTTCTTACTGTATGACGTTAGATACAGCTTTAAGCCCGTACCTGTACTCATATGCTCATATCGCAGTAGTCTCCAGCTCATTCTGGGGAAATTCCAACACATTCTCAGGCCAGAAGGCATATATAGCTATTCTGTTGGTCAACTCCTACTGATATGTGCCTGGAAAACTTCCAAAGGGAGGAACCCAGGAGGCATTCTGACCAGATGAATCAAATCGGTTAAATCGGAGTGGAGAAGCAGCAGCTCTACCAGTTTGTCACCCTTTTGCTAAGGCGAAGCTCAGCCTCCCTACGAAAGAAGCTTGATTCAGCTTCTTATTTTCAGGATCGACTGACAAAGCATTTATAGTAGAAAGATTTTTACAATGTTATAAACAATTGTATGGTAGTTTATTGCATTGTTGGTGTTTGCATGGTGGAAACAACTGAATCCAGTTAATATCACTCAACTATACAGTTGAGTAGAGATTTGGACATTTAGAAAGAAGAACAAATTCTCAGTTATAAATATGCACATTTAAGATGTAAGTCATATTTTATGACAATTGGACATTGTGATCTTCTGTCTCCTTGAGATGAAATAAATGAAAGAGTTCACCTTAAACTCTTGAATTATCAAAAAGAGAACCGACTCATGACATTTCAGAGGCATCAAGGCAACTACATCTTTCTATAAGATGAACAGAAACAGATATATGATATTAAGATGAAGAAGCACTGCTGCTGACCTCTGTGAAAACTCCCGCTATCCCAGCTTGGCACGAGCCATGCTCTTCCCCATACTTCTGCTTATAGTCTGCAAGAAAAAACAAACCACAAATTATTTTGCTGTTTGCTCGAGCCAGCACTTACTGTCGTTTTTCTCCTGCATTCCATATAGAGCTAGTCAAAATCCGGGTCCAATCCAAGAGAAATCCAGCGGCAGAAAGCAGACTGAAGGAAGGGGTGCAGCTTTACTTTTAACAAAATGACCTATTACTCGGGAAAAGGAGTAAGGGGGGTATTGTTCTTAGGTTACAAATATACTGAGCTGGGATGTAAGGAAAAGGCCATGTAAATATAGTCACATGCATAGCATGTCAAACTGCTGGCAGTGAGAGGGAGAAAAGGAAGTCCAAACCTGACCTGAGAGCACAATTATGGTGCAAAGTGGAATTTGATAAATATCTCAATACGTCACCCATAATAATATACAAACAACATTTTGGCATGAGTTAATTCAAGTTAATCTTGGGTGGATGTTTTTTTTATTTTTTTTTTACCACATGTGTAACAGAGACCAATCAGGTGGAAAAATAGATTGATTTAAATCTTTTTTCTAATTCATCTAATTTCTGGGAAACCAAGCCGAAATCATTGCTTGTACTGCACCTCTGCCGAGAAGTGATCCGGAGCATTAAAAGTCTTTTTGGACTGCAGAGAGACAGATTGAGCTACATACTAGCTCCCCTGCAGCTGCTCCTGCCAGAACACAAATTACAGGCCGGGGGGAGAGCTCAGCCTCCCCGATGACGGTGCTGGCTATTGAGATAACGCACCATGATGAAGTGTTCAGCACGGTCAGACCAAGGACCTGGACCCCTCTGAGGTAACCCAAGAAAAATTTGTGAGGTCACAAGATGATAAAGATAAGAAATCTAAAGACCGGCCAGCAGCCATGTACGATCAAAGTGTGATTTTACACAAAAATTATACATGTTACTTGTTTCTGTTTTAGATAGTCCAATAATCGTTCAGTGCCTTGTAAAAATTTCCTTATTGCTTATTGCTCTTATTATTTTATTTTTATCTTCTATTTTGGCACCTGTACAGAACTTTTGTTTGTAAAGCACTGTATAAATAAATAAATAAATAAATACAAATTGGCAAACAATGAAGTGTCTAGATGTGCAAAGTTGGAAGAGACCAATATCAAACTCGCTACTGTAAATGCAGCAGTAGGTGGTTCTACAAAGTGTTAGTTAGTTAATTTTCAGATTTTAATTTGGAAATATTTTGAAGCACTACTTTGTGTGGCTTAAATTAGGAAAGTTAGTTTTTCTGTTGGACCTTCATAACAAGGGATGAGCGGTATTGTCCTTCCCTGGAGCGTTGGGGGGATGATGGAGCAGTACCCATGGGGAAGGATGTGTTCTGAGTCGTAGTAGACGTTTTTCCAACGGTGAGCACAAGCCTGCAAGAGGAAACAGAGATAATCTCATTCAGTAACAACACGAGAGCTTCAGGCCTCCTTCCTCCTCGCTGAGCTGGAGTCAGCACGTCTCTGCGGCCTCTGATGATCGTCAATGAGAGGGTGGGAATTAAAGCCCGTCCTTAAGCCCCCGACCCAGCTATAACAGCCATGGTCTGTGGTGTGAATATCTCTGCAGTAGCCCGAGCTCTTAGTGTTTGCCAAGCTGTATTTTCTCATCAACATTTGTGCTTTTATTGCAAAACAGCAACAAAAAAAACCATATGGTCAAACAGCAAGGATCAAATTGCAACAGAACAATCTCCAATTTGCTTTGCTGAGTTTGCTTTGTAGGATAATGTTGAGCAATTCTAAAACAATATTTTTCAGAGGTTTTTTTTGTTTTCCAAAAACACAAATTCCTCAGATCTACTATATAACCAAACGGGATAATAAAGTCTGGATTTTGGAAATTGGCTCGAAAACATGCTGCATGCATGTGTGAATGTGGAAATAATTGAGTGCCTCTGGGGAGCGATGGTGGGGCTCCTGTGGCTCTGGGGACAGTCCTGGATGCCTTTGTGCAGACAAAGTGCGTTTAATTCCCCCCCCAAAAAACCAAACATCCCTCCCTCGCTTCCCCACACACACAATCATTCTAAATGCAATATGAGAGCTCTGCAGCCTGTGCACATAAACACAGCATCAGATGACTCTCTGAAACCAAAAAGAAATGTTGAGAAACATGTTTTATAGACAAAATGACCGACAGAAAACATAGTATCTCTTTCCTTCCTTGGTAAAAGCAGAGACAGTTCAGCTCACTTCTCCGTTGGAATGAGAGGGTTGCACTACTGTGATGTTCCTGTTCTGTTTTAAAGGGCTCCGTCGTCACAAACAAAGCCTTCACTGAAAGCATGGATGAAATCACCACTGTACACATCTGCCAAGCAGCCGTTATTCCACTGCTGAGTCCGCTTGGAGGAGATTAAAGAAAGAAAAAAAACATCAGTGCTTTGGAGAGGCACGGCAACACGTGGCTTTTGCAGGGCCGCCTCCTCTGTTTCATTGCAACCCTGTCAGAACTGTGAAACAGGGTAGGTAAAAGTTTGTTCTTGTCACACAATTTGACTCTCATGTTTTTCAAAACTCCACAACCTACTGAGTTTTTGACTGACAGGCAGGTGAAGCTAGGGGCACTGGTTTGAAGCCAGAACATTCCATTACAAACTTGACCAAACACAAAATACTGAGAAAAATACAGGCTTTGTAGATCAAAAGCAATCTGAGCTCCATCTCTGATATTAATTATTTTTTATTTCTTTAAAATTAACCAGTTTTCAAAACATTCACCTGTCAGGAGTGCTTTCAAAGCTGCAGAAACCACCAGGAAATAAAAAACGCTCCAGAAAAGCCCCCCCTCCATGGGTTCGCTCACTGCCCCCAGCAGGAGACGGGGCTTAATATTTAATGAAAGGCTGCCCCTTACATGAGACCACCACTGTGGGGGCTGAAGCCTAAACAAACTCTGCCAGCTGCCATATGATCTGTGTCCAAACACTTCGGCGAGCATGTCCAGGTTTTTCACCGCTGTGACGTCCAGCTCCAAACACAAGTTAAAGGTTTTGCAAAATTATGTAAAAGCGATTTCCAGCAGTCATTTCTGCTTCACGTTCACAAGTAGTCATTGAGAATACTTGTTTTAAATCCTTCATTCGTAGTATTTGTGCCAGACGGAGGATGGAAAGAGAGGCGTTTTTAACCAAAGCGAGGGAGTAATGCTGGGACCAGCTGTGGTTTAACAGTGTGGTTCAGGGTAAGACATTTGTAACAATGATGTGGGTATAATCTGGTCCGTGCTTTACGAGTAGACATGGTTCATATTAAATAAACTGCAGAAGAAGAAACATTGGCCCACCAGTATTTTCCCGCTGGCCCGGTCCTGGCGGGCCAGGCTGACCCCCATCCACTCGTCATCCCTGTCTCCTTGGCACGTCTTCCCGCAAGACTCTCTGGGCCTGTTTCCTGAAAGACAAAGAGAGCAGACAGTGAGTCATCAGGACGGAGGGAAGAAACTGGCTTGTTTCTTCTGATTGTGGAAGCGATTCTACACAGTTCACAGTTTGAGACGGTGTTCATCAATCATAAAAAAACTGAATGGTTACTACTCTGCACAGATGTTTCCGTGGAATCGGAAAGCCAAATCCATAAACGATGTTGCCAAATTCACTGTAGCACAGAAATACTTGATTTCCTGATTAACATCCCTGCTAATATGCTGCCTTGCAAAAATACTAATACTCCCTGAACACATTTTCTGTGATTTATTACGTTACAATATACAATATATATGATAGACCAACAAAAAAATATTCATTATTATGAATCAGGACATGATTATCGACCCAAACTGACCAACCAAGCATTAACCATAGAAGCAGTCATGAGGCCCATGGTAACTGGAGGAGCTTCAGAGATCCACAGCTCAGGTGGGGAAATCTGTTGACAAGACAACTATTTCTTATACATGCTACTAATTTGGCCTCTATTGAGGAGTGGCAAGAAAAAAGCCATTGTTGAAAGAGAGGAGTAAGAAGTCCAGTTTGCCACAAGCCATGTGGGGCAGAGATTCTCAACCCTGGTCCTTAGGATCCACTGTCCTGCGTGTCTTATGTGTTTTCCGCTGCCACACACCTGACTTGAATGACTGAGTGACTAACAGGCTCCTGCAGCTGAGGTGGTAATCCAATCATTTAAATCAGTTGAGCTGGACAAGAGACAGATCTAAAACATGAAGACCAGTGTGTATGGAAGACAAGGGTTGGGGGGGCACTGATGTTGGTGGCGCATGTGGAATCAGAAGAGACCAAAATTGATCTGTTTGGCTTACATGCAAAATGCTACATGTGAAGAAGAAAACTGACACTGCATACCATTCTGAACACGCCATTTCCACATTGAGACATGGTGGTGGCAGCACCATGCTGTGGGTAGCTTTACTTCAGGAGTGAAAGGGAAACTAGTCAGAGTGGTGGAAATATGGATGGAGCTAAATACAGGTCAGAACTGGTAGAAAACCTGTTAGAGGCTGCAAAAGATTTGAGAGTTCGGGAGGCTAAGGCGCACTGAACATACATCTCAGCTGATCTCTCACTTGGAGGGGAAGGCACAGCAGAGGCTTTTCTTCCTCAGAAATGTCTAAGCTTATCTCCCTCACCATCTGTATCTGTGAAATATCCGGGAATCTTTTCACCTACTGCTGCACAAAGTGGATTTCAAGTTGAACTGCAGAAGCCAGAGACCTGTAGTCGGTGGAGAGGAATAGAGAGCACATAATTGACACACCATGTCTCACACTCATCCTGGACTCACTACTTCCTATTGAGGGAAGATACAGACTCATCAGAGTGTGTCAAACAGACTAAAACACAGCTTATATCCTCAGGCTGTTTAATATAAAGAACTTGAAGCACCAGAAAACTTTAAGCATCAGAATTTATTAATTTGTTCTCTTACTAATGTCTTTTCATCATTTTTATTTATTTTTGTTTAGAAGGTGCTCTGCTCAGAGTAGACAAAAGCTGAGCTTGCACCACACTATTTGGCGTAAAACCAACACTGGACATTACGCTGTCTACACCATCCTCACTGTGCAACGTTATGGTGCAACATGATCATGCTTTTCACCAGATGAAGGAGAAATGGTCAAAACTGATGGGATGATAGAGGGAGCTAAACACAGGGAAAAAGTGGAACATGTTAGAAGCTGCAAAATACTGGGGTGGTGATCTACCAGCAGGACAAAAATCCAAAACGTACAGCCAGAGCAACCAGGGATTGTTAGATCGAAGTATATGTCAGAATGGCCCAGTCAAAGTCCAGACCTAAATCCAAAATGAATGTCTACAGCAAGATTTGAAAATTAGACAAGCTTGAACTATTTTGCAAAGACAAATGGGCAAAAATGTCTGAGTCTCACTGTGCAAAGCTGGTAGAGACATACCTCAAAAGGCCTGCAGCTGTAGTTGCAGTGAAAGGTGATTCTATAAAGTACTGATCTGTGGGACTGAAGACAATGCACCACACCTTGCAGATTTTTGTTAGCAAATAATACTGACACAATACTTTGTGTTGGTCTATCACCTGTTGAAGTTAAATTAAAATACATGGACATTTTTGGTTATAACTTGACAAACTATGAGAAAGTTAAACTCCCTTTGTAACACAGAGTATGTTTGCCTTTTTCAATGCTTGAATAATATTTTACTGCCAATACTGAGAGCAAATGTTTGACAAACAATGAGAACAGATATTTGTCTTTTCTGTTGAATTTCCATAAATGCCACTAATTCAAAAATTACGACACATGTCATAAGTGTTTTTCTGGGACTATTTGTGTTTGTTTGCTTTAGTTACACATTGTCAGAGAGCAGAGTTAATATTAAAGCCATGCTTGCACCCACTGCGATTGACCATAAGAGCAAAGCGTGATGGGGGCTTTATAAGGGGGAGGTAGTGCTAAATCCCAACGCTTTTGGCTCATGTGCTTGGAAAATATTAGCAGAAACATAAATCATATTACTTCAAATATTTACGAAGTTCTGCACACACAACTCTCTTGTTTTTAGAGCTAAAAAACAAAACTTGAGGGTTGTTAAGAGCAGAATATAAGGCAGCATTATTCTGATAAAACAAAACAGATGCTTGAGAGGGGACTCCATGCAAAGAATAAAGGAGAGAAATATGTGGAATGTAGCACCAGACAGGAAAAGTTTACTTGCGTCGCATTTAGGATCGTGTGCTGAAGAGATGCAGTGGTGAGAACGTGTGCCACTACATGAAGCTGCGTTAACGCAGCAGTGGTTGCGGTGACTGACCTCTTCCCAGATCCATCTCTGTGCAACGCCGCTCTGGGTTACTGTGAACCCGACACTTATACACAGCTCCAGGAGAGCGCACCGAGCTACTATAGGAAGAGTTTGCCTTGGGTGCTCCCACTATTATCCTGTACACATAAAGAGAGGGGAGAGCATCGGAAAATAAACTCAGTTCATCTCCAACATCCGTCCCAGAGAAGATGAAACAAAAAAGAAGAAAACATTTTAAAAGCAGCGTAAAACACACTGTCCCTTCATGAGAACTATACTTAAACTATTGTGGGTGTGGATGTAGGTCCAATACACTGGATATTTAAAAAGAAACAAACAAATTGCATAATTAAGAAAAAAAAAGAGATTACTTCCAGGAACTCGGGACTCACCAGCGTGTGTTGTCATGAAAATGCTCCAACACAGAGTAGCCAAAAAAACTAGAACTTGGTCCTTGGAACACCAAAGGATGTTCTAAGTCTATATTGTAAGAGCAAGCCAGCGAAATAAAGAGAAATACATAAAAGCTTTGTTGCACTCCCGTTCTGTGCCTCAGCGGAGAAGCCATCACTTTGCGCATCGTGCGTAATAACGCGGTAAAAGTTTCCAAAAAAGGAGAAAACACACAAATATAAAAAGAAATCCTCAGCTCTTCACTTGTCAAAAGTATTGCAAAGTAACTTTAGGGTGTTTCTGCTTCGTTTAGCGCCTCATTTATTCTGCGGTGGCATAAGCAAAGGCTAGAGGAGGAAAGTTAACGGTCCGGTAAATAACGTGCGTCAGCTTCTCTCCATTCTGTGTCAATCTGGGAAAGTTGTTGCTCGCAGGCTCACTGTCTGTCAGATAAATGCAGCCAGGAGTCAAGTCCGTAGGAGGAAACAAGAGGCGCTTTTTTTCCTCAAAATAAAAGCACCAGAGTTTGTGTGAACAGCTTTCACCACTGCTGATGGGAGGTTGGTGCTTTATTCCGAAGGGTCA
Organism: Crenichthys baileyi; assembly: GCA_036173005.1. Lineage (NCBI taxonomy): Eukaryota > Metazoa > Chordata > Actinopteri > Cyprinodontiformes > Goodeidae > Crenichthys > Crenichthys baileyi. Next base: position 12,190 of record JAHHUM010001268.1, read on the forward strand.
AACCGGAAGCGCGGTTAATTTTTTATTGTGCACATAGTCATAAAAAGAAGTGAAAGGTTTTGAGGCGCAAAGCGTCACATTACACCCATGAGCTTTATTGGGGTTCAAGCACAACAAAAGAGAAAAATGGGCGCTCACTGCTGCCCCCTATAGGCCATGAAACCCAATGAACATTCTGTAGCTTCATTTTACATAAAGTGGCATGTGTTCAAGATCTGAGCTTCTCTGATAAAATCAGGTATATCAGCTGGGGTGGTACTTTTAATTTTTTTGCAACCAAAGTATGAAAACACCTTGTGAACAGAATGAACTTCTATATCTAAATTTATGAAGTACTAATTAATCCGATTAATGGTTTTTAGTCTGTCACTTACAACCACAAACTTTAATGTATTTTTCTAGGATTTTATGAGATAGACAAGTACAAAGTAGCAGATTACTGTAAAGTGCAAGCAATTGATAGTTTTATTTATTTTCATTTTATAAAATATCTGCAAAGCATTGTGTATACAGCCCCCTTTTACATTCCATTCACACCGATACCCCAAAATAAAATCCAGTGCAACCAATTAACCTAAGATTTCACCTAATTAATAAAGAGTCTATCTATGTGTCAGTATAAATCCAGTTGTTCTATGAAGGCCTCAGAGGTTTTGTTAAGAGAACATTAGCGAACAAACAGCATCATGAAGATCAAGGAACACAGCAGACAGGCCAGAGATAAAGTTGTTCAGGAGCGTCAATGTTTTTCTTCAAGCAGAACCACAACCATAAACACAAGTTTACTGAAGTGTTTCATTTTAAAGTTTATTCATATGTTAGCCTTGCAGTAAAAGGTGATTCTCCATCATGGGACTTAGGGGTGAAGACAAATGCAGGCCACATAATTTTAGAATTGTAAGTGAATAATTAAGAGAAAAACCAAGAAAAACCATGGATCGTTCTACCTTCTTCTTCTTTGTGTTGCTCTATCACATAAAACACCAATAAATTACAGTGAAACCTGGCTGTGATGTGAACATATGGCAGTTGTTGGGGTTTAACTAACTTTGCAAGGTTAAGAGATGCCGGTTTTCATTTGCCAATAAGCTTTATCCAGATTCCAAGTGAGGGACACACATTTCAATTGATCCTAATTATCAAAGAGTCAGTTTATTACTACGTAAGTGTAAAGGTTTTCTATTCAAGGAAACCCAGCAGAATGCATCGGGTCCCTGACTTGCAGCATTCACTCCTCCTGGATGAGCATGTAGAGACAGTGGACAGTCGCTTGCAATGGTTTTGGTACAATCTGTCCCTTTCCACTGTTAAATATACCTATATGTCAGCATAAATTCAATGAGCATATTTTCTGTTACCATCAGCTCATCTTCCAGCAGCATTAGAACTTCTGTAGTGATTAGTTTTGGAAAAATGATTACTCCTGACGAAAGTACAAAGCTCTGAAAAAAATGTAAAAACATGGCTTCTTGGAAAGTATTTTCAAAGGTCATAAATACAAGAACAAAACAGTACAAAAGTTTTTTTTTTCTTTTGCTTGTATTTCAGGAAGAAAAAACCTGTCCCATCAGGTCTCATAGAACGCTACAGGACTACAACTGATGTCACCAAGGTTTATATGAGAGAAAAAAAAAACTGAGAAGCACTGTTGATAAAATGTCATAAGCTTTTCATACTCTAGATTCATCACCTGCTTCTGCAGAGGTTTGATGGTATTAGTTTTGACAGAAGTACTTGAGAGACATTCAGTCAGAAAGTATCAACTGCTTTTCTATTATTTTTAGCAAAATAGCTGCTCCTGCCGACTTACTGAACCTCAGACAGACAGACAAGGGGAATGACCCACAGCTATACAACACTGACTTAATAGTCTTGGTGTAAATTAATATTCAAACCTTTTAGTATTTTAGATGACAAAGAAAAAAGTTTAACATGTGACTCATCGATCTTTAAATCCAGACTTCTAGTAAAAAGTATTTTTTTGTGTAAAAACAATAATATAAGCAATTGTTACCATTGTACATAAGTAAGCATGAGAACAAAAGGGACAAAATCTAATTTGTAAATGAGATTTAATTCGTTAGCCTCAAAATGTAAAGCAAAGTCATGTGCCCTATATTACAGTGTTTCTTTATATCATACAATTCACACTTGTGGAGCTATGAAGTTTCTCAGTCAGTGTCAAAATATAAAGCGTATAAAAGCTGCATTGAACAAACCAGGTCCCGTATCTTCATATGGTGCGAGTGAACAGTTAAAGGGTCGTTTACAGTTTTACAGAGGAAGCAAATCAGACAAAGGAACTACACAGGAACTTATAAATCAAGTGACTGTCAGCATTAGTGTGTGATATTATTTATTGCACAAGCCTTTTTCGTATAAACACATCCTAAAATAACCCAAAACATTATTTAAAACATAAATTAAACTTAATTTTGAAGTAGAACTGGATAATGGAAGATTTGTGTTCAGATTTATTCCCTCATACCTTTAAATGGATTTTCACACACACTTTTGTCCCAGAGTGTGCTCACAAACACACAACCTTACACACACATACACACACACACACAGTAAAACATGAAACAGGGAAGGACTTCAAATAATCCATGGCCGTCTTCCTCTTCAGCAGCAGATCTTCATCATGAAGATCCCAAATCAAACGAACTCTCATCGTAGCCAAGGCTGTGGAGGGGTAAAAATAAAATTTAGGTTTATTAAAATGCAGATATGGGCTACAGAATGTTTGTCGGGTTACTGGGATGCTTACAACTGGTTTGGAGTCTTCTTTGTCCAAAACCTTTTGCGCTTGGTCTGGAGGAAACTTGAGCATAGAGGTGATCACTTTGGCCATCGTCTACAATGGAGACAAAAAAAGAAAGATATTATCCCATTAAAAACACAACAACGTAGTCACTGCTGCCTTTGACACGTCACAAAATCCAATTATAGTTGCTCCGAGACAATTAAAGCCTAACAAGACGAAGGAAGAAGAATGAAAATTGTCTCTATAATCAACTTCAGGCTCATCTGCCACAGAGCATGCTTTCCCCATAAATGCAGGAGGTAATTAGAAACAGTGTAGGAAACCCAACCACTGCACTAACTCTAAACAAGGCCAGCACGGCTTTAAATGGCAAAACTGCGTCATGCAGGATGCATGTGCTTGCAGGCTGCCTGTAGGACATCCTCCCTACAGGGGAGGTCTGCCATGTTGCTATAAAATGTAGGTGTTTGTTGAGGAGCAGGGAAAATCCTGCTGAGTTCAGGACACTGTCAACAGACCTGTTATTAGTTACACTTATTAACTATAAGTAACCAAACCGGACACAACGCCAGGTTCTGTATGATTTGTTCTTAAAGGTTTGAGACAGAGGTGATGAACTTAATATCCCTCTGTAGTATTTTAATAAGCCAATTTTCTATTTAAAAATACAATTTAAATATAATAACCAAAAAGAGCATGCCCAAAAATTTTAACAGTCAATTTGACGATAAAACACAAACAAAAACAAGTAACCATTACTTTTCTCTCCCACAGGGAAGCTGCTCCGAGTTGAGGGGAAGATGGAGCTAAATACAGAGAAATCTGGGTAGCAAAGCTGTTAAGAGGCAGCAAAAACTGGGGCAGAGTTTGATCTTTTAGCAAGACGATATATACACATGCTCTCCCATCCAATCTTACTGGGCTTGAGTTATTTTTCAAAGTAGAATGAACTCAAATGTCCATCTCAAGATGTGCAAAGCTGAAGGAGACATACCTCAAAAGAAATGCAGCTGCAATTAAAGTGAAACAATGTTCTATAAGGACTTTCTGATTTGTAGCAGTAAAAAGTTTGAAAATAATGTATGATTTTGTTTCCACTTCAAAATATGCACAACTTTGTGTTAGTCTATCGCATAAAAAACCCTTAAAATAAATTGAAGCTGGTGGCTATAACATGAAAAAGTGGAATACTGAAAAAGTGGAATACTGTTGCAATTCACTGCAAGTGCCGACACCATGATCGTTAGGGTTAAATGAATTTGCTACCATGTTTGATCATCAGTCAAAACCAGCAGTAAAGTCACCCAAAACAGATCTGTACGGCATTATCAGCAAGGAATGTTGATAGTGGTCACACTTATTTAAAATCGTACATCAATTGATTCAGGTGCATCTTAAAAGCCAGTTATAACACCTGTGGACCAGCTTGTCGCAAGAGTCGAAACAGCTACGAGTCCATTTTGGAATGAATCCCTCCTTGTATCCAGCATTTTACTGGCATGGGACCAGCATTCGCAACTCAGTTATCCATTCGATCTCACATTGCAATCAATTTAATATGATCACATGGCTTTTTTCTACAGGTGTGCTTCCATTTCATTTCCTCCTGTCTGGCTGGGTGTTCGACTTGTTTTTTCAGGTGTGGTTAAAAAACTAACTTAAATCAAAATAAAAGGAAAAGCTTACTTTTGTTTCTCGTCCCATCATGTATTCAAACAGCACCTTCCTCAGGTACTCCATCTCTGTAGACTCTGACAGAGTATCAGAGGTATTTATTCCAGGATCTGTAAAAAAAAAAGAAAAGATCTGCAAGGTTCAAAGGATGAGCAGTTTTTCCCTTTTTTTTTCCAAAAAACTGAAATTGTTTCTATTTGCCTTCTAGTTTTTAAAGAATACTGTAAAAAAACATAGATGCATACAGAAGCACAGCTTGGGCAGGTACTGGTTCAAATTTAGCTCAAGAACAGGAAATAATCACTTTAAAACCACACGAGATGAGCAGTGACTGCTGCTTTAATACTCTCCCCAAAGCTACAGACAATCGTTCAACTGAAAACCATGTATGGGAAGGGAAACATTTCGTCTGGACGGAGCTGGAAACACTTAGGCTGCAGCTTTTCTCACTAAAAGAGCTACATGAGGTGCTCAACAAGCAAATATACCCATGTGCTTTTTGCTCGAATGTAATCATCGTTTCTGACAAAAGAGCAGAAGAAACCGAGGCATCCAAACAACTCTTTGATCTCTGACATGGATTAAGGGGTCACCAATAAATCCTGCAGCCTTTGTCCTCCTGACCTTTTCCTGCCCTTGGTGATCTGACCACCCCACCAATCACAGCTACATGAAACCAGCTATCAACAGCCTTCAGCTCAGCAACCTAAAACCACAGCTCTAGTAGATCTAAACAGGCTTATCAGAGATCTAAAAGAATAAAAGGGTGGTTCGCAGTTGCAATTCTGCCGAACATAAACAAAATGATTTATGTTACACATAATTTGTTTTCTGAAGATTGACGACTTAAGAAGTCAGTGCACTGCAGTAAAGTTAAGCACACACTCTGCAAAACCCATTACGTTTACAAGGTGGCTTCTTCAAGGCCCTGGCATAATTCTGCCTGGATCGCTCTGCTGAGCAGGACAGCTAGAGTTCATTTAAACTGGTTCATGTCCAAGCATGAACCTGACTTTGAGGCACAGTCCTTAAAGTTTCAATAGGGCTGAGGTTGGGGGCTTTTGTTCCAAACCAGTTCAGATGGGTATTTTGGGATCATTGTTGAATTGTGTCATTTTATCAACCATGTAGTTGTTTATTTTTTGGTGAAATTGGAGAGGCATTCCTACTTGTTAAAGTTGTAACTATCTTAATTGTTTCACTGACTTTGTGTGATGCACCAAAGCCACTGGCATGGAAAAAAGGAAAAACCCTTGGCCCCTCATGATGCTACCTTCCCCATGCTTGACAGTTCAGTTCAGTGTTTTTAGGTCTGAAACCTTCAGCCTGATACCTCCAAACATACTTTCATACCCTCTTTGTCCCGTCTAACAAACACTTATCCAGAAGTCACTTGGCTGGTCAGTGGGGGCAGCTGCAAATGTCATCAGAGTTTTAAGGTGGGGGAAGTGGCTTCATTGTTGTTAGGAACTGATGTAAACCTACTTCAGCGTAGAGAGGAACACCCAAGTTCCAGCATCTTCCAGATTATTACAGGCTTGACTGTTGGTGCTTCCTGGGTTGTTTCTACACATCCTGGCCACGTTTCTTCCATCAGAGCTGACAGTTTTCTCATCCTCTTTGAAAATGTATGAACTGTGCTTAAAATTCATAGCCAAGCATCAGGAAACCAGTGAATTTAAATTAGCTATCAACTCTGACAACAAGAACGGTCAAATATGCAGACAGAATTACACCAGAAGCTTGTTGATGGCTGCGAACAGTGGGCGGTCAAGGTGCAAAATCCTAAGGGTCAACTTTTTAAATATTAGTTGGAGTGTATGTATACATTTGAGCCTGTATGTGTAATTTTGAACCGTCTTGGATTAGAGAAAAAATCCACAACTATGACAGCATTGTTCTAAAATTCATTGAAGTTGTCTTGTTATATCATCAAATAACCCTGGAACAGCCTAAATGCACGATTAAAAGCCAAAAACACACATGACATGGAGTATGAATTTTAAGTAATTGTTGATGCATAGATTACCTTTGAATGTCCCACCAAGATGAGTTACAACAGTGCTGCGGTGGAGAAATGTAATCTTGTCTTCAAGAGAGTGAATCTAACAAGAAGAAAGACAAGCATAAACATGTTAGTTTGTGACCACTATGGGCCAATTTGTTTCACTTGGCCTAACTAGTAACATTTAATTGCCATCCTTAGGGGATGTTTATTGAAAATGAAATCTGTGGGAGGTGTTGTTCTTTATAGGGTTAAACCAAATGTAAACAGATGTGTTGCGCCATTAAAATCGATGCAGCAGGAGAGCACTGGCTGTTTCTGCCGGAGGCCGCAGGTTTCTGGGAACACGCTGCTCTTCGGTTGTCCCACAGCAGGTCTGACACTTACCCTCTCAACAAACTCCTGCTCCTTCAGCCGAGCCTCGCTCAAAAGAGTTGTCTTCTCAGCGAGCTGAGCCTGCAATCAAAGGGACAGAAGATGAACGCCCTGACTAATAACGAGAACAAACACAGGAATTATATTATTATAATAATAATATTTTTAATGAAAAATCTCTATGATAAAAGCAGTTAAACTGGGACCAACATACGTACCTTCAGGTCTTCAGGGGTCATCTGTATTAAACGAAAATGAGAAAAAAAGTTTTTGTGAAATCAATAATTTTCTTCCAATTTTTAACCTTGAAGACGCACAGGTTATCCGAATTTAAGAACACTGGTTATAGTAACAGATATAAAAATGGTCAGTTGGCACAACTCCAAAGTAAAAACAACTAGATGGGTGCAAAGTTCAGAAGAACATCCATAAAGGATAACCAGCACTTTATTATCTTTCTTTAATGTAAGCAAGGAGGACGCGAGTTATCTATATTTGAACAATAACAAATAAAACCACTCTGTGCCTGAAAACAGATGTGAGCACAGTGCTGATTCAGTTGCATAGGAGGTACAAAATTTAACACTCGCGGATAATGAATGGATGTATGGAGGTACAGATGTATTAAGGACAAATCATACATCCGTCTGTAGCAGGGAAAGACCTCCATGGGCATACTGCCATACAGTCCCTCTGAAAGTTATTACCTCATGTGGGAAAAATGCAGCAGTCAAAACAGTAAAATACTTTGTGTTTATTTTTCTACAAACGTTTGTCAAATTACAAAAAAACTCTGCGAGGGTCCAACAGCACCTGGAGACATCTCTGTGGAGCCATAACTGGACTCTTTCCGGTGTGCATATAGAGTATCTGAGTTTAGCTGCAGTATAAATTTAAAGCTGTAGAACCAGCTTGTGTGATGATAATTGAGAACAGGTTTGAGGCTGGCTGCTGCCTTGCAGGCTCAGTTTCGTGAGGAGAGCAGTTTGGACAGCAGCCACAAGACTGCAATGAGACTTTGTTCAAGGAAAAGTATGTAAGAGAGTTGTCCCTGAACTCTTGGACAGATTCCTTCGCTTATGAAGCAACTCAAAGAAAAACAGGGATGATGACTGCTATGCATGGTAACCTGGATGGGACCTTTCCAACTGGGTCCACAGGAGGATTTTAGTGCTGAATAAAATGCTTTTGGATTCGGCTGGATTTTGGCTGTCACTCAGAACTGCCAATGCTTATTTCAGACTCCTATCTTAACCCAAAGGGGAGCTGAGAAGAAGACTGACTTCATATGACCATTGGTGTTTATTGCAGCCCAAGAAAAGTGACTTATGACTTGAACAGAATTACCATAGAAATTTTATCTATGCCTGAACCCCTAGTGGCGTATATACAATAGACTATATTGGCTGCAGCTATGAACCTTTCTACTAAAATAAAAATGTCCCAAATGCATCACTGGGCTGTTTAAGACACGGGTTTACCTCTGCAGTGCTCTGGCAGCGTGACTGAAGCTCTTCTAGCTGTTTCTGAACCTGCCAAACTCTGTCTCCCATCTCATCCTCTCGACTCTAAAAACAAATAAATAAATAGTTACATGAATAGCAACTGAGGCACTACCTGAATCTAATCTCAACATCACACCTCAACTATGTCAGCTGACCACAGATTTTCCTCCCTACCTTTGACCTAATTATGTCAAAAGGCACAAAAGGAAATCGACTACTGCGCCTTGCAAAAGGTCTCCTACCCCTTGAACCTTTCTCACATTTGATCGTGTTTGGGCCACTAGACCCCTGAATGACAACTTCAATGCATTTCATTTGGATTTTATGTTATAGACTAACACAAAGTACCCCTAACTTGTGAAATGCAGGGAAAATTATACATGGTCTTTTCTAGAAGTCTGAAAAATGTGGCATGCATTTTAATTCAGCTGCTAGCTGTAACTAAAATGCGGTCCAACACTTTGCCTTCAGGAGTAAATAGAGTGTATGTTTAGTTTAATCTCTGTATAAAGGCAACTCTTCCCTGGAGGCACATAAAGACAATCATTAGGTCGGCCTTCTGTCACCTGAAGAACATTTTCAGGATTAAAAGGACTTATGTTCCAATAGGATCTCGAAAAACTCATCCATGCATTTAGTTGAGTCCGCCTAAAAAGTCAATCAGAAAGCTGCAGCTGATCCAGAACACTGCAACTTCTGTTAGATTATAAATCACTAAATGGCTTAGCACCAAAATACATTAAAGATTTGTTGTCGTATCAACCATCCTGAACACTCAGGCCTTCTGGTTCCAGTCTGTTATGCATCCCCAGAACCAAACATGGAGAAGCAGCATTCAGTTCTTATGCTCCACTAAGCAGGAACACACTTCCAGAAAACTGTAAAAATGCTGAAACCCTTTTAAATTAAGGTTCAAAACCCATTTGTCTGCTTTTGACTCTTCTATTTAAACCATTAACTGAAACTTCCTTCATTTCAGTCTGTAGTCCAACTTTTCTTTACTTTCCTTTATGCATTTCCTTTTCTTATGTTTTCGCCATGTAAAGCACCCTGAATAGTCTTGTTGCTGAAATGTGGTATACAAGTAAACTTGCCTTTCCTTCACCTGATCTTTCAGAGCTTTAGCTATTTTGCAAAAGGAAAAAAAAAAACCTCCTGAACGTACAAAGCTGGTACGGACATAACCCAAAAAGGCTACGCTGGTTCTATGGAGTCCTGCCTCTTGGGGGATAAATGCAAAAGCCGCCACACTTTTCAGATTTCTTTTGTAAAAAAAAGTAAAAGTCATGTATAACTATAGATTGGAGCCCTTTGCTTGTTCTTTCCTCCAAGCATAGAAAAATAAGAAAAGAAAAATACATGTTTGAAGGTTTGGACCTACCTGTATAACCTGCTCATATTTCTGCACAGTTCTTTGCAAATCGTCGTCCTTCTGTGAAATCACCTTCCTCAGCTGTTCGGCTTCATCTCGATGGCTACTGATGAGCTCGGCTTCGACAGCCTGGGCCTTGGCTGGGTTCAGGAAAACAAACAGAAGAAGCTGGAGTTGAAAAGTAAGTTTGACGTAACTATCTAATAACTTTAGTTTTAGTCTGTATCAAGTTTGATAAATAAATGTTTTTTATAAATTTGCTTCACAATACTCTTGTAAAAGGAACATTGTACTTTGATTTCTACTTTAAAAATATTTCTTTGAAGCATAAAGAATCTTAAACTTGCTGTTGCTTAGTTTATCCCTGTAAACTTTCATTATTTTACTCATTTTCTCACCTATGGTCTCTTTCACAGTGGAGTCGAGCTCCCTCTCTTTTAAAGCCATTTGTGTGTTGAACTCCCTCATTAACTGCTTTATAGCAGAGTTCTGCTTCATTTCCATGTCTTCCAACTCCAGTCTATAAAGACAGACGGTAGAAGAATGGATCCAAATTAACATGACAAATACCGGTCAACATATTGCATCTCTGAACATGTTGTTTATAAAGCACAATTAGAGGATCACAGACTTACTTTAGCCTTTTCTCATTCTCCTCTAGCAGTTCTTTCTTCACATACTCCAGATCATGTTCATGCTCCTTCCTCAGCTGTCTCATGTCTTTCTGCAACCTGGTGAATTCCTTCTGGATCTTTTCCTTCTCGTTCTTCATCTGGCTCAGTTTGTTTTCAAAACTTTGCAAAGAATTAACTTCAACATCTCCCACTTGTTGCATAGGAGAGTGATTTGCAGCCTCATTTTCCATCACACTCGTAGCTTGCTGCAAGCTGCTAGACTCCACCTTGACCACGGCCTCGAGCTCTGAGGAACTCTGGACCCTATCAGGAGGAGTCATCCGACTCTGACAGAGCTGGGCATCTTTTTCACTTATTTCTGCTTTGAGACGGTTTATTTCCGTGAGGAGGTTTTCGATTTGCTCCTCTGCTTCTTTTAGCTTTGCCTGGAGTTCATGCATCTCTGTTTCAGTTACTCTGAGCTCCACCTGTTGCGCAGCCTCCTTCTGAAGTGACATTAGCTTCTCTTCATATGCAACTCTCAGCTCTTCTAAAGACTTTTCTTTCTCAAGCCTCTCATTACTCAGAATCTGTTCAAGATTCTTCTCCTGCTCTTCTCTAAGTCTGACAAGAGCTTCTTCGAGCAATTTTGTTTTCTCCTCTAATGTCTCCATTTGCTTTTTGCCCAGAGTCTCATTGCTCCTGTTTTCCTCCAGGCTACCCTGGAGAGACTTAATTGTCTGCTCTTTCTCCTCAAGCTGTGCTGTCAGCTGTTTTCTAATCTGATTAATTTTCTGCTCAGCTTTCTTCTTCAGCTCTGATATCTTCCGAGTACTCTCTGCAGATAACCTCTCTTCAGTTGCTTTGAGACTCTCCTCCTTGCTCATGTTAATCTCATCTTTCATCCTTTCAAATTCCTCTCTTTGATTTTCCAGCACAAGTTTACACTTTTTGTTCTCCTCCTCGAGGGAGCTCAGTTTTTCTCCCAACTCTTGTTCTAAATTACCGTTCTGAGAGCACTGCATCTGGACCTGCTGCAGCTGCTCCACCAACTCTTTCTTTTCATTCTCCCAGCTGATGTGCTGCCGTTTGAGCTCAGATGCAAGCTGCTCGCACTCTTTGGTCTTTATCTCGAACTGCTCCTGAAGCTCAGAAAGTCGGCTGATGCAGCCATCGAGCTCTGACGTAAGGTCACGGACTTTCTGCTCTTTTTCACTTAACACCTGGTCCATCTCAGACTTGCTGATGGATTGATTGTCAATCTTTGCCGACAACCTCTGCAGAGCTTCATTCTTTTCCGAGATTTCTTTCTCCAGCTCTTCAAGCCTCATGTGCAGAGATTTTATTGTGTCATCATCCTTGTTGGCCTTTGTCTTGGCCTTCTTCTCTTGCTCCATTAGGCTGATCCTGAGTGTATTGGCCTGCTCCACTGCAGCCTTCCTCTCCTGCTCTAATATCTCCATGCTGTCTTGTCTCTCCTTTTCATACTGCTGCTTCAGCTTATTTATGGCTTCCTCCTTGCCTTCCATGCTACTTGCAAGCTGATTTTTCAAGTCGTTGATGAGCAGCTCATTCGTTTTCAAACTTTCTGATATGATGCTGTTTGTTTCGCTCAGCTCCTCCATCTTCTGAAGCTGTTCGCTGATTGAAAGAGAGCTGTTCTCTTTCTCTCGTGTTAAGGCTTTGATATGCTCCATATGAGAATCTACCTGAGCAGTCATGTGTTCTAATGAATTGCATAGATTCTTGTTCTCCTCTGTGTGCTGGAGGAGATTCTCCTCTAAAGTGCAAATTCTACCCAACTTAGTACGGACAATGCTTTGTAAGCGCCCCACGTTCCCCTGACTACACAGCAGTCTATCATTCAGCTCTTTCATGCGACTTTCAACTCGCTGTTGGAGTTCATCAGAGGACCACTCTACTTTAGACTGAACCTCCTTACAGTATCTGTCCATTTTGTTGATGATCATATTTAAATGCTGCTGGAATTCAGCTTCCTTGGCTTGTAGTTGTGTGGAAGTTTGCTCAATTTTACTCTCCATATCTTTAGCGTCTGTTATTCTGGAACTTTCCAATGCTTCAAGCAGTTTCTCGGTTTCATTTAACTTATCGGACAGAGCCTTTTTGCTCACTCTACTTTCTTCCTTTGCATTCTTCAGCTCTTCTTGAAGGGCGTTTCTCTCATTCAGAGCCTGGTTCAGGTTCCTCTCTGTCGACTCCATTTGCTCCTTCAGCAACGCTTCTCCCTGAGACAAACTTTCAAGTTTAACTGCTGCTTCGTTAAGTTCCTCCTGCAGCTTCTGCACAGTAGTTTCACGGATTGCCAGGTCCTCCTTTAGATTTTTTAATTCTTGTGACACTTGCTGATACTCCGCCCGGCTTTTGCTGAGCTGCTGAGATGTTTCCTCCAGTTCCTGAGCCTTGTCCTGGAGGGTGAGTGAATGTTTCTCTGTTAGTTCTTCCTCCTGCTGTGCAAGCTTCTCTTGCCAGCGATGCCCCAGTGCCTCCATCTCTTGCTTACGGACTGTGTGCAGTTTCTCTAGCTCTTCCTTATGGTTTGCCTGGAGCTCTGATACAGCACTGCTGAGGCCCTGCGAACTCTTCTGAGCCATCTCCACAATTTTCTCTTGGACTTGCTGCTCTTTCTGCTGAAGCTCCACCTCCTTTTTGGCAAGTTCCTTCTTCATATTTTCTTCACCCTGTTGTAGCCTTTTCTTAAAGTTCTCCTGCATTTCTTTGGCCTTCTGCTTGAGCTTTTCCATCTTTGTTTCCTGTTTGTTCACCTTTGCTTGCATCTCAGATATAGTGTCTTTTAACATCTTTTCATGAGCTGCTTTGTCATCATCCAGCTGTTTCTTAAGGCACTTCAGCTCCTCTAGATTTTTTTCCTGATCTGCTGCATAGGTCTTCTCCTTTTCCAAGAGCTCCTTCTTGGTTTCTTCTAACTGCGTCCTTATTTCTTGGAGCATCTTCTCTTTTTCCTGACAGCTGTTGTTTGCTACTTCCAACTGATCCTTCAGATCTGTCAAACTCTTCTTACATTGATCAAGATCTTCTGAGGTCGTATTTAACTGAGCATTAATTTCCTTTAAACTTTTATTTTCTTGTTGAGTTTGCAATAAAATCTGCTCCAGCTCTTCAATCTCCTTAATCTTGATTTCTAGGTTTTGTGCAGTGGAAAGTGCCTTCTCCTGTACGGTTTTCTCTTTAAGAAAAACTTCTTGAATCTCTTTATCCTTTTCCCTCAGAACAATTTTAAGAGCATTAAGCTCCTGCTTCAAGGTTTTCTCTACACCTCCAATAGACTGTTCATGTTCAAGTTTGATATTTTCAAGCTCCACGCTGTGCTTTGATATCTGATCTTGAAGCTTTTGCTCATATTTCTGTTGAGCTACCTTAGCAGTCTCTTGAGCTGCCACCAGCCTCTCCTCCAGAATCTGCTTACTGTTGAAAACCTCTGAAAGCTCAGCAGAAAGCGCCTCCAACTCTGCCTGCTTCCTATCCAGTTTCTCCAAAGTCTTCTGGTTCATGTCTTCAACATGAACCTGGAACTGCAGCTCTTTATCTTTCAGGAGGGTCTCCATTTCCACTCTGTGTTTCTCCTTGATATCCTCTAGAGAAGCATTATGCTGCTGGACCAAAGCATCCTTGTCCTTTTCCAGCTCCTGCTGTTTTTCTTTTAATGCAGTGATTTGCTCTTTGTGGCTAATCTTCAGCTCTTCCAGCTGACTGGAAAATTCGTGAGACAAACTGGATTCATCTTGTGAAATTTTGTTCACAGAGCTTTCCATCTCCAAAATCCTCTGCAATCACATTAAATGTAAAAAGTCAGACCAAACAGTAAACTGTGACTAAACTACAAATGGTCCGAGCATTTTAAGAGGATATGGTTATTTTTTTTATTTATTTACTTATTTTGTATTCAATTAAATTTTTTAGTTTTATTTATATTTTTTTGTGGCTTTTTTTAAAAAGACATTTTTCAGCCATTATATTTTATGTTGAAAAATAATTCAGTGCTTGATGGCGAAATATGAAAAAATAAAAAACTCATTTTGATTAAGTCTAAAATCTTAGATTAAATATTAAAGTGTTTCAGAGCGTTCATACTTTTGGTATTTAATTAGTTTTATTTATTTGATTTCATATATTGAATTCTAACAATTATTTTGACTTCATATTAATTTTTGGTATTTTTAAAGATATTTAAAACCTAATATGTGTGAAATGTGAACTCAACCATATTTTTTTAAGTCCAAAACTTGAAATCAAAGTGAAGCATAACTAAACTCCAAATGAGAGGAAATATTCTTGACGTTTTGTTAATTATTTACTTATTATTACAATTATTTCTTTTATTAGTATCACCATTATTATTTACCATTTTGTTAGGTCATATTCATATATATATATATATATGTAACAATAATTGTTATTACAATATTATTATTACTGTTATTAATATTAGTTGTATAGTTGCACAGTTTTAAGACGTTTCTTCATGTAATCGGGAACAGATCAGTGAGAAAGTGTGTCTGGTAAAGTGGTGGGGGTCACTATAAGATCATACTTCTCCCCACCCTTTCAATATTTACACAAGTTTTCTTGTCACTATTTTTCTTTTCGTTTTCTTTTTTTAAACATCTGCTATAACATATTCAAAAATAAAAAAAAAATGTTGCTATATTCATTGCTTTTAAACTAATTGCATCTATTTTGTATTTTTAAAAATATTTAAAGCCATAACGAATATTGAAAAATATAAAAACTCTTGCTTGTTAACACCAGAAATGTGAACTATATCAAAATTGTAGATCAAACCGTAAAGTGTAAGAAAACTATATCTATACGTCTCATAGACAGACAGACGGACATTATATTTTATTATTGGTACTTTTATGGGACATCTGAAGCCAGTCTTGTCTTTTGATAAATAAAATTAAGAAGAAAAAAATACTCTTAATAATGTTTAGCAAAATGTGACCATTTTTTTATTTAATCAAATACAAAATTATGATGTTTTGAAAGTCTAAAACGACTTATCTACCTCTGTGTTTTTTAACCTGGGATTTTGTCAAATAAAGGTTAATGTCTTATCTTTATTTATCAGCTAAATTTGAAACTGAAATACTGAAAAATAGAGAACAACTTACAGTTCTTGCAGCCTCCAGCTCCAGCTGTATGTCTTTAACTTTATTATCAGCTTCTGTCCTTATAGCGTTCTTCTGTAACTCTGCATCCTCCAGAGCCAGAGAGGCCTGCTGTTCTCGCTCCTTAGATAACTGCTCAAACTCCTCTTTACATTGCTCCTGGGACATTCAATCATTTAAAAAAAATCAGATCTTTGCATGCTCTGTTTACAATAATATGCTTCAATTATGAATAAAGAGGCTGGTACCGACCACTGCTTTGCTGACTCTTTCCTTCATTTCCTCTTCTTTAGCAGCCAAAGCTTCACTGTGAGTTTTCTCCAAATTAGCCACAGTTTCTTCTGAAGATTTCTGAAATAATAATAATAAAATCAAACTGTATTGATCGCAAAATGATAGCACTGCATCGAAAGAACAAAATAAATAACAAAAATAAAAAACAAATATTGCAATAGTTTAAATATTGAGAAATGATGAGAGTAAAAGTGGTAACAGTACTTGTACCAATGACATCTTTAGGATGAAGGTAAAATCATGACTGTTAAGCAGAAGTTACTTTCTGACCTTCATGATTGTGACAACTTCCTGTTTAACTCTGGTAAGCTCCTGCTGAAGACTCTTCCTCTCCTCCTCACTTGCCCTCTCCACTTCTTTCACTCGCTCCTCCAGCTGGACTTGCAGCTGTTTTCTTGCCTCCTCTGCCCTCTGAGCCACACCCAGAGCCCGTTCAAGCTCTTCAAATGCTTCGGGACATGAACAAAACAAACAAACTGTTACCATTTACAGAAGGTACAGGGTTTTTTTCTTGCATGATTTCAAATGATTTGTACAAACCTGATTTTTCCGCCTTTTCTTTCTGTTCTTGTAGTTCTTCCTTCTGGGCCACAGTCTGCTGGAGTCTGGAGCGACACTGTGCGATCTCCTCTTCTTTCATTTCCAGAGTCTCGTGCATCTGCCGCTTGGTTTCAGCAATGACCATTCCCTGAGAAAAAAGTAAAAAATAAATAAAATATGATATGTAAAGATGCACCACCACTATTAATCGCCCAAATTTGCCTTTACTGGCTCTGACTCATCATCAGCAGATCAAATATATAAAAAAACAAAATCAGATTTTATTTTTTGTATTTTTATCGCTGTTTTTTTTTTGGTTTAATAAATGAAGGTTCAAAGAAATGTTTGAATGGATAAATATGAATAATATTGTAATTTCTTCATTTTCTATTGAATTCAATGCCACAACCCCATCAGAAAAACCGGCAGTACACCTTCTCATCTTATGCATTAGCCCTAGGCAGAAATAAGAAAATTATTAAAATAAAACTTCTGAATGGGTGAAAATAAGAATCAGCAGGTCAGACCTCCAAGTAGACCAAATGTCAGAACTTAGGGAAAGCTGAACACCTAATTTAAGCTGTTAAAAGCATTTGACTATCAACATCCATCACAGTGAATGTCTAAGTGGCTTTTCAACCTGTAGAGCTGGGGTCAAAGATTAAGAGAAACAACATGGTACTTCACCATGTCCAACCTCTTTAGCCAATGGTAAAGAAAAACAACCTACTAAACCTACAGACCCTTTAATAAGGATGTGACAAGAGGTAAAAAAAAAAAAAAGCGTCTCACCCACCTTGTCCTGCTCCAGTTGCTCAATGAGATTCTTGGCATCGCGCAGCTGAGTGATTAATTTTGTCTTTTCTGTTGTGTGCAGATCCTTTAACAAAAAATATCGGACAGATGTCTAAATAAATATAATGCTAATGCATAACTGGAAAAAAATCCTTCTATTCTGTCATATTCTGTCTCATTTCCTGTATAGGTTCTGGTCAGAGACCTTCAAAATAAGATGCTTTCTGCACACAAGCTCAGCTAAACCTACAAATAAACCAAAATTACAGCATAGTATCCACATGTAGCAATCTTCTTGGCCTTCCCTACAGCAGAGACG
This sequence comes from Crenichthys baileyi, assembly GCA_036173005.1. Lineage (NCBI taxonomy): Eukaryota > Metazoa > Chordata > Actinopteri > Cyprinodontiformes > Goodeidae > Crenichthys > Crenichthys baileyi. Next base: position 29,600 of record JAHHUM010001268.1, read on the forward strand.
TCAGGGCTCACTGAAGCTGCAACAGGCATGTCCTTCACATTAACAGTCAAAGAAAAAGACACCTAAAAGGGAGTTAATCTGTAAAAATGTTCTATTGTATGACCCGTTTGCCTGCAGTTGGGGTAACTGAAGCTACAAGACCCATCTTGCTGCTTGAGAGGACTTTATAACCTTTGCTTCTCTAAGAAGCGGCATGAAGACTGAACAGGAAAATCAGGGGAATAAATGAGATTCAAACAATCTGCAACCACTGACTAAATGCCTATCACCACAGTGTGCTCTGCCGGCTGCAAACAGCTGCTTTCCTATGTTGCAACCATCACCATAGCAGATACAGATAAGATACAGAAGCCAAACATACCACTGAAACAAAATGTTTTGAGTTTAATGAAAACAATTGTTCAGTTATGTCAAGCTGACATGACACGACCTCTTGCCATGGAGCCTGGCCAGAGAATTTGGATGTTTGGACACTGAGTACCGCCACAATCCGGTGTGTCACTCAGATAATGAAGTCATGTTATCAGGGAACCGAAAAGACTCTGGCAGACATTTTGAAGCACAACATTCATTACCCCAAAAACACACAGCTCAGTCATATGCAGCCAAGTCCTCATTTAAATTCAAACCTCTATAACTGCAGTTCATATAGGCATAAAAATCCAGTTAGAGCTGGTTCCAAACAAATCATTTTAAAATACCAGGGCTGACACTTACTGTCTTAAAGCATACAGTTTATCATAATAACTTTATAAAACGGTTTGACTAAATGCAATATGATTTAGCCTTACTCTAGTTGCACTGCTTCAAAATACAGTTTGAGCACCTTCATCTTCTCCAGCTCCTGAAGCTGCTCCTGCAGAGCTTCATTTTCACTGCTCAGCTGCGTGCTCCGCTCCTTGTGTGTGCGCATCACTTCTTTGCACTTCTGCAGCAAGTTTTCTTGCCTCCTCACCCTCTTCTGAAGAGCCTCCATGAGTTTGGCTGGATCACTGTTGCCCTCTACTGGCCAAAGAAACCCAATGCACCAGTCAGAAAGAATCAAGCTACCTAACCTGAAAAAAAGTCATATACTAAAACACAGTTAAATCTAAAGTGCATTACAGGGGTATTCACACCCATAGCACCTTTTAACATTTTGTTATGTTACAATCATACAGTTCATTTTTCTAAACAAATGAATTCTTGCATCGTAGTTCTGGCTGTATGTTTTAGGGCCACTGTCGTACTAGAAGGCAGACCTCCACGCTAGTTTTCAGTCTCTAAGGGGTTTCTCCCAGGATTGCCCTGTATTTAGCTCCATCTAGCACCCCCCCTTCACATCCGTCAAGCTTCACTATTTCTGCTGAAGAGAAGCACACCCACAGCATGATGCTGCCAACAGCACGTTTCCCTGGGGGGATGGCGTGTTCGTGTTTAGGCCAAAAGGTTACATTTTTGTCTCATCTGACCAGATCTTCCACATGTTTGCTCCACCCTTTATGTTGCCTTTGGCAAACTACTTCTGGAGGCTTTCTTTCATCAATAGCTCTCTTATTGCCACTCCCCAATAATAGCTAGAGCTATGGAGTGCATGCAGCTCCTCCAGAGTTAATGTAACCCTTATGGCTCATTCAGCTAAACTGCCTCTCAGGTGTTTAAAGGCTGGGATATTACTACCTCCTACAAGGTTATGTATTTGTCTGCATTTGTCCGTCCCGTCTGTCTATAATTAGATTTTGGTGGTGATGCGGAGAACCATCTGGATCCAGGATTTCTTTAATGGATTCTTTAACATTGTCAGACCACGGCTTGGCAACTTGGAAGTCCCACCTGGTTCCTCACCCTGTCAGCAGCTGACATACAGTGGCCAGAAATCATCTAGAGCATAGAAATAAGCTGACATGTGTCAATGACCCTATTGCCTTGGTGGAGGTCTGCGCTCTATGAATGCTTTTCTAGTTGTGAAATATAACTTTAAATGTCTCCAAAACCTTCGCCCTGACCTGTTTGCTGCACTCCTTGGTTTTCATGATGAAGTTTGCTCACACATGTTCTGTAACAAAGCTCTGAGGCCTTCAAAGAACAGACAGACTTAAACTGAGAGTGAAGTACAAACAGGTGGCTTCTCTTTACTAATTAGGTGTTTCCTAAAAGCACCAGATCAGTGGATTTCATTTAGGAGAATCAGAGTAAAGGGGGCTAAATGAAAATGCAGATTACACATTGTAAAGATTTTAGTTTGTAGAAAGTTTTGCATGTTTCCTTTTGCTTTCATTTTATAATTTTGCACCGCTTTGTGTTTGTCAATCAAATAAAATCCCCGATGATGAGTTGTGATGTGAAATATTAAAGGGATTATTAAATGAATACTTCTGCAAGGCATTAGACAGATTAATTAAGAGTCTACCCACCCTCAGGTATCTCCGGTTCCAGCCGTTGTTCTTTAGATGGACTCTGAGCAGCAGAGGTAGAATCTGAAGCCACTTCAGACTGAAGAGCATCACCCTCAGAGGGGAGCGGACCATCAGAAACTCCCTTTACTCGCTTTTTGAACAAGGCAACCTTTTTAAGTGGAGAAAAAGAAGAAAAGAAAAACTTTAAATAACATCCAAATTCAGACTATCAAAAAAATATTTATTTTCTAAATCAGCAATCAGTTAATTTTAAAATTTAATATAGAAATTTTTGGGGAATTAGATATTTAATTATGAGTGCAGAAAATTGTTTATCTTCGGCATCTTGAGTGTATTTGTTTTATATAAACTGCTCTGTTTGCTTTGCCAAAAAACAAAAAAAACTTTGAGGCAAAAGTTAAGACAAGTCTTCAACAAGAAAATAATATATAGTCAGGGTTAACTAATTTATATATTCAACTTTTTATCCCAAAATAAAAATATTCACACTAATCTTGAGGTTTTTCAGTGGTTACTCACCTGTGTTTGAAGGACAGTGATCATCTGATCCTTCTCCTCCAGTGCAGCATCAAACTCATCTTGGAGGTGTTTCTTGGCCTGCTGGTCCATTTGAAGTTCCTAGAAATGCATCACAAAGTTGATTTACATGCACAACTTCCATGACTAACAGGCAGATATCAGCCTTTCTTCATAACAAAAGTACCTCTCGAAGCTCCCCTATCCTGCGCAGGGCTTTATCTTGACTCTGACTGAGGATGGTCTAAGTGGAGCAAAAACAAAACATCTGAATAGCTTCCAAACATGTTTAAATAAAATGAAATTTGTAGTTACAGTTGAAAGTACCTGCGTTTTCTCTTTTTCTCGCTGCACTGTGCGGTACGCGGTAACCAGCTACATGACAAGAAATTGGCATAAAAGTAAGATTTGTTGAACTCATTCCCATTTATGATTTTTAATCTCCTAGCAGCCATTACCGTCTCTCACCTCCGAGTACTTCCCCCTGTACTTCCCCAAACTCCTCTCCACTTGAAGCAATCGGTGCAACAGCTGCTCTTTAGAAAGAGCATCTGCACTTCCTGGTGGATCCTCAGCTTCACTCTCGATATCTGAGGGCGGATCATATGCGGGGCCCCCCGAGGGCTCGTTTTCTCCCAAAGGTGTCAGCGAGTCACGTGAGGCGCTCCGAACGAGGTTTTCTTTGGATGAGGAGCGGAACAGATTTTCGGCCCGACTGGCACCGCCACGAATCAGCGACTCCATTGAAGGAACTTTCAGCTTCTGTACAAATGACTGTGAGTCCTCTCTCTGTGGACAGCATGAAAAGTGAAAATATCAGGGATTGTGTCACAAATTTTCTGAAATAAGCTGATAATCAAAGGATGTATAAACATACATTAGGAGAAGCACTTCCATCCCCATTGATGCTACCTCTGGGAGATCTTGCAGGTCCTCTAGAGGCATTCTGCAGGATATAAACGCATGATCAGATAAGAAAAAGCCATGACAATGAACCTGGGCCAATTAGTCATCCACACCCAGCATGGCTCTCCCTGATTGCTCTGAAGGGAGCAATATTAGTATTGCTGGGAGCAATGCAGGTGCAATGGGTACCCTCATGCAATTTGGAAAAACAGAGGGGTTAAATACACAAAAGAAGGCATCTCTACTGTACAAGAAACTAAAAAGGGGTTAAAAAGTTACTACAGAGAACAGCCATGAGCTCAGAACAAACAGTTATCCCCAAAACACACCGCTTGTGACCTAGATGCTCTGAGATCGAGTATTCACGCAAGAGTATGTACTGGAAATCATGTTTAACGCATACCTGATGATAATCTAAATAACACATTTAAATGCAAAATTTCACACTCACCACTAATTCCCAAAACTTCTGCTATCTCTAGGGATGGGTACCGAATTCAGTACTTTTATAGGTACCGACCGATTTCCGACAGTACTACCGTTTACGGATTCACGTAAAATCAAATGGAACTATGTTTCGGTACCGCAACGCATCATTGTGACACTAAGGGAGTGGAAGGGCTGGCGATTTTCCATGCCGGACATGAACACAGCACTGCACGCACAAGAGCGTCATGACGTCAGCAGCCGCTAGTATCGTCAACAAAGCATGGCTGATTGAAAGCGTTTGAAAGTATGGCTCCACAAAATGCGATGCAGATTAAAGTCGATGCAATATTTGTGACGCGAAGTGCAAGGCCAGTGGTGGGAATACTTCTAATCTGATGAAGCACCTGGTTAAGCACAAGATTTTTCTCAAGGCTGAAACTGCAGCCTCAGATCTATGGCTACAACTCCTGCATTCAGCAGCGTCAGCATGCCTGCATCCGTTAGCGACTCGTCGTCTGCAGCCAACGACATGGCTGGGTTTTAATTTGTGCGTTATTTAGAAAAAACACTGCTTAGTCAGTTAAGGGTTTTCATGTGGAAGAAATGTTTGAAACAACTAAGCTGTTACAATACAAACAGCTGGATGCTGTTTTGATACATTCATTAAAATTTATATGTTGAGAAACAAATATGTTAAATAGAAAATGTTTTAGATTTTATTATTAAACGAATTAGCATTTATTACCACGTAAACACACACAAAAGTACTGAAAACTGGTACCGTTGAGTACCGTATCAATTCCCAGGTACCAGGTATCGGTACCGTATCGGTTCAAATGTGAAAGGTACACATCGCTAGCTATCTGCATCCATGCTTTTTCTTTCTGTCTGTCATAAAACTGTTCTCTACTTCGACAATCAATTGCTCGTTGTCGTGTTTACTTCGAAATCTGACCATTTACGTTTGTTTTTCCCCGAAACGGATGTGTTTTACTTTCCCACCGTGTGTCACTTCCTGTCTGACTCCTGACATTCCCCTCAACCTGCAGCGTAAGTCCGACCAAAACAGACCTCTGGTGTATCCTGGTCAGACAGTCGGAGGTGCAGTCGCGGAGAATCGTGAGCGACCTGCACGGCTCAGTTCACTACAACATCTTCTAACTGCTACGGACATCACTCGACCCAATTTCTGTCGGAGCTTATGCCAAAACGGATCCAGTGTGTTTTGGGGGTAAAAGTCAAGTAGTAGGTCCAGTATTTGAATTAAAGATGCTTGGCAGCACTGTGTGAAGCTGTATTAGAAGAACACAAAGGCATAGCAGAAGTAGGTGAATATTTAGCAGCCTAGTTGGTTTGGTTGACTTGTTATCACAGCTTCAGAGAAAGCAAGTCTTCTCCTCACTTGTCCAGCTCCAAAATACTCCTTCTGGGTTACAGAGCAAGTAAATGCATCGTTTCTAATTTTTTTGCAATGTAATTTGTGACTGGAATATTTTAAAGAAACAGGGGAATTTATGTTTCTGCTTAACTGAGTTTATAAGGCCAGAGGTATGCTTAAAAACATTTCGGAAACAGGATTTTCCAAACTAAAAGGGTAATTCAGGATATTTTAGGTGAGGTTCTGTTAAAAGTTAGAAGCAATTAATGTCCTACCTGCAGTAGACAACTCTTTTGGTGTTTTCATTTAGTATAAATCTAGATTAATTCGGCTGAATCAGACTTGAAGTTGACATGAAAGCAATTTATGTGGCCACTATTTTATGAGCCTTTAGGAAGCTGATTATTTACACAGAAATTGTAGATAGGAGGTGGTGCACCGCTGCAGACATTCCTGCAAGAAACACGTACCAAGAACAGAACACGTTAAGCCTTTCTGATCAGCCAGCAGAGGATAATCTTTTTATTTCGAATTCAATTACTGTCTGTTGCATAGTGGTGCAATTGCACTACTTATGCATTACTGATGTACTGCCAGTTCCTATTTGATAATAGGGCAGCTTTATCTATAGAGCAGTATTTGAATTTATGGAACTCTGACTGTTTGATTTATTGCCAGAAAATAAAATACTTTCTGTCCCTTTTAAAAAAATATTGTGATGAAGTCCTAACACTGATCCCTGTTTTTTTAATTAGCAATCTTTTACCAACTGGCATTTTTAACTGAATTTTACTGCATTTTATTATAACTAATTAAACTGAAACGTATGTAAAAAATTTAATCTATGAAGCGGTCTAAGAAAGTGAGTTGAGATGATATTTCTTGTGAATTAGTGTTAAAGAAATAAACTGAACTATAAAAAGATATGATTGTTAATTTAAACTATGTTATTGATTTTTATACTGCCTTGCTTTTCTATTGCTCTGCTCTCTGTACATGTGTCCCAATGACTCCCACATTCCTTGTGAAAATAATCAGCCTGTGTAGATAACTGCCCATTGCAATCTGGACGATGCTTTAAGGTCAGAAAATAGCATTTGCGAAAACTGCAACAATTGGAGTTGTTATGAGACAGTCCGGTTTTACCGTTGTTTCCTCTTCAACTAGTTTATAAGCGTCAGCCTCTAGGAGCAACTAATCTACTGCAGGTAAAATATGAACTGATTATAACTGATAACAGAGCCTCACTTCAGAAATGCTGAAATATCCTTTTAATAGGCATCAAAACGAGCCATGTTGGGTTTATGTCCAGTCCACAGATCAAATGGTTTCTGGGAGTAAAAGATGTAAATACTCCAGAAGTACAAATTTATTCTCAACTAACAATTAAAAACATTTGTATTACTATATTAAACAAGATTACAAATGAACAAATTACAAAAAAAAAAAAATTCACTCGTGCCTAATGTTTTGTAATAAATGTTATCACACTGAAGTGTTAGCTGCCTCTTTATCTTTTCTTCATGTTAAAATCAGCACAATGACTCATTACAAAGGAGTGTATACAACAAAAGTGGAAGACGTCTCTAAAACCGTTGCTCTTCAGCAAAGAAAACCCTGCATCACTGAGGCGGAGTAAAAACACTGAAATCGTCTTAAACAAAGAAACTACACGTAAAGCTAACCCTCTGAGCCACAAAAAGGTACAAAAAACAACATACAAAACTAAATTTAATGAAACTGTTTGATGAACTGTAAAAGATTTAGAAATCCACATTATGTGAAGACATAATGTTGCTGGAACATGACAAAAACGATGAGATGAATTGAAGATAATGTATCTGGTACTGCAGAGCTTCCATCTACAGAATACTGCAAATCCCCATCAGATGGATAGATGATGGCTGACCCGGTCCATCCCTCTGAACAGATCAGGGCTGTTTTCTCCTTTTTTCAAACCGCACCTATGCATCATATTGAATTATTTAGATTAAGATTAACAGCAAAGCCTGCGACAAGGACATAAACGTGTGACTGCAAAAGAAATTTGAGATGTAGAGAGTTGCCATATCAAACCTTTGCTCTATTGCACACTATTGAGTTTTCTCCTGTTGGGTTTGTGTCAGTGAAGCTAAATTAAAGCTGCAAAGTCAGTAATGAATCTGCAAAACACTTTTTTCCTTTTCTGGTAAATGTTTCCTGCATTTTTTATATAAACAAAGATTACATAAATAACTGTTTAGTGCTATACTCTTTAAAAGAAAAAATTATCCAAAATCTGTATGTCAGCCCTCAAATTTGTATCTTTCTGTAAAAGCCTGATCGCTGCATTTTTATATTGTGTAATTGATCGGTTTTCATTTTTTTCCCCCATCGAAAAGAGCACATCAAGTAGAGAAGTACCAAGAAATCAGCTTGTTAGTGGAATCAGACGATTTTTCTGTTTAATCCGCCCTCACCGGTACACAGTCGAACAGAAGTCAACATCTATGCACAAACGGGTCACTCTTACATCAAAACACTTTGAAAAGCTATTTGATTTGATTTATTTGATTTAGGCAGCAAGACAGCGAGAGAGAAAGACCTTCAGCAGATATCAGGAAGGCTTCACAGAGTACATCAGCAGTGCTCTGCTACATCCTTTTGAGCGTTCAACCCCGTCTATCACGGAAGGTGCTGGATTTGGAAATGTTGGCAGCCTTTTGGAAATCCCAGACAGTTTAACATTTAAACTCTTTATAGATTTTGTATTTGCTTTTAGTAATAGGTAAAAACCCTGTTTTTACAGCTACTGGTCTCTCACACTGTGACGTCACGTCTGCTCCTTATATCAATAACTCATGACGGCAAAAAGCATGAGGGGTATAAAAAAAATGTATTTTCATTGCTGTCAATTACAATCTTAAAGAGAAATAGGAATCGGCTAAAATCGGAATTAGCAAGTCAAAGCTTTAAAAAAATCAGAGATCAAAACCCGGTCAAATAAATTAGTGTCGGTGCATTCATAATGTGAATTGTTAATGTGTCAATTAACAGTTTGGTGCAGTACAAAACTCTCCTAAAATCAAAGCGTCATCTGTCGAACTCAGAGTCACTGACAAAACAGATATTTTAAACTAACACTCAGAATATATAATATTCTTCATTTGTTTTCTAAAAAGACGACAGCCTTCACAGGCAGCTGGCACTAAACTTTCTGCTAGCGCTGTATTTGCACTGTATACATGGAGATACAGTCCACATTTCAACCGCCTGGAGACTGTTTGTCCATCTACTAATCATGTATTGTTAAACACTGAAATACTATGAGCCATTCAGACAGAGGCTCATCTTACAAGCCAGTCATCATTAAAGATTTTTACATATAATTAGTAACAACTGGTTTTAAACTAGTACCTCATGAATCAAGGTAAAGTAAGAAACTTGGTCTTTGTATGATTGTTATGAAATTGTATTTTTTCCTTCTGAAATAATATAGAACAAAAAACTAATTTATCGACACTAAATGAAAGTGATAAATAGAATGCACTGGGTTTGTTTATTTGGAAGAGTTCTGCTCAATTTATCATTTCTACCGCTGCAGAAAATGTCAATTCTCCAAATAAACAGACCTGTTGAGAGAAGGGACAAAGGCCACAAGGCAAAATAGCAGGATGTTAAGAGGCCTAAAGGCAAGCAACTCAGCCTACCAAAGGACAAAGGGGGAGTATTACATTTTTTCCAGGTTAAGATAACTTAAAGGTTGGGCAAAAAACAAACACAGGGCACAACGCAAAGAAGAATCTATCCCACAATATAAACCACATCTCCCATCAGATGCAGGGCCAGGTTATTGCATGAGATGCCTTCTTAATGCTAAATCCAAAGCAAACAGGACCAGGGAACAAGCTGTCCCTACTCGAGACACCTTCCTCAAACGATTCCCCAAAGGCGCAGAAGACAGGAGGAAGGAACGGGACAGGGCGAGGAGGAGGAGAAGGAGGAGCAGGAGGACGAGGCAGGAAGTGAGGGCGAACTCACCACACTGGCTACCTGGGCCGTTTTGGGTTGTTTTGAATGGTCCAGAGCAAAGATAGTATACTCAGAGAGAAAAGCGGGCTCTGCTATCATCCCGGCCAGCATCTGACCCCATCAGTGCAGAAACGGGACGAAAGGTGGGGAAAGGAGAGGAACACAGAGAGCAATGAGAAAAACAACACCATGAAAGTGAAACAGCGCTGAGGGAGGAGAGGGGATGTAGCCAGTCTGTCCATCGTAGGCTGGTTGAGATGGATGGAAAAGAGAAAGCAGACAGTGAGATAGAGGGAGAGAAACGACATGGACTGGAAGAAAAATAAGAAAAGCTGAAAGTGAAAGAATTAATTAACATCAATGTCATGAACAACAGTTTGACATCTCTTTTAAATTTCACAAATGTTTGGCAAATCTGTTTCCATTAACCAAACAAAACATTCTAAAAGAGACAAAGATGTCAAAATGTTACAGATTTGTGAGATGGAAAAAAAGATGTTGTGATGCCACCAAAACCTTTTGCTTATCCTATGGTACAAAAACACATTGTATTATCTGTTAAAGGCAGAAACTAGAGCATTGAATATTGACCTAAAAGGCATTATTACTGTCCAATCATGTGGTGTGTGAGCTAATAATAAGTAGAAAATTACTTTGGACTGAGCCAGCTCTTCTTTTAATGAATAATACAAAACAAAGACATATTTAAACAGTAAAGGTTCAAATGTTAGCTTGTCAGGACACACACTAACCATCATCTCGTCGTCATGACCAGCACGCCTCAACATCCCTAAGTGCTTTATATTTACCTACAGATACTCGTACAGCCTAGCCCATATCTGCTGGAACAAAACAACCAGTCACCAGAAACAGAAAAACACTGAAAGGAAGGTACATTAATTACTCATAAACACTGGAAAATATAGGCCGCTGTCCTAAATGAAACCCTATATCGATTGTGTTTAATAATATGTTGCTGTCTTGTTCACCGTCTCCTTGCAAAGTAATCAGCAAGGCTAGATGTGTTACTGGTGTAGCAATAAGCAAACAGAAATATTGCTCAAGAGAGAAAATCAGTGTGTAAGCTGGGTCGGTGCTGGCTGTTTGAACACAAGCACAAACAATGCATATTCATTCCAGACAAACATATCTATCACAGATCGGCTCCATGCTCACCTGTCTGTCACTGGGAGAGGGGGAGCCATCATGAAGGAAAGGGGGGGTCTGACTGCTGCGCCGATCTCCACTGCCCATCTGTCAGGATAAACTCATTAGTCTTTAGGATCTTTCATTTTAAAACAAGGTTATTGGTCAATGTTTTTCTATATGACTATAATACTACTGTGAACTTGATGGATAATTAACTGTCATCTACCTCAACTGTTCTCCTTCAAATCCTATAATCCTGACATACTAGTTTTAAAAAAGGCACGCAGTGGGTTCTACAAACCGCAAAACACACCCAGAAAAATAACTTGGTTGCAGTTAGATCTATTAAAGGTCTTTGATCCATAACGATTAACCTAAAAGAGAATGCATGAGCATGCTCATGAGCTCCACCTCTCTCAAAGACAATATTACTTCGCATGACCGAAAGCACATTGTTGCTAAAGAAGCAATGACTTATATTTTTGCACAGCATAATATATGTTATGGAAGACCTCTTATAATTTTATAGCCCCATCAGATCATGGTTCTATGATAAATATGCAATCATAAATCCCCCTTTACAGATCACTTTTGTTGATCCTATCTGAGCTTTTAGAACATTACGTGGGTCTGTGGAACCAAATAACTCAGCAGCAGTGACATGAGCACATGCATAAAATAAGGGTCAGGCATTTCACCTAGACCCAGTAATAACTGGTTGAGCTGCAAGCCACGGTCCTCATGCTGGTAACAAATGCACTCAGTGCTTAATATACAAGAAACGTTGTTGAATTTCATCCTTAGACGTATCTGCATCAGTGCTGATCAACTTTTTCAGGATCATGGAGTGGCAATGGTCAGGTTATAGCCGAGACTGTGCTCCAGCTGATGTCCTTGCTTCGTAACATAATGCTGCCACCCACTTGTTTTGAAATCCCAGATTACCCTTTCCATATCAGGGTCAATACGACTCTGCATGTCTTTAGAAATGCTAGCTACACTTATTGCTAGTATAAGATGCTAAAAACCATTTCAAATTTGGACTCATTTTCTATTGGCTATGAGATGAGGACAATAACACTGCTTTACAGTGATCACTTTTTCCTCACAGCAGCATGTCGACACCTTTGCTTGTAATTATATATAATATAATATATTATATATATAATATTATATATATATATATATATATATATATAATATATATATATATATATATATAATTAACGACTTCTCGTAGTGGGAAGGCAAGTAAGTGCATTTTCAATGCTTTTCTAAGATTTTCTTATATTATGATTCTTCAAGTGGCATCCCAACTGAACAAAATTGGTAATGGCTAGGGATGCTCTGATATTAAAATTTGAAGCAGTGTCAATGTTAATATTGGTGTAATGGCCAATAACCAATATTATATATACATTTCCCTACCTATTTGACACCACAAAAAATGGACCAGAACGCTGATATTGACTCGCTGCTTCAGTTAAACACCCCACAACCTTGTGTAGCAACTATTACAGGCCCAAGCAAATACCACATGGTCAACCCCTCCCATTGGGGTATTGGTTATTAATATCAGCCCAGTGTTACTTAATGGATCAATACCAATATTTTAAAAAAAGACTAACATCGGCCGATACTGATGTTAATGCCAGTATGATGTGCATCCCTAATATTGGCAGGTCAAAGCTTTCAAAAGCCTAATCGATGCATCGCTATACTGATAGAGGATCTGTCATGAGGCAATTACTGGTCTTCAAATTCATCATACAGTTTGCCATCTTCTTCTAGCCAGAAAGATTTTAAGCAGGAAGGGTTATTAACAGCAGGCAAGATACTTCCTATTGAACATCACTGGTCAAATAATGACTCACCAAGAAACTCATTGCAAAATGTTAAATAGTCAAGACAATTAGCAGCTTCTCAGAGCAACAAGGGAGTTTTTGGTAACAGTGTTTATATTTTGTATTACTAACCAAACATAGGAGTAATAAGTAAACCACAGAGAAATATATGAACCTTTAGATCACTGCAGGTGAAACTTTTAAAACAAAAATAGACAAATGTTCCACCTGGGGCGCAACTTTGCTTAGGTTCTCTTAAATTTAAGACATTCAGAGAAAAAGGGGCATTTGACATCAGTTGGATTACTGAGGCTCCAACAAACAGAGCAACTATCGGACTTCAGTCTGCAACCAAAACAAGCAGCATAAAGTCACGCCCAACCTGTCAACGTGCTTCAAGAGATTTAAAGCTGGTATGTTCGCTTAGAACAAGTCATGGTTCACTCATTAGGCGATTTTGTTTTCTATCTGGGACAACAAGAATTACCAGTTCAAGTTTGCTTTTAACTAACCTCTCTAGCAACAAACAGCTAACCCTCAACAAATGTCTTAGCCGGGTGCTAATCTTTACATTTTAAGTTTAGTAAAGTTGACTACGTATTATTTAGACGGAACATCACAGAGGACTCGCCTCAAATCATAAACCATGTTTTGGCAACACTTTAGCTAGTTTATGAGCTGGTATCCTTGCAGTAACATAAACAGACGTTAGCTGTTAGCTCAACTAACCTGGGCCTGCTGCTGTGCTGCCTGCGCATTCCTCTGCGGCGACTGCTCCTCATTTATCTTCTGCTTAAGCCTTTTAAACATCTTGTCACACCGACAGCAGCAGGAGAGGAAAAGTCAACTGTCTGTTAGTGAACTGTTTGGTTTTATTTTGTTCAACCCAACATCCAGTCCTCAGGGCCTGGCTTCCCTGTTTGCTTGTGATTCCCTGCAGGTGACAAAAGTATCTGCGCATGTGCGGCCTACGTGGAGGAAAACTGGATGTTCCGATTTAAAGGGCCAGTCCGGCCTAAATTCCACTTGGGATATACAGGGGTTGGACAATGAAACTGAAACACGTGGTTTTAGACCACAAAAATTTATTAGTATGGTGTAGGACCTCCTTTTGCGGCCAATACAGCGTCAATTCGTCTTGGGAATCACATATACAAGTCCTGCACAGTGGTCAGAGGGATTTTAAGCCATTCTTCTTGCAGGATAGTGGCCAGGTCACTACTGATACTGGTGGAGGAAAACGTTTCCTGACTCGCTCCTCCAAAACACCCCAAAGTGGCTCAATAATATTTAGATCTGGTGACTGTGCAGGCCATGGGAGATGTTCAACTTCACTTTCATGTTCATCAAACCAATCTTTCACCAGTCTTGCTGTGTGTATTGGTGCATTGTCATCCTGATACACGGCACCGCCTTCAGGATACAATGTTTGAACCATTGGATGCACATGGTCCTCAAGAATGGTTCGGTAGTCCTGACGCGCCCATCTAGCACAAGTATTGGGCCAAGGGAATGCCATGATATGGCAGCCCAAACCATCACTGATCCACCCCCATGCTTCACTCTGGGCATGCAACAGTCTGGGTGGTACGCTTCTTTGGGGCTTCTCCACACCGTAACTCGACCGGATGTGGGGAAAACAGTAAAGGTGGACTCATCAGAGAACAATACATGTTTCACATTGTCCACAGCCCAAGATCTGCGCTCCTTGCACCATTGAAACCAACGTTTGGCATTGGCATGAGTGACCAAAGGTTTGGCTATAGCAGCCGGCCGTGTATATTGACCCTGTGGAGCTCCCGACGGACAGTTCTGGTGGAAACAGGAGAGTTGAGGTGCACATTTAATTCTGCCATGATATTGGCAGCCGTGGTTTTATGATTTTTGGATACAATCCGGGTTAGCACCCGAACATCCCTTTCAGACACCTTCCTCTTGCGTCCACAGTTAATCCTGTTGGATGTGGTTCGTCCTTCTTGGTGGTATGCTGACCTTACCCTGGATACCGTGGCTCTTGATACATCACAAAGACTTGCTGTCTTGGTCACAGAAGCGCCAGCAAGATGTGCACCAACAATTTGTCCTCTTTTGAACTCTGGTATGTCACCCATTATGTTGTGTCCATTTCAATATTTTGAGCAAAACTGTCCTCTTACCCTGCTAATTGAACCTTCACACTCTGCTCTTACTGGTGCAATGTGCAATCAATGAAGACTGGCTACAAGGCTGGTCCAATTTAGCCATGAAACCTCCCACACTAAAATGACAGGTGTTTCAGTTTCATTGTCCAACCCCTGTAAATACAGCATATATGCATTTACTCCGTTTGTTATATCAACACAAAGTAGTGTATAATTGTGAGGTGGATGAAAATTATATATTGTTTTCAATTTATGTTACAAATAAGAATTGTAAAAGTGTGATGTTCAATGTATTTAGTAGGTTTTATTCTCACATACCTAAATTAAATTTAGTAATTTCCTTCAGAAATCACTTACTTAGTTGATTTTTTACCTGTGTGTAATTTCCTCTCAGTATAAACACGTTCTTTGAAGGCCTCATAGGTTTGTTGGTTAGTGGACATTAGTGAAGAGACAGCATTATAAAGTCCAAGGAATACACCAGACAGGTCAGGGACAAAGTGTGAAGAAATCTATAGCAGAGTTGGGCTTTAAAACAATATCCCAGAGCACTGTTCGGTCCTTCACCTGAAAAATGGAAATAGTATGGCACAACTGCAAACGGAGCAATACATGGAAGTCCACCCAAACTGACAGGCTGGGCAAGGGAGACAATAATTATGAAAAAGCAAAGAGGCCTGTGATAACTCTGGAGCAGCTGTAAATGGTAAACAGTGTGCACTTGTATAGCATTTTAATCATCCACCCATAAACTAAAAGTGGTAGTCTACATTTTAGCCACAGTCTGGGGCAGACTGACAGAGCTTTCTGAACAACTTCAGCATGCACGGCTGGTGAAGTGTCTTGCCCAAGGACACAACAACAGACATACAGAGTGGGGCTTTAAACCAGCAACTCACCAGTTACAGGACAAACCCCTACCACCTGAACCACTGTTGCCCCGTTGTTGCTGTAGTGGTCCACAGGTCAGGTGGAGGAATCTGTTGAAGGACATTTATTTGTCACTCCACAAATCTGTCCTTTATGGAAGAGTGATGAACAGAAAGTTATTCCTGAAAAATAGCCATGGGGAATCTTTTATGCATGTAGGGGACAAAGCAAAAATGTGGAAGAAGGTGCTCTGGTCAGATGGCACCAAACATAAACATTTTGAGCTGTGCACAAAAGGCTATGTGTGGCCGATAAAACAACACAGCACATAATTCTGAATACACAATCTTCACACTTTTCTTCTGTACGGAAACTGATCAGAATATATGAAGCTAAATACACGACAAAACAGGGATATAAGAAAATTGACAAAAATGAAAAAAGTGGTGTCTAAGATATCTGTTCTTCTATTTTCCCATTTTTGCAGGTGATATATCGACATGATGTGCAAGAGGTTCATACAAACA
Source organism: Crenichthys baileyi (assembly GCA_036173005.1). Taxonomy (NCBI): domain Eukaryota; kingdom Metazoa; phylum Chordata; class Actinopteri; order Cyprinodontiformes; family Goodeidae; genus Crenichthys; species Crenichthys baileyi. The sequence continues at coordinate 45,767 of JAHHUM010001268.1, forward strand.
CAATGAAGATTCACTGTGGATGTATGCAACAGTCTTATTTGGACATAAGAGGGCGCTGCTTAATCATGTCGGCAAGATTTACCTTCAGGTCAGTTGAAAACACATCTAACTAGTTTTCCTTTTATCTTGCAGACACTAATCTAGACTTATGGTCTGATTTGTATTCTTTTTGATAGAACCTCAAGTATTTAATTATCATTCGAATGAATGAACCTACAGTGTTACTCAGTGTTGCAACCTTTGCAGCTTTCTGTGTGGTAATTAATGCCTCTTTTCCTCTACACTTGCATCATTGCCAGGTTTTCCACTGCAAAGCTGTTGAACAGGGTCCAAAAGATAGTGTCCTAAGAACCAAATTATCTCATCCCATAATTCCTTTTTGCACAATTTCTGCTGAGCACCAAGATTTTGTGCTATAGAAAATACACTTAAAAGGTTCATACTTTCAATAAAATACATGTTGTCACACTATTGTATAAGGAAAGATATTATGAAAAATGAGAATATTCAAAATGCAAATATTTATTAAAAACTTAAATTAAATAAATAATCCAAAAAACTACAGAAACCCTGCTTTATGACGTGAAACTATATAATACCAACACTTAACTTGTGATTTAACTTTTTTAGTTTATAATTTGTCTTCACTGTAAGATACTCTTTTTCTTGCCATATATGACAGACACATCAAAATGCTCTTGTTATGCATATGATCTGTGCTGAAATCCCAGCATTCTGGTGGGTCATGTTAATCTCATATCGATGCGCATTCAAAAATAGAGCATGCATCTTGCTCTTCTGAGTCATAGTGTCCTCGGGTAATGCAATGAAAACAGCAACAGACAGAGAAGTTGATGGAGAAGATCACATCGTAGGCATGAGTCATGGTTTAAATAGGTGGTATTTTCCCTCTTCTGGGATTGGGCCATGTGGACATATTCTGAATCACACTTGTCTTTCAGCTTTAGAGGGAATATGAATTTTGCAATCCTAAGCTGCAATTCCTTTAAAATGAAAAGAACAATATGATTTACATTTTTAGCATTTTGAGTCTAAAGCCTTCGACTCAATTAGAGATCAGAGTTGATCTCTGACGGATGGCTGGTACAGTGAGTGCAAGCTATGGGTGCCTAACGGCAAAGTGATTCCACTCCCCTTTACTGTGCCGCAGTTAATGCTTCATCCCTGGACATTCAGCTCAGGGGACATGAAGTTGAAGAGGAATCGGTTACTGATGTTCTCCTGGCATTTTTCTGGAACTTCGAAACGAAAGACATTAGATTTTATTGGACGTTATGAGTCATATATTGCTGACTATTCTTTTTAAAGCAGTCCAAGCAGAAAATCATTTGCAGTCTGTAGTTAACAAATACAGGACTTCTAGATTAATTTTTGTGCCTTGCAAAAGTAGCAATTTCCCTTGAACTTATACACATTTTGTCATGTTACAGCCACAAACATCAATGTATGTTATTGATATCTTATGTGACAGACCAACAAAAAGTAGCACATAATTATGAAAAAGATGGAAATGGTTTTCTTTTTTTTTCTATATATAATAATTTAAAAGTGTGGCATGCATACAGTATGTATTAAGCCCTTTTTATTCTAATACCTCTAATTAAGCTAAAGTGCAACCAACTGGCTTCAGATGTTACCTAATCACTTAAAGTAGAGGCCACCAAAAATGGTTCACAAGCACAACTGCAAACCTGATTAAACATGGCCATCAATTTAAACAGACAACAAACAGTCATATTATATCAAAACCGAACTTTCTGGCCTTTTTGCAAAACCCTTTATGTGTTAGAAAGCTAACACTGCACATCACCCTGAACATACCCTCCTTACAGTGAAACTTGGTTGTTGCAACAACATTTGGTGGGAAAGCTTTTTTCAGCATCAACAGGGAAATTGATCAGAACTGATGGGAAGATGGATGAAACTATATACAGTAAAATCCTGGAAGAAAACCCTTCAGATGCTGCGGAAGAACCTAGGACTGGGACGGAGGTTCACCTTCTAGGAGGAGAACAACCCTAAACATACAGCCAGAGCTACAATGGAATGGTTTAGATCAAAGCACATTCATTCATAGAATGCCAAAAACAAAGCCCAGACCTAAGTCCAATGTAGAATCTGTGGCAAAACTTAAATACTGTCACAGAACATGCTCTCTGTACCATGATCAAAAATTTAACTTGACCAACTTTGAAAAGAAGAACTGTCAAAAAGTATTAGATTGTAGATGTGCGAGGCTGGAAGAGACATTCACCAAGAGACCTACAGCTGTAATCGCAGCAAATAGTGGGTCTATAAAGTATTGACTCAGGATGGCTGAGCCCAAATGCTCCACAGTTTTCAGTTTATTTGTTAAAAATTTTGAAACATTACTGTAAACTAACTTCTTAAGTGTATCCGTCAACATTAGCCAGGACACATTTTGTTTGTAGTGCTAAGCATGGCTGCTGTCATTCAGATGGCTCTAAACACATTTTTGAAGATCTCAAAGTTTAAATTGCAAAGAAAACAATTAATTTGATGTGCATTGTCTAAAGTGCATTTAATTTGAAGCATGCTACGGTAGCAGTAACAGACAGCAGGATCTAAACGGGGCAAAGCATTTTACTGATAGGTGTGTGGCAGACATCCAGAACCAAGGTCCTGCCTGCAGGACAGGAATACAGCCCTAACATTTCCTGTGTCTGGCCCCAAAACTCTGCAGTCTCATTAAATTGCTTCATGCCTAATTGTATCTCTTTAGGGAACCAGACTGATTAAACATTATATATAGCCCTGTTGTTGCTTGTTCTAAACACTCTTTCTCTCTTCCTTTTTCAAAGGCACAGAAAATCCCATATTGTATTTGTTACACTACATTTCACATTTGTTTTCTTTATTTTGTCTTGATGCAAACAATTGTCAGTCATGAACTAAGGTTATGGAGACACATCTTCTAAAAACTGATTGATTTATGGCTAAAGGCCTGTAGACTGGTAGCTCTCGCCCTTTTCCAGTCTCCCATGGTGTCATCATCTGGTTGTTCAATGCTTCTACATCCTGTCACTGCAGGGCTGTGCCAGCTTTGAGAGCCCGTTTCAGAAGCAGTTTCTGGCTGTGTGTCTGTCACTGGCATATGGAGAAAATTTGCACAGCTAAGAGCAGAGGAATGCATTTCATAACCAGCTGAAAAGAGTGATCCATAGTTTTTACGAGCATCTCACAACTCTGGCCATAGAGGTGCAGAGATTAAGAGGAGGCCAATATGGCTAGAAATAGCACTGAAAACAACACAAAAATTACATTTAAATCTGGGGTTGACTCCCTCTACAATCAGAAAGGATATTGTGAAACTGTTTTTTGGTTGTCTTTTCTTTTTGTAGGTACAATTATTGATCAGAAATGTGGGAATTGTAAACATTTTCCAATATTTCATTGGTTATCATATTAATTAAATCACAGAGCCACTTGCTTCTCTGGAACTGCAGGTTGCAGACCCCTGATCTAGCAGATGGAAACTGTGATCCTGCCTCAATACAGCTGAAACTAAAAGTGCATCACCTTCATTTTTAATTCATTGTTAAAGTGAAATTTTAAAGGTAAAAAATGAAATTGGTTCAAGGCACCATTGAGTTACGGTTTCTGTGTCAACACATATCATCTTAAGAAATTGATTTAATATGATGTCTTTAATACAGGGCCCATAACAGGACCCAGTTCTGCAGGGGCACTGGCCCCTGTTGGTCCCTGTCTAGACTGCCCATGGTAGGAGTGTCCCAGTGGAATATTATAACCGCCACCTGGAAAAAGTCTATAACCTGAAATAAGGTTATAGGGGGAAAGGTTACTCTTTAAAATGGGATTTAGCCATTGGCATGTCCTACCAGGAAAGCAGAAAGGTGACGGTAACCATGGCACTCCTCCATTTAACTGAACAGTTGAGTCACAACTGTGAAACACATTGTACAATTTTCACAGCAGGCCCTTTCCTGCTGTAGAAAAATGCAGATGTAGCTTTTTACATGTTAATAGGGGTTCTATGCAGCAGCCTCATGGTGTCATGTCCAATTCATCTACTGGGTTTGTAAAACACCAGTGGCTGAAGAGCAGTTACTGTTAATCAGGAGCAGGTGTGCGTAAATCAGCTGATGGCGGAGAACACATGGAGGACTATGTTAGCCTAACAACTTTACCTAAACCTTGATGCCAAACATAAAGTTTTGTTTTTCTTGTGTCATGGAAGATGAGTAAGTTTTTTTTCTAACACAAGATAAACCACTTCAAGCGTTCCATAATGGTAGTAGCATGAGTGGGGCTACATGCTTATTAATGGTATTTCTTCCAAATACTGGTGTGCTGAAGCTTCATGAAGGATTTGAAGCTTTCTGTGCATTGTGCTGTCATGCATCTTAAGTCCTCAAATTTTTCCTTAATTACACTTTATTCAGAAGTTTTCCACAATGCATAAAATTACGTTTAATGAAAACCTCTAAAAAATGTAGGACATAAGCAATTTTATTTGACGACTATTCTGTTTCAGGTTGAAGATTGTGGCATTTAAATGCAGGAACATAAATTACCTCAGAATACTGTCAGTTTTAGGTTTTCAATCTATATAAATCAGTATCTTCCTTCAGATGCACGAGGTCTTACAGCACTGGGGAGTGGAGCAACAGCTGTAAGATCTCATGGTGCTTAAGCCGAATCAGGAGGACTTTCCAAAGTAAATACAACTCTTTCGTCAGTAGTGGGTCTGTACATTGTCCATTGCAACCAACTGTTGTACTGGCCAATGGACGGTAGTAGTCTCGTTAAGTTTAGTTGTATGGACAAAGGAATGCCATCGGCCTATTCACTGATATGTCCAGTTGGGACCAGAAATGTTGTTTTAGAGACGGTAAAAAACAGCACCGTGTGCACCCAAAGCTTACATGTGCCTGTACATGTAGTGTCTAAAACCCCTAAACAACTGAAAAAGGAGTTGTGTTGTTTAACTGTGCCCGGCTAACAGCTCAGCTGCCCGGGTTATTTCCCCAAGCACACCACATACTGTGTTTCATTATAGTTAAGAAGTTGAAAAAATACCCTGCATTGTAGAGCATGAAGCCTACACACTAATTGATGGATGTTTTTGCTTAATATGGCACGCATTTTTGTTATTTGTTTAAATGTTACAAGATATTTTAAATGTACTGTGTCAATCACAGGATTAAAAGAAAATGACTCAACACATATTCATCTCCACCCTGTAACATGTATAATAAGAGATAATATGCATCTTCCCTTTAAATTAAATCTTCAATAAAAAAATCAATAAAACAGTTTTTCATTTTTATTGATTTCAGGTTATAGCTGTTTGTGTGTTTAATAATAGCCTTTAACAATTTTAGCAACACTGACAACTATTCTGCACATGTGACATTATGTCACTTTAATGAATGCTGGGTGCAAAATATCTAATGTACTGTGTGACAAATTAGCTATGACCAAAATCTTTCCACTCTTATGTTTTCTTTCAGCTATACTACTTTCTGTTATAATTAAATCTTGTAACACACATTTATGTAAAGCAATGGGGGTATTTATGTCATGATCACACTAATGACCCCAAAGCTTGCATGCAGCTCGTTTCCTTACTGTATGTCAGTCAAGGTCTGTTACCAGATACCTGCTGAGAGGATGGATTGGTGAAGAGTTAAACTGCAGTCTCCCACAGTAGCAAAAGCTGTTATCAGGCCTTTCTCTGCAGTGGTGGAGTCACACAGAGCTGATCATTTACCCCAGGGACATTATTGTTGTATCTTTTCTCGGTTCCTTTTGTTTCAGCAGCACCAATATATCATATAACATAAGTGTGGGGTGAAGAAAAAAAGATTCATCTAGCTTTTTGGAGGTACCATGTACATCAGTGGAACAGTAATAAGTTGTGTTAGGACTGGTCAGCTAATTTTTTTGCATTTCCCAGTAACACCGCTTGAGGATGTAGCTGAATTTCTGTTTTTCCAATAAGGATATTGTTTATTTTTATAGGAGTCTTTGAAAAAAAAAAACAGTATAAAGAGAGGGGGGAGGGTTTCACCTGAGACTGTTCTATATTTACAGTGAATGGTGCTGCCAGTATTGTTATTTCTCATTCATCTCCATCTTGTTTTCCTTTTAAACACCTCATGGTATCTCCAGTTCATAAAAACCTTCAGATCTCCAGGACTTCATGTTCAACTTTGTCTCATTTCAATAGCTCATTAGTGCTTATTTCTATTTATTTTAAATAGAATCACCAAAAACACAAACACAGTCATATTGCACAGTACAATCTGTATTTGATCTCATTTGTTAACTCATTTAAAAATGACTCAACACTCAAATAAACTATATTAATTTATACATATTAAACTGTTCATTAGATTTGTTCATTAGCTGTCAATAAATGACCAGGAGGCATTTTAGAGTGATACCCCCACAGAAACTTATTTGGAAATCTCCAGACTTTACTTCCATCAGCCACAACAGGACACACTCTGACCGCCCTTTTATATTGTTTTATGTGCTTTATAGAATAAGAATGACAACAGAAAATCATCTTTAATAGGGAAATTAGGATAGACATGGTTAACAATTTTTATTGCCAAAGTAACAGGCTGCAAACCCCTCTTTAAACGCCTCAGAACGCTTGTAAATTCTCCGATAAAATTCAACGGTCATAGAGCCTTTAAAAAACATAATATAAATAATATGTTAATATAATGAGCAACTGTATGCTTGTCAGGCACACTAAAAGGGCCAGCTAGATGGAGAATTTTTATGCGGCCTGCTCATAAATCAGATCACAGATGTGGGAAAGCGTAATGTATAAATTATTTCAGTGGTTTCACCCCATTTATCCTTTGTGCCAACAAAATGGTAAAACATGCATTTACTGAGCTGCGGGGTTAAACTATTAAAATAAAGAAGCCAGATTATCCAGGGGTGCCCCTGTGTGTTTTAGAAAGAGACCACAATGAATAAAAATGTAGTTATTCCTTGACTTATCTTTTGCAATCATGTCCACATAGATGCAAGAGTTGGTATGGAGATGCTAAGTTTACTGTTGCGTTCACTTGCAGCCACTGAAAACGAGCTATAACTCGCTGATCTATTTACGAGCTGTTACAGTTTGCATAGTTTTCTCAGAGTGAAGCAGCGAAAAAAAAGATTGAATTAGCTTTAAATAATGACTTTATTAACATAATTTTCAAGCCATAAGGGTTCCTTAGGTAGAAGCACAGCAGCTGCATTTGTCAAAGTGTTGTTTGAGAATTAAATTTATCTCAGGACCTCCTGGCCAGCATGGGGCCCTAGGCATTCTGAAAGTTTGCTTTGACCTCAGGCCGGTTCTGTTCCTCAATTACAGGAAAAAACGATGTAAAACATTCAAATGTTATACATTGTAGAAATTTCCTTCCTGACTGGGTCTATTATGTATCGACTCATGTTTGACCTTGTTATTCCGAAACCAGACCACAGCCTGGAATTTTTTACACCTTTATTATGCAAATATATTTGTGTACTGCTGTGCTTGTATCCCAGACAAGCATAATAACCGAGCCAAAGTTGGTCACTTATCTTATTTATTCATGAATTGTATCAACCAAGTTCCAATTAGCTTCTGCACTGATGTGCATATGTCCAATTAGATCCACTTTCATGTTTTTGTTATACAACAAGGCATCCGCTGCCACCGATAGCAGCTCATCTGTGGCTAATAACGTGATTAGTCATCACTCCTGTCATTGAAAATGTCTCAAGTCTTCTCATTGCATCCATGAGAGAAGAGAAAAGGTTGGTCTTGTGATGTGCAGGCAGGGCTCTTCCCTGTGAAGGCAGGAGGAGCTGTCAATCTGAGCTATGATCACCATGCCGGTAGTTCTAAAATGCTGCTTTGTGGCAGAGGATGAGAGCAGCCCTGCTGGTACTGATTCCTCACTGTTGGAGCTCCTGGCGGCAAAGCTAGAAGACAAAAGAAACTGTAATCTCATTATGTTCAATTTGGATAAATACAGTATTTGTCAGCAGAACAAAAATCCTAAACCTGTCTTGGAGCAAACATACATCTTAGAATTGTTCTGTTTTTGCATCATACTAACACCATTGTAGCTTTGGATGTATTCTCATTCATCGTCAAATCTTTATGAGCTTTTGCTATAAATTGCTGGCTGAGATATAATAACATAACAATTCACTGAAGGTGCAAAATAGTGACTGAAACTCACTACTTGTAAGCATGTTTCTACTTAAAAAGGTACAATATATGATTTTAAAAGCTTTTTTTCAGTTACGTTAAGGCTTATGATATTTACATCAATGCCCAAATGAATCAATCTGTGAAAAAGCTTAAAATTAAAATAAAACTCAAAGCAGTTGAGATTGCTCCCAAAAGTTAAGCCAAAGAGTGATGAAATTATGTGTGGAATGCAGTTCAATAAATTTAGATATGCATTTCGATGAGTATCTTTGGTCAGATTAAAATTTACTTTTCGAAATAACAACCTGTAAGTTATTATACATAAATCCCATATTTCTGTATTAAAAATTGTTTTCTTATAGTGGTCTGATGTGATGTTATCTTAAAATTTATGTTTTCATTAGCTGTAAATGGAAATGTTAATTATCAGAATAAAAGACTTGAAACATCAGTCTGTGTGTAATTAATCTATATAATGTGTTTCACTTAGTGAATTGAGTTACTGAAATAAATTAACTTTTCAATAATTTTCTAATTTATTCAATGACAAAGCGAACATCGATCTCAGCTTCCGCTTGAGTTCATGGACCGAAGATTTATACATTTATCCAATGAGAAGCAAAAAGTCAGAACTGTTATCTGAGAGAACTATCTTGAAGACCCAACAAACTGGCACCCAACCCACGGACCACAGAATGGTTAGCACAGTCTAACAGCAAATGTGCACAGTGGTGAATGCCCAAAAATTTTAATTCAAAAAACTAAAATTCTGGCAGCATTCAGATAGATGTAATTTCTACTCCAAAATCTATTCCTCTAATTTCTGCCAACAATTGTGTCACCAGAATAACTAATTATTAGCAAGCTGTGCAGGGACTGTGCAAGTCTCAATTTTCTCAACATAGTCAATTTACTCTTGAGGGTTTAGGAGTACTACAGTAATATACCTCTAAACATATTATGAGGATATTGTCTTCATTGTGTGAAAACTGTCTGAAGTTAAAATACTGATATACAATCAGATCATCAACAGCGGTCAAGCACTCTCCTTTAATTGACTCGGACACTGAGAAAATGGGTTGCAGAACTGTGCGCAAACAAAGTTGCTGGTAGGAAAATACACCTTTAAATTCAGCTTTTAGCCTACACTTACTGCATCATAGGAAGGCGTAGTCACAGCTGGAATCCCTGTGATGTCATGGATTTACTGACAAAAAGTCTTTCTTCATTCATTCTGTACCATTGGACTCTTCCCGAGAGATGTGGATAGGAGAGAAAATGCGCGTGAATATTCGACTTGCTGGCAAGCTAGACTAATTCTTCAAATTTGGATCCATAGTTGACTACGATTAACAATACTGAATCTGTCGATAGAGAACAACCTAAAGTAAGTTTGATCTGCTGTCCGAATAATCCAGCTTTCATGCAAATAGGGGCAATTAGAACAATCTGTCTTCAACCTTTCTTTCTGAGCTTGTGGAGAAAAGCAACCTTTGCTAGAGAGAGACCCAGAAGAGACATAATCTCTAATTGAAGTGGTTTTCCCCACGGCCTGGAGAAAAAGATATCAGAACCGCAGCTCTGCACGCCTGTTACGAACACAAACCAACGCCCTTTGAACCTCCCGTCCTCCTTGAACCTCTGACTCATTGTGCATGCAGAAAGCTGAGTTTGAAGTTGTTCTCCAAGCAGATGCTTTATGTTTGGGGTTCGAAGGGACCTAGTGAGGCAAAGACTCTATTCTGCTTCGCCTTTATATATAAAATATGAAAATAGTTTGTTGTAAGAGTAGGTAATCTGTATATTATAGTTTTGCTAATTTCAAAACATAACGTCAGTTAACTGTCCTGCAAAGAATTTAAATCAAACATTTATGTACATAAAAATGAATTATTTGCCAATGATTGTACTGAATTCTTTTTGTTTGTTTTTTAAATATTTTTATGATATACAGTGTGTTTGATTGTTTCAATTGTTGTTTGCTGACACGAAATCATTTTTTACTGTATAAACCCTCCTCTGGCATAGGTTCACATTCAAAAAACAAAATCCAACTGATCCAGCTGCAATTGCTCTGCAATCTATGCCTCCTTCTGGCCACAGTGACAGCAGACATTTTTGCAGCCCAGTTAGTACCTGTGTTTCAAACGGGCTAAATCTAGACGCAAAAACAGAACCCACAATCCATTTCAGGTTTGATGAATCACATTGGGGGTGGTAAGGGATTACATTTACATATCCTCCTCCCATATATTTGCGCGCTGGGTCATAATCATATGCTTTGTATATTTATGAAGGCAAACACACTAAAAGGTTTACGCCCGCTGTTGCGCTGATTTTACACATGCAATCCAATTAGCACCTCGTTTGTAGATCAGCTTTGTAGACAAAAACAGGTTTGCGTGTGGTTTTGTACATGCAAACCTTTTGAAGATCATGCCAAATATATTTTATTTCGTGATGTTTTGTTTTGTTTGAGGTGCTGAAGACTAAACCACCAGGTTTTAAAGCTGATACAAAATTTATTTAATGGGTGGTTTTAAATAAAGATCGGCCATAACACGGCACCAGGACTGATATCCACATTAAGATGTATACTAATGGTGGTTCAATTTACATGCTTGATGTTAAAGAAGTGGTGAACAAGCTATAAGCTTTCCTTTGTTAGCTAAAACGGTAACGGCTAATGCTAGTGCCAGTCAGGTCAAGTGTTTACACACAGATCTCATGCTTCATGCAGTGAGCGTGAGACACACGCATTTTCGTTACTTCTCACGCACACACGCTACTCATGACACTCCTCATGCTGAAAAAAAAAACACAAAGTTGGGATCAGAATCGAACTGATACTAGCATGATGAGATCAATGCTTTAGTTTCAGAATCTCCTCCAAATGCCCACCATATTTCTTGCATTTCTTCACAGAGTTCAGCTGAGAGCAACTTCTCTCTCTCTCTCTATGCAAACAGCGCCTCTCTTTGCCTCTCACTGCCCCTTCTTTCTCTGCTCTGCCAGCAGAGAGCAATGAGAGCAGCCCATTGTCAGGATCTGCCATTTCGTTCTTTGTGTTTGTTTACTTTTTCCGTTTGGTGTTTCTGCTCCTTTTGGTTTAGTAGTTATGTTTATTTATTCCCGCCTGGTACTTCTTAGTTTCGTGACTGTTCCATCTGTACTTCTATCCTTTAGTTCTAGTGGTGTGTCCTCCCCTTGTCCTTAGATTCCCTTTAGTTATTGTTTACTCAGTGGTTTGTTTTCCTTAATATTAATTAGTTCCCCAGCCTTATTTCTAGTATGGTTCTATGTTAGTTCCTTTCTGACTAGGTTCTTGTATTTGGTTTTCAAGCAGGTCAGTGCTACATAGTTTTGTTAGTTCCTTTTCCCCAGGTATTTTGTTCCCTTCTGTTTATTTCTACTTTAGATTTAGTTTTTCCCCAGGGTTGTCATTTTAGTAGAGTTCTCTTTTGTTTAGGCTCTCGTGTTTGTTTTCCTTTCTGTCAGGTCATTAGTTTTGGTCTCAGTCACTTAGTGTTTGTTTATTTACTTTGCCTGTTTGTGTTTTCCTTTATGTCCTCAGACTACTTCGATAGCTCTAACCTTCCGGATTCCTAATCTTTTGTTGGTTATAGTTTCCCTAGATCTGTTCCCTGACTTTTGTTATTTAGTCATTGTTTCCCTGTTAATTAGTCTTCTCAGATTCATTCCCCCTCAGTTCTCTGCAGCTTATCCTCACAGCTGTTCAGCATTCATCTAATTGCTTGTGTTCCTTTCTCATTAGTTCCACATTGCACTTGCCCCAGTTTAAAAGCTCACTGTTTCTCATTGTCATTTGCTGGTTCCTCCGTTAACTACCCTGCTGTTCCTCTGCCGACTCGCTGCACTACCTTGTTGGAAACATGTACGTTTTTGGAAACCCTTTTTTATTAAAAGAAGAACCACATCTCTAATCATGCTGCTGCCCAGTGTCTATCTGTGTTTTGGTCCAAACCCACCACATACACTGACACCCATGATTGCGGAGAGACAGAGGAGCGCTTTGTGGATGCTATTCACTGCAGCTGATAAGGACACTCCCACATGATGTGTGCAGAAAAGTCATTCGCCACTGTGGGAAGACCACCAATTTACAGAAACATATAAAATCAGCTCGCACTCAAAGGAACGCCGAGCTGCAAAAAAAGTTGAGGAAGAAAGAGGAGAAAGATCCCCAAACCAGACCCTGGACACAGAGACAGAGGTCTCTGGCAGAGACGATTCAGTCAGAAATCAGGAATATTCAGGTAATCTCCAGCATAAAGAGATGTTTTCCACAATGTAATTGGTGATCAGAGATACATTTTTAGCACACTATTATAAACTATTATATTCAAAATCTTAATTGTTTTTTGGAACTCAAAAATATCCACTTACATAAAGATATATACCTTAACCCTGAAATATAAATATGGCTGAATATAATAACCCTTTGTGTTAACTGTTGAAGGAAAAATAGTATTTATATTTAGGCTACATGCAGATTACAGTTACAGACTTAATTATCATAATTATTTTTGTTATTTCACCTAGATAATTCACAAAGAGCCATGGATTAGGGAATTGTTTTTAGTATATTTATTCAATTACATTCTTTTATATTGATGTAGTTAGGTTATAAACATATATTTGCCTAAAATCTTTGTCCTTTGTTATTTCATAATAATAATAATCAACTAAGCAAAAGGGAAAATCATAAAATTATTCAAAGATCATGACATTTCAAATAAAGGATTGGTATTGGTATGGGTGATACTAGCCTTGTATTGGATTGATACTTAAATTCCCAGTACCGCACACCTCCAAACAAAGCCCATACAGAATAGGCTATGAGTGATCCGTTCACTGCACTGAGTCAGTTCTGAGTTCAGTCTAAGTTCTGCGGAGCTGTTTTGGCCTTTTTCACAGCTTGGCGGACAAAGTGCATGCTGGGATTACAGGATCCTCCCCCTTGTTGCTTTCCATTCAGCAATGCACAAAGAAGTTGACCAGGAAGACGAAGGACATTGGAAGGTTGGAACTGAAATAAATTATTCACTGAATTATTCACTGACAATATAGTAGAATGGAAAACACAGTTGCGTTTTCCATTCTACTATATTGTTCGGTTATTAATACAAAGAACATCGATTTGCATTATGCTGTAAATCCTCGATCAGGAGCCACAGATAGCAGTGTGTAGCAGAATTAGGCACTTATATTTACATTTTTTTCCCTTATTCCTTGTATTTAATATAATTAGGAAATAGTATGAGCAGACTACAATGTATAACCTTGAACACTTGTCTGTTGCTGAAATGATTACTTGTTGCAGCAACAAGGGTCAATGCCAGTGTTACAACAAAATCTGACCATCAGGATCTATGACTGCAGAGGGGCCCTACAGCAGCCAAAAAGTCTTAAATCAAATGCTGTGATTAGATGTAATTCCAGAAAGCGCTGTCTGTCCAACTGAAATATTCAGTCATATTCTGATGATTGTTTTCAGAAATGTGATCATGCTGGATATTAAATTTTAGCAACCAGAAATAACTTTCTGACACTTCGGAGTATAAAAACTATCATTTAAACACTGAATGAATGTTCCCTAAAATGCAAAAGGTTATAGCTATTATCAAAATGTGACCATCCTGACACTGAAAAGGAAACAGTTTGAACCTGAAAGCAAACTTAAAAATCTCATAGATGCCTTTCCTCTCTTTCTGTTGTAGAAAAAAAGGTTTTTCGCATTAATACACTGGATTTCTGTTGGTTACACTATCAGTTAAGTTCCACTTAGGTCACACATTCATATAACAGCTATCAGAATCAGCAATCTTTTACTTTTCATGGAACGTTAGCATGTCAGCAAAATTCATACATTTCTATAAAGTAAACGTTTTTGTTGCACTGAAGCCACATTACTTTCGAAAGCTTATGTGTTTGGGTCAAATGCATAAGTTAAATTTATGTATTTGGAATCTGTCCTTTATTAGGTTGACCAGTTATCGTCATTTCTATTTGTGGTTATTTGTAGCAAGGAGGATGTAAAATTCGACATTTTCCTTAATAAAACAGTTGAGATAGAGGGGCTGCTGCAGCCAAAAAATCTGTAATCTGTAGTTCAATCAACGCCAGCAGACATAATCTCACTCTGAACATCACTTTTCAAACTTGAGAGCTCTGGTTTACAACATGGAACATTTGGAGAGAGCTGTTATTAATTTAATCTAATCTGTGGGCATCAACAGATGCTTTGTACATCTGCAGAGAAAATATAAAAAGTTAAATCTGCTGTAAAAAAGCATTTAGTCAACTGGGAAACATTATGCTCACAATACACGTGGATGTACGGTGGTCTGGCTGTTGACTATGTTTAGGCTATCTGTCCTAGTTGTGGCATGAACTGTGTGTTTTTTTTATTCTTCAGGTTTGGGTTGTTTCTTACTTCAAATCAAAGATTTCAATCATTAAATACTAATGATAATAATCCTGGTGACAAACGTTTTTTCCATAGAGCTCATCCACATTTTCAACATAGATTGTCTTTTTAAGAAAAGTACTCGCTGAATAATTTTTTTGTGCTGTCAGTAAGCAGCCACACATCCATTTGACATACACTGTACAAAGGTTTTAGATACACTTTCTCACTTAATGGGTCTCTTTATTTTCACAGTTTTGATGCTTTCAGTAGGAATCTACGTACAATGTAAACATTCATAAACATAAAGAAAACCATTTAATGAGAAAGTGTGTCTGACCGGAAGTGTATATCGGATTTCACTCTGAAAAGACTCACAAAGAGAGGGTTGGCAATTAGAAAAGTTTTAATGATGTGAAATTACATTACATCTTTGGCGCTCGGACCTGGGAGGAAGACATGAATGCTGTGAATGATATGAGCTAAGATGAACATTTGTAAGGCTTAGATTTAGAGATGTCTTCCCCCTTATCCGACACTGGTGGTGGATTGGCGGCCAGGGAGCGAGGAAGCCAGGAGTAGATGTGAAGGAAGATGGTGGAGGTGGGGTGGAGGAGGGATGAGCTCAGCTGACAAGCCAGGAGGAACACAGCCGAAGGTCCTTTAAAAACAAGGCATCGGAAGGTGATTGGATGACGAATCAGGCGGACAGGATGTTGATTGGAAGGCCAGGAGACGCACGGGGGAAGTCATTGGACGGTGGAGACGGCGAGGGTGAGTCTTTCATTCTGAATTTTCGTTTGAACTCAATTAAAAAGGTTTCTGTTTCAAGGTGGTGGTGTTACGCAGGCTATCTCATCGTGGAGTCATACAGTTTTAAGGGTGTGACTCAAAAAGCTCTTTTGTGTCAGGAAAGAAATTCATAATCAGCTTTGAAAAAACAATAGAAAGGCCTTTTGTCTTTAATTTATATTATCACTTTTTAACAATAGCTACTAAAAAAAGAACAATAGGTCAATGTAGACAAGATATGTGATTCAGAGAAAATAAGTCATCCTTTTTTTTCTCAATTCTGAGATAAATTTAGAATCAATAATTAATGAGCATGTTATTTGGGCTTTGAAAGGGAGAAAACCTCCTGAAAACTTTGGGGAAGATCTTAAGCAGCACAGCTCAGATTGAAACTAGGCAACAAGGAAAAAGAAAAAAACTGAAATTTAAAAACAATTGTAAAAGGCCAAAACAATAGATCTACATTAATGATATGCAAATTAACATCACAAAGGATGAAATAACGATTAACAATTCCAAATCGAGGAAAACTAAACACTTTTTCTCTATCATGTTAAGCCAAACAAAAAAAAAACTTCAAAGGCTCCAAGTGCACCAGAGAAAAGATGTTACAAAAGTAAGACAAAATAAAAACAAAAATTAGTTAAAAAAAATAACCAAGATACGAAAGTAATCACAATAGAGGCACCTAAGTAATTGTAAAAACACTGGAACAAGTCATAAAATCACAACCAAATAATATTTTTCAATTATATTAAGACAAAACCTGCATTTCTCCTCGTCAGTACAAATACTAGATCAGGGTTTTCTGTATGTTGAAATGTTTGTCTCAGTGATATGTAATAGGGAGGGACCAGTGGGAGCCTTAAACTTAGATCAAGGACATAATGTGAGGATATTTTTGCCACCATTTATATATCAATATTGGGAGGCTGCACTGACATTTTACAATCTAAGAAGCTTGCAAGCAAGTGACACACTTTACTGAATCTCCTTTAATATACTTAAGTTCTTCCCCTTGTTCTCTGTTCGGCGGCATTCAGTTTGAAATTATTTTATTTTTTACAAACAAGCAGTAGGAGGAATGTTTAATTCTTTGCAAAGGGGTGTTTATTTGTTCACCAATGCAGGTGTGCAACATTATTTGTGTGTACTGTACGGCACAGTAGTGGGATCACCCACACAGGACCTCAATTAAAAAAGTTTGGGAAAGTGCTGAAACAGAGAGACCTTACGGAGTGAGAGAAAACCTATAGGCAGCTGTCATGATAAATGAGCTGCAGGCAAAGACATATTTCCTTCACTACTGTTGGCCCACAGAGTTTCGGGCCATCAGGTTTTAATTGACTCTGGCTATGCATTTTGTACTAAGCATCTACAGTATATTACACTAAGATGAAGTGAGATTACTGAGGATCAGTCTGCAGTATTGTTTGGATGTAGACATGCTGTGTTTGAGGATAAAATCTAAAACATGACTCCTCTGACATTTAGTTTTTAGCAAGAGCTTTTTTCAATAAAATGCAGCTCACAGCAAGTTCAACAGTAAAATATGAAAAGAATGAAATGCAAGTGTGTTATAGGAATAAAGAATCCCACACAAGTTTTAGTCAGATTTACTTCCAGGGCATGCTGTCTGTACACTGCCTTGCAGAAGTATTAGCAGCCTTTGAGCTTTTCCACATTTTAAAATGTTACAACCTAAATGTCTATATATTAAAAAGAAAAAGTCACCACAGGGTACTGTCGTTAAAAGGAAAATAACCGAGAAGAGGTTATTGGTTTTTATGTTTAACTTTTATAAATATGAAAAGCTCAGCTTCCTCAAGTCAGCATTTTGTATAAACCATCAGCTTTGCAGATCTAGACACTGACATTCTTCTTTGTAAAATAGTTCACTATCAGTCAAATTCAGTTAAGAGCTTCCTTGAACCATACTTTCTTTATTGCAATACAATATATTCTATGTTAGATCTAGGTCTGAACTTTGACTGGGCCGTTGTAAAACATGAATACGCTTTGATCTAAACCACCTCATTGTAGTTCAGGTTGTATGTTCAGGGTTGTTGTCTTGGTGGTAGGTATACCTCTTCACCAATATCAAGCCCTTACAGCATCTTTTGGGTTTTCTTCCAGGATTGCCCTGTATGTAGCTCCACCTATCTTCATATCAACTCTGACCAGATGATCTATTCCTGCAGAAGAGAAGCATCCCCACAGAATGATGCTGCCTTTACCATGTTCCACAGTGGGAATAGTGTTCTAAGAGTGATGTGCAATGTTATGTTTTCTCCACACCTAGCAATTAGTACACTATATAGCCAAACGTATTGGGTCACACCACCAAATAATGATTTTTGGTGTTCCGATCGCCTCCATGGCTTCAGGTGTATAAAGTTTGGTGTGGAAAAACTTGGCTGGCCTCCAAGGAGTCCTGACCTCAACCTTCTTGAACGCCTTTGGGATGAATTAGAGCTTGCTGTTTACCTTCTGAGAACAGCTGCATTTAAACTGCAATTTAACATAATATCCTTCCCTGGATTCTTTTTAAATTAATTTGTGTTTTTTTTGTAAAATACTTAAAAAATCACCTCCCTTCCACTTCACAATTATTCAACAATTGACATGAGTTTTCTGCAAAAAAACTTTATTAAATTATAATTACGTTTGTTGTATCAACAGGAGATGTGGGTTTTGAAGATCTTTGGAAGGCATTGTATATTTTGAAGAATTGCATGATTAAAATATTGCAGAAAAATTTTTCGTGTTGGATTTAACATGTTAGAAGATTAGAATACTACAGAGCCCACGAGGGGACATGGGGGATTTTTTTTTTCTTCTGTGTCCCCACGCAAAGACTATTGCATGAGAACGCAAAAAGTACTACAAGCGAAAGCAAAAGTATTGCGTGGGAATGCAAAAGTTTTGCGAGCGAACGCAAAAGTATTGCGAGCGAACGCAATAGTATCACATGGGAACACAAAAGAAAAAAATTCCCCCATGTCCCCTCGGGGGCTCTGTAGAATACAGTACTGCACAAGATCTTCCAACTCATTTCCTCATCCTTTACGTCTTGCTCAGGGTTTTTGAAACGTTTTTCTTAGGACTTTGGCTGCTTTACTTATTTTCAGTGTAGTCTTTGTACCCTCCGAAGGTTCAAAAGAGAGTTGTTTTGTTTTTCAATCCACTTGACTCTGACATGTTAATCTGGTGAAGATTAGCAAATTAGCCCGAGGTTCAAAAGAGAGTTGTTTTGTTTTTCAATCCACTTGACTCTGACATGTTAATCTGGTGAAGATTAGCAAATTAGCCCGAAAGCTGAAAATGAGCTACAAATCAGCCAAAGTTGTTAATTTTTGATAAAGAGATAACTATAAAGACTCATTTGTAAGAAGTAAAATACACCTTAAAGAGGTGTGTGCAAACATCAAAATGTATGTTTGTTTTCAACCTTTTGCCTCTGGCTGCCCTTCAGATCTGAGATCTGCTGGGAAAGTAAACAGGTTTAAAAAGTTGGCTAACTCCCTCGAACCACAACCGCCTGGAGCTGTTACTCATAAAGCCCACATCCAGGTTTTGACTGGGCTACTGTCCAGAGTGATTAATCAAGAGAAATATGCTACAAGATCCTCTTCAAAGCTGGGGTTTAGATGATATATGAAGAGCTTGGACTGCTGTGAAGAGTCCTCTTAATGAGCATGTTGCATAAAGGCATGCAAATAGTTAGATATGGACTTTGTAACTGTTTTTAGTGAGTTAAATATTTGAGAATAAGAAATTCTATGGAGAGACAAAATCCAAACCAAAGGGATATATTTTCTTCAACAGAAGACAGCAAGCGTCTTGTTTCCCCAATTATTTTTAGTGAGAGCAGTTAGTCATGCATTTAACAGAAATGAGCAGCTGTGCATCAGTCTGCCACCTATGACCAATAAACTGACAAATCAGAGTAGAGTGAACCTTGAAGTAGGAGGAGGGAGAAGGAGCTAAACATATCAGGATGGGAGGAGGTGCTGCACCATTGAACAAAAAGAAAAAGATAATTTTGTAAAATTCACAAATATGAAATATTCTTCCTTACTGAACTCTTAGCTTTTAATTTCTCATGTTAAAAACCTAAACTTCAGTGTATTCCATTGGGATTTTATAATAGACCAACAGAAGGCAGTGTGTAACTGTGAATTAATAGGTTCAAAAAATCTGAAAAAACTATGACTTATGGAAGTACAATGTTCTACTATTAAAACTTTTTATGTCTGTACCAGTTTTGCACATCTAGAGAAAATTTTGCCTAATCGTCTTTGTAAAATAACTCTAGCTCAGTCAGAAAGGGTGCACTTAGATCTGGACTTTAACTAGACTATTCTACTACAAACCATTCCAGTGTAGCTCTGGCTGTATTTTCAGGGTCGTGTCCTGCTGGAAAGTGAGCCTCTGCCGCTTATTTTTTTGCAGCAGGTTGTCCTCCAGGATAGCCCTGTATTTAGCTTCTTCACATTCCCATCAACTCTGACCAGCTTCGCTGCTGAAGAGAAGTATCCCCACAGCATGATGCTGCAACTACACTACACTACTACACTACACAAAGAAGGAATGATGTGTTCAGGATGATGTGCAGTGTTCATTTTCTTATTGTTTTGTATGTAGACCAAAAATTTCAATTTTGATGTAGTTTGACCGGAGCACCATTTTCCACATGCTTGCTGTGTCCCCTACATGGCTTCTAGCACACTGTAAATGGGCCTTCTTAAAAGTTTCCTGCAAAAATGGCTTTTATTACAGGCAATTTTCTATGAAAGCAGATTTGTGGAGTCCATAACCAACAGTTATCCAGGTAAAGGCTCAGTTGGACAGCCATAGTCTGGTACTAATTATGTGATCTATTGCAGTAGCATGGTATGGATTTTACTTAGGTTATTAAAGTAATTGTAAGACACACCTTTTCCATTTTAATTGCTAAAAAATGTTAAAAACCATGTATCATATTCCTTCTACTCTGCAAAAAACATTGAGTGGTCGGTATGACTAGAAAAGCACTATATTTGCCATTTGATTTCTGTTGATCTGTCACGTAAAATACTAACAAAATACACAGAAGCTTGCAGATGTTATGTGATAAAATCCGAAAAAGCGCAAACAGTATTAAACCTTTTCAAGCCACAATATATGCGGAACTGGATAACTTCAATTCTTCAAAGCAAAAGGCAAATTACAAACGAGACAAGCCATGTAATGTTTGAGAAATCAAAAGAGAGATCCATTCTTAGTCTCCACCAGTTTCCAAATGTACAACCAGCAAGCACCAGATTTTGCATTTTTAACACACAAGTCTTCTCTAAAGCACAGTCAAAACAGATTTACAATTTCAGAGAGAAACATGCACAACAAGTAATGTGAATGAGATGAGAAGGTGAGAAAATAGCCTATTGTTAAACAAGACTCACTTCGATCTGCTGCTGAGAATCTGAGTGTGGCCAACAGGATATGTTTCTTTAGCGAAATAAAAGGCAAGTCGTTGGCTAAATGAGCTGCCCTAAAGCACCCCCTCCAAAATAATGTACCTCTCAGGATTTTCTGGACGAACTAGTGTTGTCAGGGCGAACGTTCACTATTTATTTTATTCTTGCTGGCAAACCATTCTTGGTGGAATAGGTTGGGATTTGCTTTTTAATTATTGCAAATAATTTTTTGTAAATCCATGCAAAAATCATGAAATGGCTGGACAGGCGTGCAGATAGATCGACAATTTGTTAGTCTGAAATACTCCTTAATAAGAAAGAAACAAGACGACATGAAAGAAACAGGCAAATAAGCCCACAGATGTGTCTGTTACAAAGGTATTCAGTGTGAAATTGACGCATGCATTCAGTGGGGAATCAGCTACACACGTGTGGTGTTCACAAAAGGTTAAAAAATAAACAAATTGTTTGGGAGGCTTTCAGCTATGACAAAATGATTGATTTCACCATATGTTCTCAATCATCAGGGGCAAATTTGGCTCAGAGTGCTGAGGGGAAATCCCTCACTTGTCTTCGCCTGTTTCACTTCACACAGTTATTTAATGGACGCTTGTCCTCTTGCCTCCTGATTTTTATTCTCTGCAGGAGCCCTTATTGCTGCACTCTGAAGGATTGTCTCCTTTCTGTGTTCCTCACCTGTCCAGTGTAATTTCTCTAACAGGCCAATATGGGTGTATTTGCTCTGCTGACTGACACATTTCTGCAAAGTGGCTGCTGCTGTTGACCCGATCTTCCATTACCCCGATTATCGTCATGTTCTTATGATAATCTTGTGAGATATTCGTGCTGCATGTGATATGTTCGGAGTGATGTAGTCTGCTTGGAAGGACGTCAGAACTGCTACCAACCCTTAAACGGTGTTATTCAGCATGTCAGATTGTCTTGGCCCGATATCCTACCATTTGGGGTGTTCCCTGAGGACAAACGAACAAGTAGCCTTTTGAAACAGACGTGTAACCCATCAGAACGAAATCTGTTCATGTGTGGTGTGTTGTACTTGCCATGTGGCTGTACACCACACAAGGTAGGACCAAACCTGTTCTATCTAAAATTTTTTATCATCATGTGTGTGGTCTCTCAGGTTTTGAAAATGAACCGACAATTTTAAAATCTTGCCGTGCCAACCAGGCATTAGCCCCACCCTGCATCCCCTTACCATCATTCCAGTCAAAACCTGAGGGAGGGCAGAGGAAAAAAGGAATAAAAAACTCTTGAAAAAAGTCCTCAGTAGTGAGAAAGCGAGATGTTCTTCGGGTAAGTTAAAGAACGCAAAGCCAATCTGTTGGTAAATTGCTGAACTATTTAAGGTGAAAAAGACAGAATACAACATTTAACCATCCATGGAAGTCATCGTGTCTTTGGGGGTCAGTGGAGTCGATGATATTACTAAGTGCAAAAGATAGTAAGAAAGTGTGTCAAAAAACAAGCATTTCCTCTGTTCCAGATTGAATTGCATTGCTTCCAACAGAAATGTAATTTTAAAGACCGAAGCAGGATTTTCTTTGCATTTGTTCTCAGCAGTGATGTGTTTAGTGTCTGTGGTTTTGTAAAGGGGTTAAGGGCCTGAGGAATGATTTTTTTTCACAGTAGAATTGTGTCAGCTTTAATGCAGTTTCACCTGAGGCCCCACAGATAGGTTTTTAGTCATGTCTCATTTAATTTCTTTTATGTTTTATAAAATATTGTACAGACAGGTGATCAAATCCCCACATTTTATGGAATTGTATTATTGCCCCATTAGTAATCTTTGCAGTTGGCTAAAAGTTGGCTTTTTAGTATGGGTCAGCAGTGGCTCTAGTAAATCCTGAGCTTTGCTGTTTTTCCTTCATCATGACAGGTTACAGCACCTTTGTTACAGCAGATGAGGCTGCAATCAGTTTATTTATGTCAGCCTACCATCAGTCATGAACAAGACCCCAAGACACTTGAAGAACCATGCTTCAGGCAGAGACTGACCCCCTGACTGATCTAAAATTTCCAAAAAGGTAAATATTGGAGTAAGTGTGGTGTCTTTTTCCAAACATATACAGAAAGGAACATCAGTGTCTGTGGTTTAGAAAACCCCATGGGTATGGTAGGCAAAATTAATTATTCTTTACCTCTTTGGTGCCTACAGCAGTATGAATTTTGAACAGTGAGTTCTGGTATAATTATCTGAAACATGCGTTGGCTGCTTTGGTCCCTTGTATGCTTGTACAAAAATAGCATCGATTGAAAAACAGAGTGTTATTAAGTAAATGCAAGTGTCTCAGTGGTTTATTTCAACATTCTCTGAAAACACACAGAACCCAGATTAGTCTGCGTCTCAGGCAAGCTAGTTTTCACCCACAGTCTGGTGGTCTGGGGGCTCTAAATGGCCTGCAGATATGAATAAGCATCTGCACAGCAGGTTTGAGATCCTAAGGACTTTCCCACCTTTCTGCTAGTGCATGCTGGGATCATCTTCACCACCCCACACCCACCAATGACCCTGAAAAGAAATTCGTGGGTGGAGAGAAAAATAAAGGAATTGGAAACGGAGAACAAGCTTTATGTTTTTGCATCCTCTCCTCATCACGTTGCCATGCTTTTTCACTTGCATTACTGATGTTGCGTGTCCTGCAACATGCCATGAATTTTTCCTAAATAAAACCTAGAAAATAGAGATCGGAAAATTGCTGATGAAATACAAGTATAGTTTCCTCTCAGGAGCACAGACTCAATATCTTATTGAAGTCTTCTTTTGTTAAATGTTTCCTGTAATTTCAGGTAAAGATCAGACTCGACAAGGACAGACTGTAAAGCTGAGATAATTGTACCGTGTTTGCCCTTGTTCTGCAGTCAGCGTTTATATTTGTAAGGCAATTAACGAGATTAGAAAGCATAATCAATAAAGCCACCCTGTGTAACCCTGCTGCCATCTTCCCCTCTGGAAAAGGTAAGTAAGCCTGCCGTAGCCCTGCTGCTCTAACATGTTGAATCCAGTATATTTCTGTTCAAAATCTTTCTTCTATGTGGTTCTGATATTTTTTGAAAATTACTAAAAATTTTAGAGGGTTTTCTACCCATTTTGCATATTTTGTGGTTGTTTTTCATGCGTCTAGGAGGTAATTGATTTCTAATTGATTCTTCCACACAATGCAAATATAATTTGCTCATTTCGTCCTGCACTGGTTCATGCATTGCAGCAAATAGTCAGTTCACCATTGTAATAAAAATCTATTTTTGTAAAGTGCCAATCTGTTGTGTGAACAAAGCCTTGCCTTTATTGCTTTCACACTCAGGTGCAATTTGAATCAAAAAGAGTGCATCATATGACACCCACCTCAGCAGGCTGGTTACTTTAAGAGCAGAGATAGGGCATCATTTGTCATTTTAAATTAATTGAATGATGACAGTATCAGGGTGCGAGCACACCCATCTGTCCTTTACCAATGTCATAATGTCACTGTGTCCAATGTCCGAATGCACACATCATGTGGATCGTATTTGTGCCCTGAGGGGTATGTTGTTCTCTTTTCAAGGTGGAAAGAAACAAAATCGAAGGCATTTAATTTAAGCAAGTTCTGTATTTATTTACTTACTTTTACCACATGTACGGTTCCTTGCAAAAGTGTTCACACCCCTCGATTTTTTTGTATAGCTTGTCACATAGCTATAAACTTCGTGCCCACTATATTGTTTCCTGTAAAAAATAATTCCTTTAAGAAGTCACCTTAATAGCAAACAGAGTCTACTTTAATCACAGTATAAGTACTGTTCTGGGAAGGCCTCAGAGGTTTGTTGGAGAACATTGTTGTAAAAAACAACTTCTTGAAGATCAAATGACACACCAGACAGGCCAGAGATAAAGAAGCTTAAAGCAGGTTAACTTTAATGTAAATCTGCAAACCAGTTGCAAACCAAGACATTAAACTGATTGATTAGATAAGGAGAACATTATCAAAAAACAGCCAAGAGGACAGTGGTTGCTCTGGAGGAGCTGAATAGATTCACAGCTCAAGAGGTAGGATCTTTTGTCAGGACAACTGTTAGTTGTGCACTCCACAAATCTGACCTTTTTCAAGGGTGAAAAGCAGTAATCAATTATTTAAAAACGCTATAAGAAGTCATGTTTGCAAGGTGCTCTGGTCAGGTGAGACCATTGCTGAAAAGTTTTGCCTACATGTGCTATGTTTTGAGGAAAATGAATACTGTCCATCACCCTGAAAACACAATCCTCACAGTAAACCAAAGTGCCAATATTGAATTGCAAGAATGCTTTCCTTTAACATGGACAAATAAACTGGTCAGAAGTGGAAGGAAGTTGGATGGAGCTAATTACTGGGTATTCCTGGTAAGAAACATGTTAGAGGCTGTAAAACTAGGTACTAAGGCAGGAATTCACCTTCCAGGTCTAAATGTATGGCCAGATTGATAATGAAATGGTTTAGATCAAAGCATATTCAGGTCTTGGAACGGATCAGTGAAAGCCAGGAACTAAATCCTATTGAGAATCTGTGACAAGACTCAATGTTCATGAAGCTCTACATCCAAACTCACTGAACTCAAGCTCCTTTGTTAGAAAGAATAATCAAAAATGTCAGTTTTTAGGTTAGCAAAGCTGTTAGAGACACCCATTGAAAGTCTTGCAGCTGTAATAGCAGCAGAAAATGGTTTTATAAAGTATTGACTACAAACGCCGGGAAGAAAGTGATGCTGCATGACTAGAGTACAAAAGAAGACAACATGCCACAGACATGTAAGCAAACATTTTATATTTAATACTGCGCCTTTATCTCCGTGTGAAGACGTTGGTTTTAATTAAATAAAATGCTTTACCTCAAGTATTTTTCTTAGATTTCTGCATGTGCACCCACAATGCAAAAAACGAGTTCAACAAAGGCACATCCAGATTGCGCATTTGATGAGATAACAAGGTCTGCCTGGGAGGGAAAATGCAGATCGTGCCATGTGAAGACAAGTAGAGAGGTGCGGGAATACTCCTTTTTTATCTGCAAACTGCACAAGACCCGATTTATAGTGAAGAGTGATCTCACCAAATGCGCTGTAGTGGGATTCAGCGTGTCAATACAACATGCACACAGAGACTGCAGCTCCGCTCTTCTCAGATCACCAAACCTGAAGATACAGGACTTTATTTAAGATCGAGAAGGAATAATCTTTAGTCGCAAACATCTGTAAGTTACGCAAACCGGAGCCTCCTTTTTATCTTCTGAAGAGACTGGGAATTTTGGTGCAGGGGACTCGCAGGATACCGCTGCCTACTGGTGCACAAAGACGCGCGGATCCTGGTTGGATGTAATCAGCAGTCCACTTAACACCAATTGCAGTGCCACGACAGTGAGAGGGAATGTATATATTATGAAACTATGCGCCTGGAGCTTTTCTTGTGGACTGCTTGTGGATCATCACGCTTATATCCGCATGTGGAGTGAAGATTATCACTCCTTAAAATAACTACAATGTGGTGCGCAAAGTAAGTAGAAGAAATGTTGCATCCAAGCGCAGCGGAGGGGCAGAACTGTGACTTCCAGAGCGTGCCCGCCGACCCGTGAATACCGCACTCGATGTGGAGCTTGTCGCTGTCCGACGCGAGTGTGGTGCTGAAATTTGGATGATGCCCAGCCAGAGACTGCAGGGCTGCCGCTCCCTGCACCTGAACGAGGACAACGGCCGCTTCGTCCTGCTCGCCGTCCTCATCCTGGTATACCTGCTGTGCGGCGCCGCGGTCTTCTCGGCCATAGAGAGGCCCTCGGAGCTGCGGGCTCACGGTCGCTGGAACGGGACGCTCCTCAACTTTAGCGAGACCTTCAACATCAGCCTGCCGGAGCTCAACTCTTTCCTGCGGGAGTATGAGGCCGCCATAGCCGCCGGGATCCGGGCTGATGCTCTGAGACCGAGATGGGATTTTACTGGCGCTTTTTATTTTGTTGGAACTGTGGTGTCGACTATAGGTGGGTGATGTTTGCAGCGTTCACTGAATGCCTTGACCTTTGAATCAATTTTGTTGCAGCAATATAGTGGAGAAAAAAAAGTCTACCCCCGTGTTAAAATGCCAGGTTTTACGATGTAGAAAAAGATCATGTATTTTTTGAACTTTTTCCAATTTTAATACGCCCTATTGCTTGTGCAAATCAACTGAAAAACTAATTTCCGGTGCGAGGCGAAGTTTGGGTAGAAGGGAATAAAAAATAAACTAAAATGATATGATTGCACGAGTGTGAACTCCCTCTCATAACAGTGGATCACAACATTCAAACTCGTGTTAAATAAGAGTCAGTAAACATCTATCTTTTAAAGTGCTTCTGATTAACCTTAAATAAAGTTGAGCTGTTCTAGTGGGACCTTTTAGACACAGTTCACAGCAAAAGGCCAAAGTCCACAGAAAGCTTTCACAGCATCAGATGGATTTCTCTGTAAAAATGCATCAATCAGGAGAAAGAAAAAAATGTTCAAGGACATTAGTTAACCATTGAACACAGTATAGACGGTCATAATCAAGAGGAATAAATGGTGCAACAGTGACATTACTAAAGATGTCCCCCCATAAACAGATGAAAAGAGGAAAAGAAAATGGTTGGGGAGGCTGCCAAGAGCCCCACAGCAATATTAAAGGAGCTGCAGGAATTTCCAGCAAGTGCTGACTGTATATAGCATGTGACAACAATCTCCTGTTTTCTTAATATGCCTGGAATATGGGGGTATGTGGCAATATGAAAGCCTTTTCTCTAAAAATAAGGAATAAATTAGCAAAAACACATTTTACGGCAGGCTGTTGACTTGCAGCAAGAAGGTCCTGGGTTCAACTCCCGGTCGGGGGTCTTTCTGCATGGAGTTTGCATGTTCTCCCCGTGCATGCGTGGGTTCTCACCAGGTACTCTGGCTTCCTCCCACAGTTCAAAGACATGCCTATTAGGTTAATTGGTCTCTCTAAATGCCTTAGGTGTGTGAATGGTTGCATGGTTGTTTGTGTGTTGCCCTGGTATGGACTGGAGACCTGTCCAGGGTGTACCCTGCCTCCCGCCCATCAACTGCTAGAGATAGGCACCAGCTTCTCCGTGACCCACTATGGAAGAAGCAGTATAGAAAATGACTGATTGACTGACATTTTAACTCTCCTAAAGCATTGGAGACAACATCTAATAAAAGCCCTCTGGGCATAAGCCAAAATATATGTTAAGTTCATAAGTGACACTCCATGTCCCAGAAAGAACATCATATAAACAGTAAAGCATGGTGCTGGCAGCATCATGTTTTGGGGGTGTTTTTCTTCAGCTGAAACTGGGCCCATTGTCATGTTCCAAATATCAGTTAATATTGGAACAAAACCTTCAAGCTTTTCCTGGAAAGCTAAAGATGAAGAGGAACTTAAACTTTTAGCATGACATCGACCCAAAGAATGCAACTAAATCAGCAAAATAATTACTTTATCTGAAGAAGATTCAAGTTTAAGAGTGGCCCAGCCAGAGCAGAGCAAGAAGGCAGACTTGAGTGTGGTTTAAACTATAAAATGATTTGAAGAAGGATGTGAACAGAAGATAAATATTTTTAGATCAAGATGTGCCATGCTGACTACCACCCAAAAAGATTGTGGGCTGCATTAGGATCTTACGGTGCTAAAACAAAAGGCATGTTGGAGGCTGTCCACACAAATGCAAACACATTAATTTGTTTTCTGTTCTGTATTTTCCACCTAAAAGATTTAAGGTTACATTTAAATTGAACATTGCTTAAAAGTGGAGAAAGTTCTTAAATTATTGATGCCACCTTTTAACATGAAGACCTGATGTTTTATCAGGGATGTGTAAACCTTTTATATCCACTCTACTGTTTTCTTCTGGAAAATGGCTACAAAGCTGAAAATGAAAAAAAAAAAGTCCAAAAACACCCCGTACTGTGAAGACTGTTACAACTAAGTAATTTCAGGCCAGATGGGTCTTGGGGCCACATGTCTTTCTAAATGGTTAAATAATCATATCATTTCTTTCAGTCTGAATATCTGAGGGACTGGAGCAGCCTCCCTGTAGAGCAGTTTCTTTCCACTGGCTCATACGCCTAATACCAGATTAAACTGCTCAGTTTTTTTAGTTAGCTTTTTTTTTGGTCATGTGTTAAATTTGGGCTCTGATGGACTTTGGAAATGGGGGCAACATCTGACTTGTTTGCCATTTGGAACCGCTCACTCATCGCTGGCTATAGGACAGCACCCATGGGTGCAGCCTCTCCTTTTTTGCCACATTTCTCATCAAACTAACAGGAATGTCAATGAGAAGCCCCTTCCACTCTCCTCCCCCCGTTTAACATTTACACATGCAATAGGTCAGAAAAGAGCAAGTGTACCTCCCAGGGCAACCCGAGGGCCAACGGTGTAATGCTCTGCATGCCTGATGGATCTGACACCCATTTTCTACTCACCCACTACATCCTCAGGCAGATTCAGTCCTTACAGAAGGAATTTATATGCATTTTTTCACACCTGTTATGTAAACGTCAATGTATTTATTGAGATCTCATGGGATAGACCAATACAAAGTATATCCTAGTTGTAACATGAAAGGAAGATATTACACGGTGAGATGCCCCTAAATGAAATCCAGTGTAACCAGCTGGCTTCAGATGTTGACACAGTGAAAATCTAAAACCCTAAACACAGCATTGTCACTGTGAAATATGGTAGTGGCAGCCTTAGGGACAGGACAGTTAGAGCTTAAATAAAGCATGTATGTGTATATTTAGCTCCCCAGAGTCAATGTCTTGTAGAACCACCTTTTACTGCAGCTATAGTTTGCCAATTTTATTTACCTCTATGAACATTTGGAATCTTTAAACAATATTTTCAATTGAAATTAGGTCTGGATTATAACTGGGTCTTTCTAAGACATTAATATGCTTTAACTATGATTCCTTGGCTCAGGTTTAGTGATGTGCTGCCAGAAGGTGAACCTCTGAACGAGTCTCAGATGTCTGGTTGCCCCTAACAGGTTTTCTTCAAGGATTTTTCAAGTATTTCTCCAAAGGAATACTGCCACACACTTGTTTCGAGACAAGATTCCTGAGCTTACCTGAGCTGTGGATCTCTGCAGCTCCTCCAGTCACTACAGACACTCTTGGCTGCTTCTCTGTTTAATGCTCTTCTTTCTGTGCCCATCAGTTTAAGTGAATGGCCATGTTTTGGTAGGTTTGCAGTTGTCTCATACTTTTGAGATACTTAATTGAGCAGCTCCTCAATTATGAGATGTGAAAATTTCGAATATAGGTAAATAATCTGACCTAATTTAAACTAGTCTTGGTTTATCACATAAAATCCCTATAACATACATTGAAGTTTGTGGTTGTGACATGACAAAAATGTGAAAAAAGTTCAAGGTGCATGAATACTTTTGCAAGGCACTTTAGACAAAGAGTGAATATTTATGGATGAAAACACTCCAAGTTATAATTAAAGTTGACAGAAGCTCTATCTCTGACCATGCCCTAAACACATAAACACAAACATATACATGTATCTGTACTACATCATGGCATACCCCTGGCTACTACTTTTAATTGAAAGCTGCAGTGAGACAGGATGTGAGGGGAAAGTGATGGTCATGTATACTATGATTGCTCAGGGAAAATTGGATTCACATAGGCAGAACTGTCACAACTTTATTTACAGCAGAATTGTTAGGAGAGCTTTATTGGCCCTCCCACCTTCCGATCTTAGATACACAAAAGCACTCATATGGAGATCTCAGGGCAACCGTGCACTCAGACACAGCAGCTGTGTTTGCTTACATGTCTATGCAGGTTGTCTTCTTTTGTACTCTAGTTGTCATGCAGCACCACTGTCTGCCCTGACAGACAGATTATCTAAATTGACTCAGCTGCTTGGGTAAAGGAGGGAGTAAAAGTGAGAAGTTAATATTCTCTGTCTCTCCGGTAGTTTTCTGTCTGGCTTGCATGGGTTTCTTTTTTGGGTTTCATCTAGCTTTGATCTCCTCCACCAGCCCAGTCCACTGATCTGTGTATGCCTGTCTTTTGGCATGCTTGTGAGGTGCTGATATGAAAGCGTTTTGAGGACCTCCCTACATCACTCTTTATCGGCATTCCCCCTGTGCGCTCTGGATGTTCCTCCCAAACACTTTCTGTCTCTGACTCAGCTGTGGGAGAGGCTTCAAATCAGCAGTGACTCTTTGCTCCCCTTGATGTGCCTCCATGGTATCACTTTGAAAGATAAAAGCAAAGCTGTGACCACATTATGCGGTTGTTTATCCGAGGTTTGTGCACAGGATCATCGACTATTTGTGCTTCCAATGATGGGTTGTTTCAGAGGTACAGGAAAGATTGCCTACAAAATGTGCTGCAGCTTTCCCGCTCAAATGTGGTCTAAACAACTGTAATATACAGGGAGCTGTTTGCTGCCTTTAGATAATCAGAAATGAAAAGAAGTGCTGCTCCATGCCCTTTCAGTGCAGTACAGGAGTTTTCCTCCAGCAACTACTATATTATGCTTTTAGTATGTTGAACCCATAAGTGCATCACATTGCTTGGAAAGCAGCATGATGTATTTTGGATCTAGAACTGAACAACCAGATCAGACTTTTATCACTTTTTGAAATATAGCCCAAAATGTGTCCCAAGGCAACCATCATCCTAAGTAATTTCCTCTAACAAGTCATGTTCTCTTAACCCCAGAAGAGTAATGAACACATTCACAAAAGCTTTCAGATTATACCTGACATACAGTGCCTTGCGAAAGTACTCGGTCCCCTTGAACTGGTCAACCTCTTGCCACATTTCAGGCTTCAAACATAAAGATATAAAATTCTAATTTTTTGTGAAGAATCAACAACAAGTGGGACACAATCATGAAGTGGAATGAAATTTATTGGATGTGTCAAACTTTTTTAACAAGTAAAAAACTGAAAGTGGGGTGTGCAATATTATTCGGCCCCCTTGCGTTAATACTTTGTAGCGCCACCCTTTGCTGCAATTACATCTGCAAGTCGCTTGGGGTATGTCTCTATCAGTTTTGCACATCGAGAGACTGAAATTCTTGCCTATTCTTCCTTGCAAAACAGCTCGAGCTCAGGCTGAGGTTGGATGGAGAGCGTTCGTAAACAGCAGTCTTCAGCTCTTTCCACAGATTCTCGATTGGATTCAGGTCTGGACTTTGACTTGGCCATTCCAACACCTGGATACGTTTATTTGTGAAGCATTCCATTGTAGCTTTGGCTTTATGTTTTGGATCATTGTCTTGTTGGAAGATAAATCTCCGTCCCAGTCTCAGGTCTCTTGCAGACAGATTGTCTTCCAGAATGGTCCTGTATTTGGCCCCATCCATCTTCAATTTTGACCATCTTCCCTGTCCCTGCTGACGAAAAGCAGGCCCAAACCATGATGCTGCCACCACCATGTTTGACAGTAGGGATGGTGTGTTCAGGGTGATGAGCTGTTTTGCTCTTACGCCAAACATATCGTTTTGCATTGTGGCCAAACAGTTCGATTTTGGTTTCATCTGACCAGAGCACCTTCTTCCACATGTTTGGTGTGTCTCCTAGGTGGCTTTTGGCAAACTTTAAACAAAACTTTTTATGGATATCTTTGAGAAATGGCTTTCTTCTTTCCACTCTTCCATAAAGGCCAGATTTGTGCAGTGTACAACTGATTGTTGTCCTATGGACAGACTCTCCCACCTCAGCTGTAGATCTCTGTAGTTCATCCAGAGTGATTATGGGCCTCTTGGCTGCATCCCTGATCAGTCTTCTCCTTGTTCGAGATGAAAGTTTAGAGGGACGGCCGGGTCTTGGTAGATTTGCAGTGGTCTGATACTCCTTCCATTTCAATATGATTGCTTGCACAGTGCTCCTTGGGATGTTTAAAGCTTGGGAAATCTTTTTGTATCAAAATCCGGCTTTAAACTTCTCCACAACAGTATCTCGGACCTGCCTTGTGAGTTCCTTGGTCTTCATGATGCTCTCTGCGCTTTGAACAGAACCCTGAGACTATCACAGAGCAGGTGCATTTATACGGAGACTTGATTACACACAGGTGGATTCTATTTATCATTATCAGTCACTCGGGACAACATTGAATCATTCAGAGATCCTCACTGAACTTCTGGAATGAGTTTGCTGCACTGAAAGTAAAGGGGCCGAATAATATTGCACGCCCCACTTTTCAGTTTTTATTTGTTAAAAAAGTTTGACACGTCCAATAAATTTCATTCCACTTCACGATTGTGTCCCACTTGTTGTTGATTCTTCACAAAAAATTCGAATGTTATAGCTTTATGTTTGAAGCCTGAAATGTGGCAAGAGATTGACCAGTTCAAGGGGGCCGAGTACTTTCGCAAGGCACTGTAATACACCCAAAAAAACCCTCATCAAAATACAACATACAGCAATACATACTGCAAATTCAAGTATTCTTCTTTTCTTTTCAGGTTGACACATTCTCATAAAATGAAAAACAAAAAGTATCATGGGTGGCATGGGTCCTATGAAAAGAGTATAATATGAATGTAAAGTAGTGACTCATTAATGAAAGATACCTAAAGAAAAATAATTACAGGGAAGGCACAATTTCCATGCATTGTTAATAACTGGTAAACAAAAACAAGAAAATGCTTTTTTGACTGGGGCATATTAAAACATTTTCTTGACCATATGAATTCCCTTGGAAAGTGTAACTAACTTGTTGTTATCCCCCACTATTGGGGGATAAGAATTTCTTGTCCAGGACCTTTATAACTTTAGCCTTACATACAGTCTGTAGAGGCACAGTAGTGATTGCCATCATCCATATCCTCCTCCTCTTCATCATCACTCAGTTCCAGTATATATGTATGTATATTTTTATTTCTCTTTGACTGCGGCTTTATAGTCGGTCTGACAGTACTCAACAGAAGTACAAAAAATAATAGAGCATGTTAGATATACATACAAATGGTTTCTTGGTAACTCACTAAAGGTAACTGTAAGATATGATGACATGACTACAAATTTCATGATAAGGTCAAAGAAGAATCTGCATAGCTAATGACTTCCAATGTAAACCTTAGGAATGTTTTACTTGCTTGCTGGCATAGCAGAGTCACCAAGCTTGGGGCAGGATGATAGCTGTGTCTGATATGGGGCAATAAATATGGTGAGGCTGAACATTATTGTTCTCAAACACAATCGTGGGATAAAATCTACCTGAAATATGTTTCACTTGCAATCTCTTATAGTGGGTGAAAATCCCCCAAACACATGCCTGTGGAAAAACACAGGGATGGGGTCTGGAAAACACACCCATATTCTGTGATGTCAGTAACTAGCCTGATGCTCAGCAAGGACCCACAACATCGAAAGAGCAACCACACAAATCTATCTCATCCCTGTTTATCTAAAAACATCATGTGATAGCTATTGCATGGGTAACAATCCCCCAATGTTAGTTTTCTAAAGGTTCTGGGAGTGGGGTAGGCACCTTTATAAGCCCAAACTTAATTAAAGCTGCAAGCAGCATTGAAGGCGCTCTCAGCTCATCGCAATTCGGCCTGTGCAGCGACCGCAGGAGCCTGGCACCGCCACCTGCACGCCACCGACATGGCCGGCACTCGATTCCACACATCGCCACTACCTGGCACTGAGCGAACTGTCATATGATCTTCGGTCATGCCAAGTTCTGCTGT
This sequence comes from Crenichthys baileyi, assembly GCA_036173005.1. NCBI lineage: Eukaryota > Metazoa > Chordata > Actinopteri > Cyprinodontiformes > Goodeidae > Crenichthys > Crenichthys baileyi. The sequence goes on from JAHHUM010001268.1 coordinate 80,371, forward strand.
GGCGAGAAGAGAAGTATTCAAAATTTGGGCGAAGTCCGACCGTCCTGATGGAAGCTGCACTCACCTATTTGTTAGTGGGCGGGGCTAAAATGATGTGATCAATTGACAATGCCAACATGTTCAGCATTGATCCCTGATGTATTCTACATTTGAAGTTGATCTGATGATGTATGAGGGAGATAGAGAACTTGAAGTGACCTAGGGGGCGCTGTTGATCCAAATTCCAATGTAATCCAATAGAGCTGTTTTGGGTTTGACAAATATCAACCATATTTATTTTGGAGTGAATGGGACCATGCATGTGTAATTTAGAGCCAAACGTATGGCCGTGGCGTGACATCAGAATTCGCCACGCTGCCACAGTCATAGCTTCAACTTCAATCCAAAATGGCCGACTTCCTGTGGGGTTTGGACCAATGCTCCAAGAGACTTTCTTGTAGGTCTTGACAAGTTACATATGTGTACCAAATTTCACAATCCTCGGTCAAAGCATGGCTTGGGGCTGATTTTTTAAAATTTTCTAAGGGGCACTGTGAACGAATTAGGCCACGCCCACCAAATATATCATCAGATCTCTATTGGGGACTGGACTAGGATCAATCACATTGAATTTGGTGCAGATCAGATGATCTATGTGGAAATTAGAGCCAAACGTATGGCCATGGCGTGACGTTCAACTTTGCCACGCCATCACGGCCACGCCCTTTTATGAAAAGTCACTGTGCTTCAAATGAAGTTAGACCCACTAGTTATTAGTCATCTGACACAGTTTGAAGTGGATTGAGTGTAGACAGCCAGATAGCGACCTTTCCCAGTAAAAAAAGTGACTTCCTGTTCTAAGGGGGCGTGGGCTTGATGATGTCATTGTATGACCCCATAGGATCGTTGGTAACCCGAAGGTCCTCCTTCATGCCAACTTTGGTATGATTTGGGTTTTTTTTTGTGTAAGTTATTGCAATTTTTCACTTTCGGTGCGAACAGCAAGTTCGTGCCCCGGCCACGCCCCCTAAACATGGCCGAAAACTCACGATTTTGATAACTTTGAATTCCCCATGCGTATTGCGTATATGCGTGTCTGCGTATTGACCAAATATGAAGCCGATAGCTCAAAATCCCTAGGAGGAGTTCGTCAAAGTTCAAGGTGAGTAAAAGTGAAAAGTGTGCACTTTAGGGCATGCCCCCAAGAGACTTTTTTTCTTGGTTTGAGGAGCTCTACCAGTGTACCAAATTTTGATCTCTAAGACTTACGGTTTGGCCTATCTCACGTGTGGGGGCGTGATTAAGAGGTTTGACCACGCCCACTGATGACGACATCAAAGAATAAAAATTTCACGCGGGGGACAATTTTGGGTAAAATCGTGTGCATCTAGGGTCTTGGCAAAGTCCCCAAATTGCCCCACAAAGACGCAACGGAAATAAGAAAGAAAGAATAAGAAATCGTACGATTACAATAGGCCCTTGCACGCTTCAATAGGCCCATGCAGGCTTCCTGCTCGGGCCTAACTAATCAACTTTGGGCTTAAATTCAGCCAACAACACAGCTGGAAATATTTGAGATAAAATCATGGTTGTTTTCTATTCCTCCTTTTATTTTATCCTTAGTTAAACGGCTGGGTAATTCTTGTTGCCATCAACAAGCCAGTAGCATAAGTCTATCTCAACATTCAATTATTCTTCTTGTCAGAATTGGTGGAGTCCATTTAATAGGATTGGTTTCCTGCCAAGAACACAGTTTTTAAGCATAATAGATGCATTTTCAATGGGGTTGGGGTCTGGGAGGCTCCAGTAGCTTGATGCAAGCCGTACTTTCATTCCAAAGTCAATTTTGATGCATGTGTGTAGTCACTATCTTGTTGCAACATCTAGTTGTGTCAGAGTTTTAACTGTCAGAAGATTTAAGGTTAAATTGATTTTGGAGTACTTTGCACAATCCAGTTGTACCACTGACAGTAAAACAGCCTGAGAACATGATGCTGCACTGTCATGCTTTAAAGTTTGCTCAGTTCTTAGGATAGAAAGCCTTCCCCTGGCTCTATCAAACAATTCCTGCTATTTTGTGCAGAAAGCCCAATCTTGGTCTCCATTGCTCTAACTGTGAAACCTTTCTACAGAAGATATACGACATTTCCACATTTCCAGCTCCAAATTCTTTGAGCTTGAAAGTGTCAGTTTGGGAGGAGGGGTTCCTTTCTTGGTTAGCACCCTTTCAGTCCATGTTGATATTAAGCTATCTTCACTGTGTTCTTTTTCCAACTTAGTTTCTTCTTTATCGCTCTCACACATTTTTTTCTGAGAGTGACAGTTTGGGTCAGATGGCTGCAACCTGTTCATAGCTCAGTTTTACATCAGGACAAAGATTTTAAAATGCAGGCTATTATTAGAATCTTAACCCCACTAACAACTTGTAGACCAGGCGCGTAGTTAGATCTGGGCTTCCGGGGCTGATGTTTTCTGTATAGCCCCAGACTTCTGATAGAAGAAATTTAGAAGTATTAAGATGCAGCCACAAAATGGAATTGGACATAACATTTTTATTCAAAAACAATCAGTTTTTTTCACTTGCGTTCCATATAATCACCTCCCACTCCACCTAACCTGACAATGAGTTAAAAGGAGAAGACAAAAAATACTTATCTGCGCGCTCCCGGCACCGCGAATGCACAGCTACACGCTCAGGCAGAGACAGAGTTCATTCTGAAGAAGTCCAGAACAGCAGTTCACGCCAGGGCCGGCGACCTGCCTCGTTCATTACCCGAAAAATACACTGAGCGCCTCGAACAGGGCTAATTTCAGAGCAACCACGGAGCCAACCAGAGAGTGGGAGCCTGGTGTGTGTGTGTGTACAGGAACAGGTGGAAGCAGAGCGGTGTAACCCAGACGAAGGTAGCAGTAAAAGCTGAAGAATGGGGTAATTGTAAATTACAGCTAATCACTTATTCACCCAGCAAGACATGAGGTGGAGGTTCACTCTAATGAGCATCATCAGGGTCATGATGAGGAATAGAGAGTAGAGGGACATTTACCTGAGCTATAGATAAAGTTACACGATCTGTCTGTGATAGAAAACAGTAGCAACCTTCTCTGTGAGCTTTTAGCTGGATTTGCATCATGGTGTGAAAATATCTGGTCCTTTACTTCAGTCACAATAAAAGCATTTAATCCTAACGTAGCTAAACACATTAAAAGTTCTTCAGATCAACACATTGCATCTCATTGCAGCAGCCGGTTCTACATGTAGACAGGAAAAAGTGTTGGTCAATAAACCAGGGAAATATCTCCTCTTGCCAGTAAGACGTAGTAGAAAGTGCAAAAGTAAGCCTCCCTCTTCTCTGTCATATCTTCTGTGCTGATTCTAAACATACAGCTCTGGCTTTAAAGATGCAGGATAATTAAGAAATAAATCATAGCAATTAATCACAGGTGGGCCATTAATTAGTTAACTATTTTATTTTTCTAAATTACACATGTAATATTATATAAATTAAACTAATTAAACAAGGATACAGTTTTACTGAAGGTGAGACATACATACCATATGTGTACAGTTATTAATAACTGTAATATTAGTACTGATAAGGTCCAGGATGAGGCTCTACGCTATATTTTAAACACCACAACTTAACACCCTTTCTTCTCAAAGTTTTTAATAGCAAGAACTGCACTAATGTCTCACATGCTCAGTGCAGAACAAAACACTGTGTTGTAAATGTTTCATTTATTATTTTTGGCAGGACAAATTTCTTCAGAGGTGGAATGAAGGGCTGAAAAGATGGCGATAAAAGAGAACAGGTTCATAAAAGAAGGAACAATTTTAATCAAATGTTTTGAAAGCTCTTGGCATAAATAAAATAAATAAATGTATTTTAGGATTTTACCATTTGACTAAGATTTAAGAAAATCAACTTTATACCATTTTCCTTTTTTGAAATTAAAGAAATTAAGACAATGGAGCCTTAGGAGTGGAACACTTTGAAGAGAGTGTCACGTTTAAAAAGGTAATTTATGTAGATGGCAAAAGAAGCTCATTTATCTGGCCCACAGTAAACATCTCTGAGTTTAAGAAAAAGTTTTGTCAGCAAAAATTCAGGTTACATTTTTTTCTAAATACCTCAAAATGTGTCATTATTTGCTTCAGCAAAATGTTTTTTTTCATCAGTCTCAAACTCTTTCTCCTTATCCTTCATTCAGCTTCTAACAAACATAAAAACCAAGTAAAGTTATTGTTAACCGTTTGATTCACAATAATTTATATTCAGTCTAAAACCAGCCGAGACACAGAACTGGTAAAATCTATGTTATTTTAACTTTAAATTACTTATAAACTGTCTTCTGGAAATTTTAATATTTTGGGTTTGGGCTAAAGCCCCCAATGTTTTGAGACCCCAAAAACGCCCCTGTTGTAGACTATAGCAAAAAACCATTTTAAAACCATTTTAAATGAATTCTTCTATTTTGCCCCTCCTCTTGACCACTCCTCTGCCAAATGTCTAGCTAGAATTATAGCAAGAGCTTCTTGGTGTTTATCAAAATGTGTAGTTGAGGTGCAACTTGCTGAGGTACTTTTAACCAAATATTAGTGGGGTGTATGTCAAATGTAAGAAAATTTGTGGAAAAAGAATAGCAATGCCTCATTAAAAGTTTGAATTAAAATGATATTCATGCACATAATAGTTTAAATTCAAATTTTATTTTTAGTTTGCTGAACAGTTGACACAAAAGTTTCCCTCTCTCCAATGCAATGACCATTTGACAGAATAAAAACATCCATCCTGATGTGGAGTTTCCAATCATTACGCATTAATTATCTGTGGTTGCCTGGCTGCCTCTGAAGCCTTTCAACTGATAACTAAATAGGAAATGCTGTTTACAGGATGCTCCAATATTTCTCATGCTGTTGGTTAGGCTAATCATTCCCCAAAGGACCATCGGTGCCTATTGACCACACTGATCCCCCGATTTTTCCTTCATTACCTCTAGCAACAATATTTATTTCTCCAAATTTTCACCATGATGATCCAGGCTCCATTTGCAGAATGTCATAAGGCAGTAAAAAGCATCTTTTTCAACAGAAGAAAGCTTTACTATAATTGCTTTGCAATTAAATTTTGTTCTAAGGAGTTACTTAGTTACTTAGACTAATAACTAACTCTGTACAGCTTGATTTATCTGGATTCCATCTGATTTTATGTCTAAATGTTACCCTAAGCTGTCTGTTTAGACCACTGATGGATTTCAATCCCCACACCTTGGTGCTATATGTGGCTGAGATCTAACAGGTTTTAAGATACTTAAATGATCCCACACTGCAAACTTGCAGAATAAACCGAAAAACATCCATCATCACAAAAAAGACAAAATGCTGCATGCTGGCAATGCATAGGTAGTCCAATCCAGGGGTTAATTTTTAATCCAAATAGTTTACATTGAGACAAAACAGGCTGAGTTCCAGCAGAGTTTATTCTAATAAATGACCTTTGTATGATGCAGAATTTGGCAGGAGTCAATGAGGCTGAAAACCAGACAGCAATCTAAGACGAAGGCAGGATAGGAGGTGGAGGATTTGCATTCATATTAGCCCAAGGTTGGCTAAAGTTAAAATCAGGTGACCTAAGGGAAGAACCTGAATAGGAATAACAGTAACACAGTGATGTTTTCATTAGGGGAAGTGATGAGGAACTGCGGCTGGCTAGAGTCTCACCTGCCTCCAATTATGAAAATAAATACAGACAGAAAAATGGAGGAACTGCAGCAGATGTAGAAAGTAAGGCATCATGCATGATAGTAGTACCTGGTGTCACCTTGGACATACACTGATGTATATCTGAACAGAAATGAGTACAGCAGAAGGGCAGGACAACCTCACCTCCAGATCTAATCATTTTGCAGCAGTGGCAAATATCTGCTATTTATGGTGTCTCCGAGTTGCAAAGCTCATACGATCAAATCTTTCAACACATCTGAAAGTCCAAAGATGAATAAATTAAGCATATTTTGCAACATCACGTAGTGTCGCCTATATGAAGTGTATTTCTATGATACACTCCACCACCCACCTACTCTCATCCCCCAACCACTGCTTGGGTTTTTAGGAAAAAGGGTGTAGAGTTTACCTTCTCCGTTTATTCCACAACAAGTGATTACCTGACCATCTTAGGCTGGAAGTTCAGTGCTCTATATGCAATGTATAAGAGCCTACATGTGGTTAAATAGGTTTTAACCAAATTAATCAGAAAATAAGGTCAGGTCCCCTCCGTTGTTGAGTTAAGTGAATCTTCATCAGTACCGACTGAGCATCTGAGTTGCATAGCGTGAAAATAAAACAAAATATTAGGTCGTTGCTATAACATATGCTTTTACATTTATTTAAATTATGTAGCATTGACATATAGGTGTACTAGAAAATAACACTTTGGCACTGTAAATTATGTTTGCTGTTGTGGTTGATGTACAGAAAGACAATGCTGGAACAGTATAAACTGAAAGGAGCTTATGTTTCTTTCCAGAGACTTGCAGAGGAGCTACACAGTAGTATGACAGGGGTTTAAGAAAAAGCATACATATGTATTTACTGGCTGTGTTTTTTGGCAGTGGGAATGGGCAGCTTCTTAGGACATAATTTATTGCTGAACAATGAAAACATGCAGGGACATTTGGTTCAGGGATAAACTATAGTCATTAATTTATGTTGCTTACTGTTGTGGTTTTACTAGTTAATGGCAAGAGGCCATAGAGAAAAGAGAGATAGTTAGGTGAGCCTCTAATGGCTAGTAAATGGATTAGGGATGAAGAAAATCTGAACTTTGATTAGTTGATCATTTGTTTAATATTCCAGAACATGAAGACTTTTTTGCACAGCCTCTACAGTTGGCAGCCAGAATTAAGAGTTAAAAAAGATAATTAGGTTAATCAGTTTCCAAGGTCAGGTTGTTGGTTTTATTCTATTCCTAACTAGAAATAATAGAGTATTGATTGGAGCTCAGCTTTTTTAGGAGAGGTGGATTTTATGGCATCCCAGCCATAAAAAAGACAACTTTTTCGGCTCCCAAAAGGATCGTCAGATTTTTTTGTTGCTGAAATTAATTTATAACAAAAAATAATGTACATTGGGTTTGAAAATTAACCTGCTTAATAGGAGATTTTAACCTTGAATACTCTCCAGCTTGGAATTATCAAAACTTTATTGCCTTTCCTAATTTGTCACTCATTTTCTCACCTGTCCATCGTGTTTTCTGGTTGTGGCTAACAGACATGCAAGAGCAGGCTCAAGAGAAGATTCAACAAAAAAAAAGGGACTCAAGTCAGCTTGGATCATTCATTTTAAAGAACTGACTCCAAGAGATGTTTGGTTTGAGATCAACACAGAAATGGATCGTATTAACCCATTTTCATGACAGCTCCAAGAAAGGAGGAGTTTCACAGCTGGAACCCCCGAGTAATTATCATAGAGCTGCAAAACTCTGTGAGCAGCAGCATTTCATCCTCTTGGAGCGCCTACAGCTCTCCACAGGTTGTATTAGGGAGGACGTGCGCGAATGTCTTGATCTCACTGGCCAGTTAAAAGACTGCATAGGAACCTTGGATCCAATTTAATGTATGATCTGCTGTTTGTGTATCTGATGACCATACCCTGGACGAAAATAGACAAGCTGTCTGAAACTGTCTGTCTGACTTTCTGCGGGAAGGAAGAAACGATTCTTCCAAAAAGAGACTAATACAGGTCTCTAAATACGAAGCGGTTTTGAACATTCATATTCACACTGAACTGTGATATCACTGCATCGTTTTATTGGGTATTGGTTTCAGTTTATTCTTATTTGTTCCTTTTTGGTATTTTATTAGTAGTTTATTTGTTTTTCTTATTCCTAAGTGATTTAGTTGGATGTTACTGGCCTAATTAAAGAGTTTGCTGAAGTATTTTAACTGGAAGGTGAAGTATTTTAATAAATTCTTGTATTTTGGAAAGAAGTTGTTATGTGTGTACGGTTTGCTGTTTGAGAACACCAGTACTTCAATTCACTCTTTTATTTATTGTTCTCTTCAGGTATAAAGCAATAATTGACAGAGACTGTTTGAGAGAACAGTTTGACTTTTATTTACTGATCTGATTTGTTAATAATTGCCTTTGGCACTAAGTAATAGTTGACCATTGTTAATCCAAACCTCTTGATACACAACAAAAAAAAACTCCAGATAGATTTCGAGTGTGTGAATGTTGCTCCCTCTTAGTAGTTGCGGCACTTTTTTAAAAGACGAAGAGACAGGGTTGCAGTTTATTTTTAACACCAAGGTGCTGTTAAAGTTTGCCGGCTTCCTGGAGTCAAAGGCATCACAATAAATTGGTTTAAAGGGTCAGACAAGATCAAAACTGCTGCAACAATGGTGTGAAACAAACAGTGAATGGTTTCCTGAAAAGCAGGAAAGGTATTGCTGAGGACAGTCAGAGGAACTGCAGTTTAATTGTGAATTTTAAAGATTTCTTCAAATAACCAAATGCTACTTATCAGTAGATGTTGACCAATCAGCAGCAGCATAGCACTTTTATTTCCCTCAAGTAAGAAAACAGCTCCTATCAGGAAGGGAAAACAATTATTACTTCAGAAGCAGGAGGTCTCTTGTGAACAGTGCCTTGTACATGTGTCAGGAGAGGTTGTACATTCAACCGCTGGCCAGTGGAGTGGTGGACATGAGGTCAGTGAAGAGGCCAGCATTTTGCAGAAACATCTTTCATTATCTCTCTCATTTAGTAAAGGTCCAAATGATGGAACATGTCCCCTGGGAGAGCCCGTCAGGTAGCAAAGGCTTGCACAATTAGTGGGGAATGAGTGAAGCTGTTGTCCAGAAACAAAAGACCTCTGTGTCTCTGGACTGGGGAATATGTGTGGCTTGATACAGGACCATGCAAAAATATGAAAACTCTATGAATTTATTTGATATTTTGTTACAACTATACAGTTCTATGTTAAAGACAAACACTAACTTGTACATTATTTTAAAGTGGACATAAAACTTGTTTGTTTTTTTAAACAGTATACCATTCATTTGCATTGAGCCCCTTATACTCTGATATCTAGTGCAACTAATTGCCTTCAGAAGTCACCAAATTAGTAAATAAAGTCCACCTTGAAGTTTAATCTCAGTTTTCAAGTTTAACCTCTGTCTTATCTGAACCCAATATCCCCACCTTGAAACAGTGGTGGCAGATCTTGTTCAAGGAATGCTTTTCTTCAGCAGGGTCATGTAAGCTGGTCGCAGCTGATGGGAATATGGATGGGTAATCCTGACACAAAACCTGTAAGAGGCAGCAAAAGACCTGCGACCAGGGTTGAGCTTCACAATTCAACAAGACAACAACTCTAAACATACAATCAGATCTACAATTAAATGATTTGGATCAAGATAAAGCATATTAATTTTTCAGAATGGTCTAGTCAAACTCCAGGCAGACTTAAATCCAATGGAGATTCATCTGTAGCTAGACTTGAAAACTGCCATTCAAAGACAGTATTTGTCCATTCTGGCTGAGCCTAAGCTATTTTGCAAAGAAGAATATAGGTAAAGTGTTTGGTTTGTAGAGCTGTAACCCCCAATAATTGCACATATAAGCACAGCAAAACGTGATGTTACCGAGTGTTGACTCAGGTGGTAAAGACAAAATTTTGTCAGAGTTATCTTTTTAATTTTTTTAAACATTGCAGAAATCCAATCAACTTTTCAAGCATGTGCTACCTTGTGTTGGTGTATCTGAAACCTGAAACCGTTTATCTAGTGTGATGTTTAAAGGGTATTTTTCCCAAGAACTGCAGATTATTTCTGACTGCTGATATTGGGTGAACTTTCCTATGACAATCTGTTTGTGATGTGCTAGATGGGAGACCTGACTTCAAATGGCTAAATAGAGAGCTTTTGAGTTGGTTGAGTGAATTGTTAAACTTAAATTCCTTTATCTCGTTGATTTTGGCAAACAGTAAATGTTTAGGATGCAAAGTTTGCAAAACTGAGCCAGGAAAGGTCAGGACAGAAGCAGAAAGAAATCAAAATTTGCTGAAGTAAAAAAAACTAATTTACAGAGCAACGAGTAGAACACGACTAAGTGCATCCCAAAATCTGGTCTCTGGCATAAGGAGATGAGAAACAGCTGGTGGTCAGACTTTTTAGCACATACTATCTTAATTTCCGACATGCAAAGAAACATTTCTCCTTAGTAAAGCACAATAGCAGACATTAAGGACTAAAATGCAGAAACAAACCCATACATTTCAAGCTGGACAAGGATTTGTTATAAACGTGTGCAATATATTCTGTTTTGTAATCTTTTTCTTCTTGTATTATTTATGCTGCATGTGCATCTAATTAACAAACTCATCGTTTTGTACACTGAACAAAGAGGACCTACTCTAGTTAAATTCGTCCGTGTTGCACTAAACTACGTTCAGTTTTACCTTCCAACTTTTAGTAGTGAAGCGTTGCCCTACATTTGCAGTCTCAGCTTTCCTGTTTTTATTCTCATTAAGGAGGCCACAAGAGCCTGTTCTGCTAACACAGTTTCCATCAATACAGTTGCTATTTATAACCCTCAGGGAGGACTGATAGCTGTCAACTGCCAATTAGGACATTAGGACAACTCTCTGTAGAAGTTTCAGGGCATATGTGTCTTATTATTAGTCACTGCGAAGACATTATAGAGAAGAACAGTTGCCAAAAAATTGAGCAATGGGTTTAAATGTTTTGAGACAAAGTGGATAAGCCCAGTTAGAACACAAGATTAGTTTGCAGCTTTGTGGATTGTGGGTTGGGATGTTTATTCCTTGGGATAAATTGTGTCCTGTTTGTACTTGCCCCCTGGCAGCTACAGCAGCTTCCTGCTCCATAACACTTGTAGCCACCCACTTGTTCAAGCTGCAGTGGGAAACAAGGCAAATAAGATGCTTAACACCACAAAACAGACCCACACTCAGCTTTGTTTTGCTTTAAATAAGGTCTGATTCAGTCGCAGTGCAGTCGAGAACTTTCAAAATAAAAAATAACATTCTGGGGGCAATAACAAGATGAGATAAAACTCAGCATGTATGAAATGATGATTTAAGATACAATTGATAACTTGATCAACATTTCATGGCAAATCTGTGGATTGAGTTTAATCTTTAATACACTGCAAGATTTATTACAAGTTTCAATGCCTTTAATGTGTTTTTTAAAAGATTACTTTGGATTTTCTTCAACTTATAAAATATATACAAAAAAGGAAAGAGGTCGAAATGGAGCCAAACTCGTTTAGAACAGCAGCCCTTGCTTTTTATTCATGCAGCCACAGTATTTTGTCTACCATTTTTATGGCAACAGTGGCAACAGAGGTCAAAATTACACAAAATCTTACACCGTCTTTTCTGAACCACTGACAGCACCACAGTTTTCTCTGCACATAGAAAACGAACTGATTATTTTATTTTTTGGGGGGGTTGTAACTTGCTGTTAAAGCCACACACTAATTTCCACAGAACATCAGTTACATAAAGAATCAAAGACATACTTTTTGTAGTAGGAGTACAAAAGTCTTTGAACTTTCCATATTTTTCTATGTTGTAATACAGACTCTGGATCCCTTTACAACTGATGACTGAAGGAGATCATCATGTAAAAAAAAAAAAAAAAAAGCAAAATCTCCAGCTCCTTCCGGGGCAGCCCAAGGCATTCCCAGGCCAGCTGAGAGACATAGTCCCTCTAGCGTGTCCTGGGCCGTCCTCTGGGCCTCCTCCCGGTGGGACTTGCCTGGAACACCTCCAAAGGAAGGCGTCCAGTAGGCATCTGGTATTAATGCCCGAGTCACCTCAACTGGCTCCTCTCGATGTTGAGGAGCAGTTGCTCTACTCCGAGCTCCTCCCGGATGGCTGAGCTCTTCACCCTATCTCTAAGGGAGAGATAGGGTGAAGTGAAGATAGGGTGAAATGAGCTTCCTTCCCTACGGAGGAAGCTCATTTCAGGCGCTTGCATCCGGGATCTTGTTCTTTCAGTCATGACCCAAGTTCATGGCCATAGGTGAGGGTAGGAACGTAGACCGACCAGTCTAGAAATCCTGTCCGTGACAAAGGGCAGCCCTGCCGGAGTCCAACATGCACCTGCAATGTGGACCAAATTCCCACTCCACTTGAACACCCGACTCCGTACTCCTGGAGCACCCCTCACAGGGCACCATGAGGGACACAGTCAAATGTCTGTTCCAGGTCCAAAAAACACATGTGGACTGGTTGGGCAAACTCCCATGAATCCTCGAGTTCCCTGCAGATGGTGTAGAGCTGGTCCAGTGTTCCACAGCCGGGACGAAAATCAAACTGCTCCTCCTGAAGCCAAGGTTCGACTACTGGGTTCGATCCCCCTATAGTTGGAACACACCCTCCGGTCACCCTTCTTATGAAGGGGGACCACTACCCCGGTGTGCCAGTCCAGAGGTACTTTCCCGACTGCCACGCAATATTGAAGAGGCGTGTCAACCATGACAGCCCCACAACATCTAGGATCTCATCCACCCCCTGAAGCCCCGCCACCGTGGAGCTTTTTAACCACCTCTGTGACTTCAGCCTGGGTGATGAATGCGTGACAGCAGGATTGAGGAGATGCTCCAAGTACTCCTTCCACCTCCCCATAATGTCCCCAGTTGAGGTCAGCAGCTCCCCACCCCCACTGTAAACAGTGTTAGCGACGGACGACGGACGGTTTGCCAGAATCGCTTCAAGGCCGACCGGCAGTCCTACTCCATGGCCTCACCGAACTCCTCCCAGGCCCGAGTTTTTGCCTCTCCCACAAGCCAACCCCAGCTGATAGGACTCCTTTATCAGTTTGACAGCATCCCTTCCTGATGCCAAGTGTACTGATGAACACCCTTATGCTTGAACATGTGTCCATCATGGACAATCCGTGACTAGAACAGAAGTCCAATAATGAAACACCGCTCGGATTCAGTTCGGGGAGGCCATTCCTCCTGATCATGCCTCTCCAGATGTCACTGTCGTTTCCCACGTGGGCGTTGAGATCCCCCAGCAGAATAAAGGAGTCCCCAGGAGGGGCACTATGCAGCACCCCTGACAGGGACACCAAGAAGACTGGGTACTCCGCACAACCGCTCGGCCCGTAGGCCGAAACGACAGTCAAACGACAAACAAAATCTTCAATCCAAAATATAGTAGAAAACAATGCGATTCTATAGATCTTTTATTTCTGTTGAAAAGAAAAAGACAGAGAGAAAACATAAAGTAAGACATAAACTGAGAGCAGCAGGAGAAAATAGCAGAGACAATGAGTCAGGAAGTCATGCAGTACATTCACAGGATATCACCTTACCTGTTAATATAGTGAAAGAATTAACAAAAATCATTTGACAGAACAAAAGTTAATGGACAAAGTGACCTAGAAATAAACCTAATAAGCTGAACTGATGAATTAAAAATAATTAATGTTATTAAAAATCTGTGTTTTATGAAGCAGCAAATCCTGTACAAAATTTCCTGGGATCTTTACATCCTGTCCATCAGCTAGCAAGACCTGGTACATGCAATGATATGGGGACATTTTTAAAATTCAAATATGTGTTTTAAAGTAATAGTTTTCAAAGTGTTTGATAGATGTCAGTACAGAATTTTACTTAAAGCAAGGCCTACTCTAATAGGCGTCTAATGTTTGGAAGGTCCATGTCTAGATTGCTATTTGGCAGTTTAAGATAAACTTTAAACCATTGAGCCAACTCTTTGAGGAATTACAAAAAAATCTAGTTAGTTTAATTAAATTTACTTCATTTTCCTTATAATAAGTAGCAGGTCTAAGAAAAGTAAAAATACACTTACAAACTTGAAAACTGTATAGTTTGTTTCATAATAATCAATGTACAAAAAAGTCCTCTGTCCCTCATGCCCTCTTTGTGTTTCAGGAAGTCATTAAATGTTTAGTCTTGGTCTTCCACAGTCAATATTTCTCTCTGAGTCTATTTTTAAGCCAATTTCAAAAATGCTGATTTTGCAGCTGAACTTTATTGACCCTCCCTGGTGAGGTCTGTGAAACTATTACATGCCTGACTGGACCCTGAGTATCTAGAGGAGAACTGCACATTAAAGACCTCCCCTGTACCGTACTCTGCTTCGTAATCCACGTGGCACTGAGGTTACAATGCAGTGTCACCTCAGCCTGGTGGAGCGTGTATCTGACAGTTAAGCAGTGTGAGAAACCACATGATGTACTGCTAACTCCTAAAGGTATACTGTGTTTTCATGAAGAGGTGGTGTTCTCTTATTAAGATTAATCACTGTGTGCTGCCTTACTGAGATAAAACCATCTGTGTTGGTGTTACTGTTGGTACATGTGCTACCAGGAGGTGGGTGAGACCAGTTTGCAATCTGTGAAAGTAAATTGTTGTTGTGGTCTGTCTCTCACTTTGGCGCTGTTGCTAGACTGTCCCAGACACTGCTGATTCCTGTCTAACAGCTATCTCCAGTCTGCTTGCAATTACCATGCTCAAACTTAATTTCATTTATCCTTTTCATTTATGCTTGGAAACCACGTAGTGTGTTTCTGTGGGGCTTTGGTGCTTGTGTGTAAGAACAATTTTGCTGCACAGAATGAGAATCACCTCACAGGACTGATGTGAGTCGGTCCTGACTGTTTTTATTCCCACTTTCTGCTGCCATCTGTTTTTCCCCCTCTCTCTTTAGGTCTCTACGGACTGCTTGGTGAAATCACAGCCTCAGAGGAAATGTCACTGTTAAAAATGAAAAACGGAGGGCCTTCAGTCACATGAAAGGCACCACGGATCTTTTTTATAAAGTGCACAGTCCAGACGCTCAGCATAAAAATTGTCTCGTTGGTGATTAAGTCAAGCTGAATACCAGTAGCAGCATAGGTCTGTGGGGATGATTCTAAATTATGGAAGAACAAATTTCTGAACAATACACATTATATCTCTCTTAAAGCTGCACTACTCAGCATTCTCTATGAAGAAATGAAAAGCTAACCAGAGACAAGTTGAGCTCACAGAGAATTATTGTAACTGCTCACAAATTAAAGCGAAAGGGGAAATAACAGATAAGTAATGGATGTTTATGTAATTTTACCTAACTGACCTCATTAGGTGTTACTTTGAGTAACATTTTAACTTGTAAACCAGAATTACAACAGGTGTGACTCATGACAGAAATAACAGATTTGTGCTATTTAAATGTGAACCCCGGACAATGCTATAATAGGATGCTAAGGAAGGGTCAAGCTTCACTGCAAGATCATGTTTATTACTGTGACAGAAAGAAGAAAACAAAATATGTTATTGTCATGATCCACAGCTGTTTGCTCTTTTGTCTAGGTAATTTTTGTGTTATTAGTGTCTCTCTTTATTAGTTTCCTTATTTGTACTGAGTTTCTTTGTTCTTTATTGTGGCCTGTTCAGTGCATTTTGGTTTAGTCTCTGGTGTTGGTGTTGGCCCTGAGCTTTTGGTTAGTTAGATCCACTGTATTGCCATTCAATGTCTCCTCTGCCCATTATTCAAACCTCCCTCATTTCCCTGCTTTAATTCACTCCCAGCTGCTCTGCATTCAGTTAATTGTCACCTGGTTTCCATGTTCATCACATCCCAATACTCATCACATCCCAACAGTATTTAAGCTCCTTGGTTACTTTCTCTCACTGATGGATGCTACTGTTGCTCTTGTCCTGGTTCCAGTGCTGATTTTGCTCATGTCTTTGTAAGTTTTCGACATTCTTCCACACTCCATTATGTATCTGCAGATGTCCTGTTGTCATTTGGGTCCTCCTCAACAAACAACATATATGACAGTTATAGGTGTAAGGTCAGCTCTGTTTGGGAAAGTAAAAGTCATAACCATTCCCTCTAAGATTCTGCATGTCACATGCGATAAATGCATTTCCAATGTTATTGTTCCTTCGCTCTGTTATGAGCCAAGCCTGAATTGAGTGCCAATAACTTCAAACAAATGGGTGGTATTAATAATACAGACTCTAACTGAGCAAACATTAGAGCAATTATATGGTGGTCAATAATTGGCATATCTAGTAATGATGTATATAAAGGTTAAAATAGTTAAAATAAAATGTTATTATAAAGACTTTTTTGCTGCTGTTCTCCAACAGTAGTATATTTATAATCTCCCTTCCCATTTCTGGTCTTTTTGTCATGTTTGGTGTTGCAGTGCCCTGGGTTGGTTCTGCTGGCCAACAACTACAATGAAAGTTGCGGAAATAAAGTTCACAGATGTAGACAGAGGTTTTCTTCTTCAATTCCATTCCCTCCACTTTTTCATTGTTTTCTCCTTTCTGAATGCTTCCATGAGTGATCTGTAAATGCAGCTCACCTTTTGTGTGTGCTTGTGTGTGTGTGTGTGTGTAAGAGACAGAGAGACAGAGAAACTTCAATAAATCCCCATCATGCTGTACAGGACAATGTGCACACCTCTGCGCTCCTTTGCAGCAGGTCATAAATCTGCCTTGACTTGCTAAGACGTGTTCCCCCACGTACAGCATCTTACGGACCAAGCTCATCAAGTGAGACCAATTTTATTTTAGAGGACACAGCAGTTTTTCTGTGCATCTTTTTCCCCAAACTGTTTAAAGTCCTCTTCGTAACAATGAGGCGGATTGTGAATAAACTGTGGTGTATTCTGTTTAGGTTTCCTTTTTGACAAAACCATTTAAATTTGATCTGGAGTGATGTTTTTTAATAGGAAATTATTATTAATCACAGATAACTTACAGGTATGAAAGTTTAAAACAATAAGCAAAGCAAAAACGTTTCTAGTGAAAATTTTTTTAGCTGTCAGTAAGATTTTTCTGCAGTATTATTAAGAACTATTTTGTTGTACTGCTGTGTGGATGTTCCTTTGCATTATTGCAAAGTGTGACAGCTTGAATATGTTTAAAATTAATAAATGCTGACAGTCCAAAGAGTCCAAAATATAATGTATGCAAACTAGTTTAAAGGACTTTCAGATCTCCTTGGGCCTCATCATTTTTCATGAGCTTCAACCAAGCAAACCTGACAACGGTTTCCTTTAGCTTGTCCCTAAATTTGGAAAATTGTTCATCACTGTGATTCGATTACAAAAGCAAGAACCAACACTGTATCATCCATCCTCAGAACAGACAGAAACAAAATCCACATCTGCTCGGATCATATAACCTGTTTACATTAGATCGTCTTTCATGTTCTTTCAGAGGAAGCTTAAGATATGTGGTCCGCGTGCCAGCATCCACAAATTATTCTGCTACTTTCTGGCTGGCACATAAATGGGCACGTTTAGTTTTGGGAGAACTAGGCACTTGTTATAATTATGAGCAACAGAGCGTACCTTTATCATTTCTCAAAGACAGCTTTCTGTGGTTTCTCAATGTGTGATCCAAGATCATTATTGCAGCTGTCACTAACTCAGCAGTCCCTGACAGGGATCACGTTTTTTGCACAGCCCTGCATTTCATGGATTCGTGCTTTCGCTTTTCACATGGCTGCTTAACCTCGAGCATTCATTTCCCCTTTGGCAAATGCTTTGAATGTTTTCATGTAATTGGCAAAAATCACAGACGGATATGAAAGGTGTGAGTACTGCAAAAGCATCATTTCTGTAATATTTATTAGCTCAAGATGGAGGCTTATTGTGCTGATATGACAGTGGCCGAGAACCTGGGTTTAAATTTGTGAATAAAACATAGCTTTGCCTAGCTAAGCGTTGATATAAATAGAGACGGGATTGTACAAGAAAAGTTTAATACTGAGCAGAAGAACGCGGGGTTTAGATCTGTCAAGGGAGAAGCTGTTAATCTGATGACTAGTGAGACGAACTAGTCAGGGAACTAAGTAGACAAAGTCATTGCTTCAGTTTGCAGTTACAGTGCCTTCAAAATTATTTAAACTTTCCTTCCTTCTGTGTCAGTACAACCCTAACCTTTTATTGTTATATGATGAGCCAACATGATACAAGGTAGTGCATATTTGTGAAGTGAAAATAAAAGAATACATTTCCTTCAAAATGCGTATCTGTAAAGTATTGTGTTCATTTGCATTCAACCCCCTAAGTTAACGCTTCTTGTAGAATCTACTTTCATTGCAAATAGAGCTGCAAGTATTTACTAACTTTACACATCTTAAGGCTGAAATTTCGATCCAATTGTTTTTTCAAATAAATAGTTCATGTTCGGTCAGACTGGACAGAGAGCGTTGATGTATATTAGTGGCTTGCCACTTGTCCTTCCACAGATTCTCATTTGTATTTAGGTCTGGTCCTTGACTATGCAGTTCTAACAAATGATAATGCTTTGTTCAAAGTTATTCAAAACTAACTACAGGGCTATTTTCCTGATGGAAGGCAAACCTCTGCCCCAGTCTCAAGCCTTCTGCAGCTCTAACAGGTATCCTTACAGGATTGCCCTGTATTTAGCCTCATCCACAACAACTCTGACCAGATTCCCTGTCCTTCAGCAAGGACATTGCGGGGATGCTGTGTTCGGTGTTATCTGCCACAGAAAACAGTTTCACATAGGCCAAAAGGTTTTCACTGGTCTTATATGACCAAAACACCTTCTTCCACATGTTTGCTGTATTCCCTGCAAGGCTTGTGCCAAACTGCAAACATGACTTTGCATTGCTTTCTTTTATCAATAGCTTTCTTCTTCACTCTTGAATTAGTGAAGTGCATGATGAATAGTTGTTCTGTCAAAAACTTCACCCGCTTGATCTTTGGATCTCTGCATAAATTTCCTTTGACTTCAATGTTCAATTATACAGTGGTTAGTGTTGGTTTGTCTTCATAACATACTAACATTATAGACTAAAGTTTTTGTTTGTAATGTGAAAAACTGTGGAAAACTTTGACATATTGTAATCTGTCTTATCTGTGGCTTAAAAGATGAAAAACAAAGAGCAATAAATGTTGGCCCAGATCCAATAACAATACAGCATGTTTTTTTGTTTTTTTTTCCTGAGAAGCTAAAATCAATATAGACAACAGCAGAGTCATCAGACCTTCAGGCTCTCTTTTTGAATGAATTAACCACTGAAATACATTTTTAGAAAAAATAGATTCAGTACTTAAAATATATTTTAGGTCTGTCACTGCTACCCCTTTCAGTGTGCAAATGCTACGTATAAAACATGTACATGAGTAATTTATATCTGTATCGACATGTTTTAATGAATGTCTCCTACACGGTTCTTTATAATCCTGCTGGTTCAATATTTCTTATCGCTGCATGCTCATTATCATTGCATTGACAAGCGGAACAAATGCCGTTAACCTGTATTATGTGTGGCTGAGCAGGGTGATAAATTTAACGTCTCACTGATTTGCTACAGGGACCCACAGAAGCATTGTTGAATGTCTTGGCTTTTAGACATGTTATATTATAGTATTTAAGTATGCATTGCACAGATGCACTGATATGGTCTCCAACTAAACTGACCTATTTTTTGATGCACTATTTGTAAACCTGGCAGCATCCTGTGTGTATTTCTGCTGCAGCCAGTAAACTTGGCAGTTCCTCAGCAGATGGCACAGTGATGGTGTCGCAGGTCTGGCCGTGGTGATGCTTCCTCAGCCCTCTGTCCTCTCTATGGACCCCTGCCGCACCACACTCGTGATTAATCAGTTCCTGTTCGTCACATAAACTTGTCATCAGAGGGGTGGGCAGGCGTGGCATTTTCTGCTGCTGCTTAGTTTAGGCCAATTTAAGACTCTTCAGACTGATAGGACACAGTTGGTTTTACTGGGAGCTTATTTTAGGGCACATTAATTAGGGGACATGGGGAAATGAGTTTTGTTTTTTTAAAACAAAGAAGCTATTTGTTTCATGACAAAGGGTTATTTCACAGCTGGGAAAAAGTTAGCTTTGATGAGAAATGGTGACGGTCAAGAAAAGAAACTAGTGAGTTTCCTGTAAATCTGGGTTCAATAGGTTCCTATTTAATATTTCCTCTGTAACATTCTTTTAGATTTTTCCAACAAACCTTTCAGCTATTTTTACTAAATCCATTTCTGCTACAGGCAGCCTGCTCTAACATTAGACAGAAAGATTTATAGCAACAACCTTGGGAGGATATTATTCCAGTAAACTGAATCAATATGCCTCTGTGAGGATGCGTTAATTTGTAAAAGGTGTCAAGCGGGCTTTAATAAAATATAACACAAGCTCCTGCATGATCTTTTTGTGAGTTGTGAGACATGCCAGGAGTCTGGTTATAGTATTGCCTTCATTTACTTCTAAACTCACAGTTGGCTGTCAAACAGTGCTGAGATATTTAAAAGTTACTCAGATAATGGTTATAATCTTTCATTCACATGAAGCTGTAGTTTGGCAAAATCATATATATACTCTACGCATGTCAGTTCATGTCTGTGTGATCTGATGCAAATATATACAGCTCGGTGAAAAGGTATCATCACAAACAAACCTGGCCCATGTGTTAATACATTATGCCCCCTTGTTAAATCGTGAATTAACTGTAATAAGCTGCATTGTTTGCTTTAGTTTCACTGGTCTTATCCGGGCTGGATCACTACCAGACCTGTAAAATCCAAATCATTTAAAAAGAGCCTCTTCAAAAACATGAAGTAGGCTAAAAGATTTCAAAAAGCAACACAACATGCCCCTATCTGAAAGATTTAAGAGCCGGTGAGAAACAAAATCAGAGATGCCTTGAAAGCGTAACAAAAAATTTCTTGGCTTTGGGACTTCAGTGAACCACATTCAGAACCATTATCCACCACTGTACAATGATGGACCTTCCTGGCTGACCTACCAAAATTACTACAAGAGCGTATGGACGGCTCATCCAGGAGGTCATAAAAAATCAGAGAACAAGAAACTGGTGGTGGATTTTCTCAGGTGCAGGCTGACGCCAGAGAACATCCTCATCATTGACTCTTATAAGTATACCTGGGTGTTCATCTGAACAAAAACCTGCAGTGGAGCCACAACACTGATACACTTTTGCTGGAAGGGTCAGAGCAGGCGCCACCTGCTGAGGAGACAGAAGACCTTTTTTGACTCTGTCTTAGCATCAGCATCATTCTGTCTTGTCTGTTGGAGGAGCAACTTATTAGCAGGGAGGAAGCCTCATTAGAACCTCATCAGAAAGGCCAGCTTGTCCTAGGAAGCCCCCTTCACCCAGTGCAGGTGTTGGGAGACAGAAGAAAAAAATAACAGCCCTATTGGAAAAGGCCTCTGATGCCATGAATGACACTGTTACAGAACTGAAGAGCTCCATTAGGGACATCTGCATCCTAAATACATAAAGCAGCCTTTAATGTTGATCTTTTCTCTCACTTAGACTGTGTAACCATCATTGCTCAGATCAAATTCAATTAGTGGTTGACATTCCTGCTATTATTTGCACGTCCGTATTCTTGTAAATAGTTTGTTTTTGCAAACAATATACAAAGCACACAATGTATAGTTTGCATAGTTTTTAAATTAAAGTTAATTAAATTCATTTAGCTTCACATTTCTTGGAATCAGCATCTATGATGTCCATGATGTTTAGAGAAATATTCTGGAGACCAACAAGACAAAAGTGGAACTTTTTGAAAGCTGTGCGTCCTGTTATATCTGGTATAAAACCTATTAACATTTCCGACTCTCATACCAACTGTAAAACATGGTAGTGGTAGCATAATGGCCTGGGGTTGCTTTATTGCTCCAGGACCTAAAAAAAAAAACCTGCCGTAATTGATGGAACAAATTACATTTGTCATTTGTTTTTGATCTTAAGCTCAGATGCACTTGGGTGCATCTGAGTTCTCCGCTTGTACAGGGACTGGATGGCCCCTAATAAAGGACCCCCGATTCCATACTCCTGGAGCACCCCCCACAGGGCATCACGAGGGACACAGTCGAATGCTTTCTCCAGGTCCACAAAACACATGTGGACCGGTTGGGCAAACTCCCATGAACCCTTGAGTACCCTGTAGAGGGTATAGAGCTGGTCCAGTGTTCCACGGCCAGGACGAAAACCACACTGCTCCTCCTGAAGCCGAGGTTCGACTATCGGCCGGACTCTCCTCTCCAATACTCTGGCGTAGGCCTTACCAGGGAGGCTGAGGAGTGTGATCCCCCTGTAGTTGGAACACACCCTACGATCACTCTTCTTATGAAGGGGGACCACCACCCCAGTCTGCCAGTACAGAGGCACTGTCCCCGACTGCCACGCAATGTTGAAGAGGCGTGTCAACCATGACAGCCCCACAACATCCAGAGATTTGAGGTACTCAGGACGGATCTCATCCACCCCCTAAGCCCTGCCACCACGGAGCTTTTTAATCACCTCGGTGACTTCAGCCTGGGTGATGAAAGAGTCCAACCCCGAGTCCCCAGACTCTGTTTCCACCAGGTAATGCATGATGGCAGGATTGAGGAGATCCTCGAAGTACTCCTTCTATCGCCCGATAATGTCCTCAGTCGAGGTCAGCAGCCTCCCACCCCCACTATAAACAGTGTTGGCGAAGCACTGCTTCCCCCTCCTGAGGCGCCGGACGGTTTGCCAAAATCGCTTCGAGGCCAACCGGTAGTCCTTCTGCAAGGCCTCACCGAACTCCTCTCAGGCCCGAGTTTTTGCCTCTGCCACAGCCTGGGCCGTGGCACGCTTGGCCTCACGGTACCCATCAGCCGCCTCAGGAGTCCCACAAGCCAGCCACAGCCGATAGGACTCCTTCTTCAGCTTGACAGCATACCTTACTGCCGGTGTCCACCACCGGGTTCTGGGATTGCCGCCGTGACAGGCACTGCAGACCTTACGGCCGCAGCTATGGGCAGCAGCATCGACAAGAGATGCAGAGAACATGGTCCACTCTGACTCTATGTCTCCAACATCCCCCAGAATCTGGTCAAAGCTCTCCCGGAGGTTGGAGTTGAATACATCCCTGGCCGAGGGCTCCGTCAGACGTTCCCAGCAGACCCTCACTATGCGCTTGGGCCTACCAAGTCTGTCCGGCTTTCTCCTCCTCCAGCGGATCAGTGGACAGCTCAGCCCCTCTCTTCACCCGAGTGTCCAAAACATGCGGCCGAAGGTCTGATGAAATGACAACAAAGTCGATCATAGACCTCCTGCCTAGGGTGTCCTGGTGCCAAGTGCCCTGATGGACACCCTTATGTTTGAACATGGTGTTCATTATGGACAATCCGTGACTAGCACAGAAGTCCAATAACAAATTACCACTCGGATTCAGATCAGGGAGGCCATTCCTCCCGATCACGCCTCTCCAGGTGTCACTGTCGTGGGCGTTGAAGTCCCCCAGCAGAATAATGGAGTCCCCGGGAGGGGCACTATCCAGCCCCCCCGACAGGGACGCCAAGAAGGCCGGGTCAGAGACCTGTCCCCAACCCGAAGGCGCAGGGATGCGACCCTCTCATCCACTGGGGTAAACCCCAACACAAGACGGCTGAGCTGGGGGGCAACAAGTAAACCCACCCCAGCCTTCCGCCTCTCCCCGTGGGCCACTCCAGAGTAGAAGAGAGTCCAGCCCCTCTCGAGGAGATGGGTTCCAGAGCCCACGCTGTGCGTGGAGGTGAGCCCGACTATTTCTAGTCGATATCTCTCGACCTCCCACACAATCTCAGGCTCCTTCCTCCCCAGCGAGGTGACATTCCACGTCCCTAGAGCCAGCCTCTCGTTCGGGCTTGGCCCGGCCGGGTCCCGCGAGGAGCAACCCGGCCACCAGGCGCTCTCTGGTGAGTCCCAAGCCCAGGCCTGGCTCCAGGGTGGGACCCCGGCTCCGCCGTACCGGGCGACGTCGCGTGCATCGATGTACTAGTCCTCATGAAGGATTTTTGCTCTGGTAAAATAGTTTAAAATTTTTAAGGTAATCTTTTATGGTTTGGAGACTAAACATTGATTTTGTCACTGGTTTGCAAAATGTTTGAGCATAGTGTACTTGAACATGAAAAAGCAGCCAAAAATGATGATAAAATAGGTAAAAAACTGCATTTTATAAGCGGTTCATGTTTAGCTTTGAGACTGCATTTTAGAGAGAAATGGAGCTGAAATGAACTTCAGCGCTGTGCAGTAGATGCTGATTGTCTATGAGAGTGTAAACAGTTTTTTGATCCAGTGTTATTTTAAAAAGTGATGATTATAGCAGTTTTACAGATTCTCATCTTCAGCAGGAAAAAAATGGTGTCATGCCAAGCCTGTGTTTGTTTTGTGTTTTTGTTTATTTCTCTTAGTCTGGATCTTAGTTTACCCTCGGTTCAATGTGTTAATTGGTCTCACTCCCTCTGTCTCTGTCCTGCAGCCTGGCCCACACCTTTTCCTTGTTTACCTTGATTATTCAGTCTCTCTGTTCATTGGCTCTCACTGTACTCTCATTTGTATTTAAGCTCTTTAGTTTCCATTGTTCCCTGCTGGTTCCTTGTGTTTTGTCATAGTCTCCAATGACTTGCTGTCGTGTCTGGTCTGATGTCCTGGTAGTGTAACCTACTGTCTGTATTCTGTATGGGCAAGAATTAAAACAATCCTACCTTCATTCACCGTGTCCTGGAGCTCTTCTCTGCACTTTGGCTCTACCTCAAACATTCATCCTGTCAATTGGCTTTTATTTCTGTTTTTTGGACAGTTTTTGAGTCAGATTTTGACAACAATGAAAACACACAACGTTTCTACCTTCACCTGTAAGATGCTGTAAGCAACTGTTTTCATTTGTCAAAATGGCTTGCATTCATTCACACTTCTATGGTCACAGCCACATGTTTAATAAAAAATCATATCCTCTGTTTTTCTGTGTGCCATTTGGTATTAAACAGAATATTTTATTAAATCTTTAACAAACATATTTCCTTCCCTGAGCTGGTCAGTGACGGACTAAACAGAGGATTTTACAGGCCATTTAATGGCCACTGATAAATGTTAATTCTCCATTTACAGCTATGGTAAGAAGCAATGGTCATATTAATTTAGGGCTTTTAATGATGTAAATCAACCGGCATTTTTCAGGGTGAAATGATAACACATCATTCAGCTTCAATCACTTTTACAAACGGGAATTTTGGGGCGCAAACTGGAATTCATTGTGAACTTTCTATGATCTCCAAAGAATCTAAATGATATATAGTCAGGCTCAAATATATACATACACCTCTACTAATATTTGTGTAAATAGTGCACAGCAAGCTGCAGGAAACCACACACTGTTTGTAACCATGAGCAAGTTTGTGTCATAATTCTGGCAGTCCTCTTCTTGGTAATGTAGCATTTTTTTTAATTGAGCAATCTCCTGGCATAAACCCCACTTGTAAGTCCATAAATATTTAGCAAGACATGGTCTGGGCTGTTGCAGAAAGTTAATGTTATTTTTTATTATCCATTCCAAAAGCTGTTTTGATGTGTTTAGGATCATTGTCATGTTGGAAGACAGAATGGTGTCCAAGAGCTAGAGGTAGGGTTAGGATTTTCAACCATCTGAGTGTTGATTTGAGATTTTGAAGTTCTGATCTTTTTCTAAAATGCACCAGTATCACTGGCACTGAAACATATCATCAGCATGATGCTACCACCCCAATTAAGTATGTACAGTCTTCTTAGAGTTGAATGCCTTACCTTTACTCTTCCAACCAAACATCTTTTCACAGTGCCCAGATAGCTCAATCATTGTCTTGCCTCACCATATATAACTTAACCAGAAGGTATTTTAAAGCAAATTTCAGTCGAGGTCGAAGTCACAACTGGTTCTTACATGACAATGATCACAAACACAGATCACAACTTTAGAATGGACAAAGCAGGTTGATATTAAACGTAAAAATTGTGGTGTATGCTTAAAAAAGGGGCTGTGGCCAACCAAGTAATTCAAAGGTTCTGCCAAGAGGAGAGCTCAAAAATCCAACTATTGTTCTGCCAGTAACTTTTGGATGACTTCTAAACTTATGTGGTTTCTTTGCAACTTGCCAAGGGGCATTTATCCAATTATAATTGAGGGCTGCAGAGAGTAGAGATTGTCCTTGTGTACCCAATTTTTGTTCATAAAAATAATTAAATTTCTCTGTTGTGTCATTATTTTAAGCTGGAAAAAATAGGTAAAATGCACTATTAAAAGCCCTAAATTAATTTGACATTCATACCAAAGATCATAGCTGTAAACATCTGACCAGAACTGTAGTAACAGCCTTTATACTGTAAGCTGCAGAGCTCGAACAGTTCTTCTCCTCTCAGAGTGGTTCATATGTATAAAACTGACCAATTGGTTGCTATTTATAGTTGAGTGGTCGACTAAGTGCATTAAATGAAACGCAAAGCTTTCAGTATTAGTGAGGGAGCTGTTCAGGTCCCTAGTTTAACATGAGACATAATTGACAACTTTAATTTACCAATGAAATGCATTTATACCTGTTTATTTTTAATTTTGTCATGCAGTGTTGAGCACAGGTGGCTTACACTTGAGCACTGACAATAAAATCCATCCTAAATGCTCAATCCACTACAATCCAATATCGACCCATTATGATGACCTGAGGCTTTGGAGGTCTTCTGAATTCTGAGAGATATTTTTGAAAAATGTAAGGCTTTTCTAAAAGATTTTTAATATTCAGGCTCTGCAGAAACTGGAAACTACGCTTTTTTGCTTTTGTTGTATGTTGTTGATATTTAAAGACTAAATTGTATTTTTGTAGTGATGTTAAGTATTTTAATGTTCATCAATCCATCAGTCTCAGAAATCTACAAAAATCACTCTGAAGAATGAATTCTTGACCTTTCCAAGGAGCGACCTCTACTACATGAAAACAAGACGTGTGGGAACTACTGAGGTCCATATTTGGTTCCCAGAGAGAAGTAGTACAACTTCCTGATTTCGAACCAAAGTAAGCCTCCTCATATTAGTTTCATCACGCCATTAATTCTTAAATATAAGAAAATAACTCAACCATTCCAATCTTGTATTGTCCTGTGCTTCTTATATTTTGAAGATCCTAGGCATCCACCTGCAGGAATAAGAAGTAGCTTTGACTAGACCGATGATTCTACGAGGACATTTTAAAGTGATCTAGAGAAGAGCAGTTAATTGTGTTTTTATATTGTTGATTAACTGTGTCTGTCTCTTAAAAGGACATAAAATCAAAATGTCTTATTCTACAGTCTGTTAATCTTCCTCTGTCAATGTTCCCCCTCCACTCTGATAAACCATTAGTGCAGACCTTTGCTAAAAACTGTCAAATTATAATTAACTGATACAAATGGTGCCATCTAAATAACTCTCCTCCTTCTTTAATTTCTAGTATGTGATTATGCATGCAGCCGCTGAAGCATAGCATAATTTTCCATACTGAGTTGAGAATACTTTATTTGATGTTAATGAATAAATGCTCTCTCAGGGATCCGACTGAATCGGATTAGCACACATTTTCTGTCTTATCAAGTTCCGCTGGATGAAATAAATCATCTCAACTCGTTTGCTGAGGTCAGCACCTCCATCTCCCGTCTGCTGGCTTCAGTTGTAGCCTTTATTTAAGAGCTTTATTTGCAAATAACAAAGTCTTTGTAAACAAATCAGCGTGTGCCTGCTTGCCTGGGCTTTGCTTTCTATTATTGGTCGCTATCCCCTAATGTGGCTTGACACAGTGGTCTGGAGTAATAGCTCTGAAATGCTACACTGAATCGATGCCTGGTGCCTTTTCCTCTCTTAGATAATTTACTTGGTAATGAGAGACGGTGCGGAAGGCTCTCTCTGCGAGCATCGAGAAGATGTAATCTGTTTTCCCACTGATTCAGGCAGGTTAAAGAGTCTTGGGCTGCTAATTAATTAACTACGAAACAGTGAAGTAGGATTTCACTGAAGGGTTCAATTTGGGTAATCGGAGCCCTTCACCTATCCGCGCCACGGTGTTTTCTCAATGTCTGCTGGTGAACTTTGTCACTATCATAAAGGCAGATATTTCAGTGTCTACATCATAAACAAGTCTTTGTTTGTTTGGTTTTTGTACACGTGGAAGCAGAACATGAGGGAGCAATGTTCCCTCTTGTCTATAAAACAATCTGTATCAATCAGGATTGATCTAAATGAGCTGGCATGTCAACAGAAGACGCGCTCAAGAGTGGTTTTCACAGCCGAAGATAAGGTCAAAAAAGCCATTTTGGCCATCATAAAGGAAGTATTGTCATGCTATTGATGCCATTCATTACCTGACAAGAATGTTTGGAGAAAAAAAGAGGAAAATTATCTGGCCTAATGCTCGAAGGAGACTGAAACGGGTGACGGAAAAATCTATTAACCTTGGCCCAAAATGAACTTGTTGATATTTGAGCACGATTTTATTTGTTGACAAATATAACATCTGCAGTTTTGTTGATGTGGCATAACAGAGTGCATGTCCGTGTACGTCTGTGTTTGTGCATAAGATGTCCTGACATTGAGCCTGGAACAGAAACAAAAATGTATCCATGTAATGTGAATACATAGCAGGGAAAAATCAGGTAAATATAATAGTTAAAGTAAGAGGACTGCATTTACATAAAATATAAAGCAGAGATTAAACATAAAATATAGCATTTGCAGCCCAATGAATGTCTTAGAAAACACAACCCCATCAACAGTTATTGGCACTCCAGATAAAAAAGTATTAAAAAAAACCTTGAAATTTAAATAAATTATTTTATTGCAGGAGCATAATCACACACTGAAAGTTTTTGAAAATTCTGTTTTTTGTATATATTAAGTAGTGGAAAGAAAACTAAATGTCCCATACTACACATATTGCCACTCCTAATTACCCCTACAGCATACAATTAAATGAAGCACTGTTTTAAATTATTCTTTACTTTTACAGCTGGTCACAGTGTTTAGGAACTTTTAATTATCAACACTTGACTTCTAGATCCTTTGCTTCTAATTACTCTGCAAAATAGGAAAGACAAGAGAACCTGCCATTCAAGTAATACAGATGAGTGTCTGGAAAATTGCGACTCATCGAAATATTCTGATATCTGCAGTCAGAGGAAAAAATGAAAAGTTTTACTCTGCCACCACACACAGCGAGGAGTAGGACAGGTAAATGGAATTACAACCGAATTACATCCCGGGCTCGTTAAGTAGCCATTACAACCATTTCACACTGTCTACAAGGCAACTGGTTGTTTGGAGGTGTTCCCAGAAAAAAGCCTTTTCTTCCAACCATCGCAACCTTATATATGTGAAGTTTGCCAGAGTACATGGCACCATAAACTCTTCGAAATTCCAGGTCTTGGTGGATTAAGCTGGACAATTGAAATCAGGCCACAGCTGGGTCTTTCCACAAGATATTGATGATGAGAATATGTGCAAATCAATATAGAAATGTGTCAGTCCCCAGACCTAAATCTTTACAGAACGCCTATGCAAGGCACTGAAAAGAGATCTGGGGAGATTTTGGTCTAAAACCCCTTTTTCTGTATGAACCAACCTTGTGAAATATTATAGGAGAACTCTAAGCCCTGTCCTATTGGCTACTGGGGTTGTACAAAGCATTAAAAGCACGGGTACCAATCAGTGTGGCATCAAAGATATTTTTATAAACAATTATTCTCAACATGTGTTTTTGTTCTAAACTGAATAAATGTACTCAAAATAAGGGTTGGATTTTAAAAAAAAGGAAATCAATGCGAGGTTATGCTACAACACTAAAAGATCAATTTGTTTAAAGGGTTTTTACACATCTCTATCAGGAAAGCCAATATGTGTGGAAAGAGCTGTGGATTAATGTAATTTATTGATATATCTCTCCTGCAATAAAACTGTGACTCGCACAAATGGTTTAAAGGTGAGATTTGGACATTGAACAATTTTGTGACTTTCCACCATTATTTGTTTTATACCATCCCCATTTTGTTATTTTTTTATATTGATGTGTAAATAAGCTTTACTGTTTTATTTTATTCAACATTTATGTATTAGTTTATATTATCGTTGTGGCAGTTAAATGGTGGAGAGAAAATATGACATTTAACCTTCTCACTCCCCATTTTTCATCAGCATTATATTAAATCTGACACACCTAGAGGCTAGCCGTTCTTAAGCATGCAGTAAAGCCAGAGACATCTGCTCCTCCTTTAAAAGACCCTTTCTTAGCTTAAACACTCGGGTTAAACTGAGACAGCTGCTCAGTTTAATTTGATTATCTATTTTCAGCCCCTTCTTTTTGCCATAGATCCATCACCTTGGAAAGCTCATAAGAACGTTTCATAATATCTCCTATCACTTTTATGCAGATGACATTCAACTGTACTGCTCCTTCAGAAATCCCGATGTGTTCGGGGCTCTAGGGGGGTCTCCCCTGCTTGGTGCCAGGCGGTCTTACTGCTGGGGTTTGGTGCGCTGCCCACTGCTGCCCCTGTAAGGTGCTTTTGAAGTTCTCCAAGGGGTTGAATTATACACACAATTATGTTTTAGTATAAAACTCACATCTCGTTTTATAAATGCAGTCTTGTCACTTTCTGGACACCCTTTGTAACCTCAACTGTTCCATCACCTCTAAACCCCTAAGAAAAATATTTATATTCAAGTCTCAGCTTTGAGTCTAAATGTGTAATATCTCTTTGTCTCTGCAGGGTTTGGGATGACAACGCCTGTGACAATTGCAGGGAAGGTGTTCCTGATATTTTATGGGCTTATGGGATGTGCTGCCACTATCCTCTTTTTTAACCTCTTCCTGGAACGCATCATTACACTTTTGGCTGTGGTAATGAAGGCTGTGAGGGAGAGGAGAATCAGGAACAGCGGTATCCTTCCACCGGGAATCCGACATGACTTCTCAGCCTACTCTCTTCCAGGATGGAAGCCCTCCGTGTACCACGTGATGCTGATTCTGGGACTCTCGGCCATAACCATCTCCTGCTGCGCGTCGGCCATGTACAGTCCTGTGGAGGGCTGGGCCTACTTAGACTCGCTCTACTTCTGTTTCGTCACCTTCAGCACCATTGGCTTTGGAGACTTTGTCAGCAGCCAGGGTGCTGCTTATGAATACCAAGGCCTCTACAGGGTGGCCAACTTCTTCTTCATGCTAATGGGCGTCTGCTGCATCTACTCACTCTTTAATGTAATTTCTATTGTTATCAAGCAGGTGCTCAACTGGATGCTGGAGAAAATGAGCTGTTTGTTTTGCCAGCAATGCAATAAGGCCAACACCTTCCTGGGCAGACGCAATGCCATCCGCCCAGGCTCCAGGGGTCGGTTCAGTCATCCGCCAGACTCAGATGGGCCATGCGATAGTGACACTGAGGGACGGAGGCTATCAGGGGAAATGATCTCTATGAAGGACCTGGCGGCATCGAACAAGGTGTCACTGGCAATCATGCAGAAGCAGCTGTCTGAGTCTGCCAACGGATATCCCAGGACGGTCTGTGGCAGCTCCCGTCATAATGGCTTCTCTGGGGGTGTTGGGGCGCTTGGTATCATGAACAACAGACTGGCAGAGACGAGTAACTCCAGGTAGAACGCATAGAGAGGCAGAAAACAAAGTATCCTCTCAAAAAATACAGCAGAACCCTGATATGCTATTGGAAGGGTAACTTATTATGCATGACATGTAACATTTTTATACTCCTGACTGGAATTACAACCCTGCTGTGAGGATGAAGGCATGAAGAGAGACTCACAGAGCTGATCTTAAAGCATGGTGACCATATTCTAAACCCAAAGTCCTAAAATAAACAAGTCACTAAAATATCAATGCTTGGCTGGAATCAGTTAGGGCACTCAGTCAGCTCATCAGACTTTTTATGGCTGAATCATTCTGCTGTTAAGGAGCCAAGTGAAGCAAACTGCACAGTTTTTGCTGTCTTGGGGTGTTGCCAGTTCATTTGAATGTACATACTGGATGCTGACGAAAACAAGTATAATCGCTGAATGATATGGCACATACTGATCTATGCATTATATTTCTCATGCCTTTTGCACCATTTTTCAACTTTCCATCCCTTTCCCCTATCCTATCCTTTGGTGATGATTAATTTTGTTTCTCAACAGTGAAAATTAGATCTTCAACGCATGGCAGTGATATAGCTGATTTAAACAGGGTTGTAGCATAGGACAGCTTTCCAGTGCTACACCAACAAGCTACAAAGAGCAATTTCCTCTCTCTGCAGATGGAAAAAAGGGAAAGATGAAGAATGAAAATCTATTTATTGTGAGAGAGGAACTGGCCTTCTTATCAGCCATAAGCACATGTTTGAGTGGCCAGAGACATTAACTTGAAGGGTAAAAGAGGGCCCCATCCAAATTTTTCTTTATTCCTGCCTTATTTTTTAGGCTTAACACTTTACTGTGAGGAAAATAAAGAGTTTTAGTTTTTCAGTTAGCGCTCAATTGTATCATCTTAAAAAGTCTTAGTATATACAGAATAAATAAAAAAATATCTTTTGAAGATGGACTGAAAATGTATGTGGAGGTTAATGTGACTGGAGTTCAAAGGTTGCTCATAAATGTATTTCTGATTTCAAAAAGATTCAGTGCCTTGCAAATACACTCATACCCCTCTAAGATTTTGTCAAATTCAATACACAAACTTCAGCGTATCTTATTGGTATTTATTGACCATGGTAGTTTATACCTGTGAAGTAAAAAAATTAAAAGCATTCGTGTTCAGCCCCGTTTAATCTGATAGCCCTAAATAAAATCAAATAAAGCCATCACCTCTCAATCTCAGTATATATACAGCTGCGCTGTGAAGGCCTCAGAGGGTTGTTAGAGAACGTTATTGAACAAATCATGAAAGCCAAGGGACTCAGAAGACAGGTCAGGGATTAGCTTTTGGATAAGTTAAAAGCAGGGATAGGTTATAAAAAATATCCCAAGGTTGAACATCTCACAGAGCACTGTTCAAACGGTTATCTGAAAGTGGAAAGAGTATTAATCGAGGAGAGCATTAATCAGAGAAGCAGACAAGAGGTCCATAGTAACTTGGAAGGAGCTGCAGAGATCCAAATCTAAGGTAGGAGAATCTGTTAAAAGGACATTTATTAGCTGTGAAATCCAAATATCTAGCCTTTATGTTAGAGTGGCAAGAGGAAACCTTCTGAAAGAAAGCTGCAAGGAATCCTGTTTGCAGTTTGCCGGGAGCCATGTTAAAGACAAACATCTAATATAAGGTGACTGGTCAGGTGATACCAAAATTTTACATTTTGGCCTCCATGCAAAATGTGACAATCCATATCACCCTAAATATAGTGGTGGTAGTATAATGCTGTGGAGATTCATTTCTGTACAAGGCACAGGAAACATCAACAGATCATGGAAAGACAGATGAAGCTAAATACAGGGCAAACCTGGAAGTAAACCTGTTAGAAGCTGGAAAAAGATTTAACACCGGGGTTCACCTTGCAGCAGGACAACATGAAGCATACATTGAGAATGTTTTAGCATATTCATGTGTTAGAATGGCCTAGTCAAAGTCCAGAATCTTTCAGTCTTTTTATTTCAAAAAAGTGTTTCAAAAAATGTAAATAATTCTTTTTACACATTTACTCATGAACTACTTTGTGTTGGTGCTAAACTTAAAATCCAAATTGAGAACAATAAAGTCTGTTCTTCTAATTTGAATAATGGGCTGTGAATATATTTGCATGGCATTGCGCAAATTTGAAAAATAAACATTTTAATATATTTGAGGTAAAGGATCAGTTTAACTGTCGTCAGCTATTAGCAAATTGACATAAAAGTCTCACATAAAAATGTGGGGAAAGATCTTATGTACTTTTAGAAAGGGCTGTTTGGCAAATCAAACTATTCAAAGCGAATGATGTTGGAGCAGACAGCAAAGCATCTCCAGGCAGCAGATTCTTTTTAGTTTGTGATGTAAAAAAAACTGATAGCTAACAGAGAGGATGAAGGAAGAAAACTTTCTCAAAGAACTTTTCATGATTGTTAGACATGCAAATCGAAATCTGTATTTAACTTAAAAACTCTTTGATTAGGTCCAGCAGACTCAGAAGTGGGGGTGCGGTTTTTACAATGCAATCACACTGATAAATGTCACAGTTTTGCAAGACATATTAAAGATGTTTTTGTCTTTCTTGCTTTTTTATATCCTCTGCTCTGTAAAAGGGACACCCACAGATTTTTGATGATGTTTAGTTTGGAGACTCGGCATACCTCTAAGAAAACTTTCCTTGCAGCACAGTCCCCAAAGCAGGATTGATACATGCCTCCTACTGAAAGGCGAATGTTTTATGAATACCTGTTGCATTCTTTATTCTCCAAGCAAACCTTTACTTTCTGCACTTATAAAACCATACTTTAAATCTGAAGCTTTATTTCAACTACTTTTTGAAAGTCATGAGTTTTATTTAATTTGTAAAGCTTTGCATCAAGAAAAAATCCCCTTAAATAGTTTCTTATGTTGTTGTTATTTTGTGTTTGACATACAAGCATTTTATTCTCAATTTCAGTGTAAAGGTGCTGTTGGATAAGATAGAGTCCTCTGCAGTCTGGCTTAGAAATTCTTGTTTCTAGCAGCTATTTACGTGTTGGAGATAGGAAGCCATGCGATGTTTGATGTTCAGAAACATCAGCTCAAGAGAGGAGGACATATTCATAGCTAAACTGTCTTGGTGACAGTGATGGACGAAGCGCTGCAGTGGGAGCAGCAGCGGGAAGTTGTGCTGGCATTAATCGACCCCTATTGGATCCAGATTCATGTGCAATGCAAATTTACGGCCACAGGTTCACCCACTGCCACCATCTATCTTCAACATCTAATGTCCCTCAACGCACTGTTTTTTTTCTGCATTGCCCATCGCCCCTGCTTTTACTTTGCATGCACTGCAGCAAACCTCATCCTGCTTCCTTTTCCTTGCAGATCTGGTTGCTCCTGCTCATCGCTCGTACACTGTGAATACCAGACATGTCATAGATGTATATATGTAAAGAACTGGAATGTCTTTAAAAGACTAATTACAATAGGGTGTGAACTGAACCTGAAGCTCTGAATTTTAGTGCATAGATCTGAATAATTTCCTGTGCTCACCATAGAGGAAAAGAGAAAAAGACTCAGGTAGCTCAATTTTCAGGCCTGTCTTAGTTTTTCCCTGCATGCCATTATGGTAAAGCCATAGCTGTACATAAAACAGAGTACTGTTTCAAATCTATTTTTCTACATATAGCTCAAATATCTACACGTGGATCAGTGAATAAGTCTCAGCTTCAACTTGTCTGTTATACAGTCAATTAGCTGAAAGAAAAGATGAAAGAATCAGAATTTATCCATCCTGCAAAAGCATGAATATAAAAAAGAACAAGAGCAAAACTTTTCAAAATGTAACGAATTAGTTTGATTTGTTGCTGTATAAAATATGCTTTTGATTGGATGTCTTTATATTTTATATTTCCTCAAAAAGCAGCTTATTCCCCTAACCGAAGATGTGAAGATGTGTTAAAGCTTACAGCGGCAACAGTAAAGTTCATCCTTTGCTCTCCTACAGCAATGACTTTAGCAGGCATATGGGCATTCTGTACCAAATTACATATTGAATTCAGTCATGATTTCCCTGCTGTAAATTGTCTCCAAAGATTAGAAGTGGTCGAAGTTATGGCACCCCTTTAAAATAATCAATACTGAATAATAATGTCATATGTGAACCCTTACCTCTCCTCTGAGAACTAAGGTTAGAGTGGTGGGAGTTTCACGACTTTTTTCTTCCCCTCTATAATCAGCTGCTCCACATCCGTAACCTTTCTCTCTAAAAGGATCACATTATTTTTGCATATACTTGTGCAGTCAGACCATAACACACAGGACTGAAAAAAGACTACACAATGGTATTTTGAATTCTTTCTTTAATATAGTCCACTACTCTACTGAAAATGTTATTTGAATAAATATGTTAATGTTTTAATCTGTATTTTCCTTGGAACTGAAACATGTCAAGCTTTTTAAAATACAAACAGTCAGTCAGAAATGTTCATAAACTCATCATGGTATGACTGCAAGGGTCATGTAGGGCTTTTAATGATTTAGTTGAACCATACTTTTTTTTAATGTGGACTAATAACACTAAATTCATCTGAGATGTTTTTTAAACGGGGCAAATGGGTTCACAAATTTGAATTTATTTGGGATTTTCTATGGTCCACACAGTTTAAATATTTTTTATACATGCTTAAATATATTTGGTTGGTTTCCTGACATATAGTTCACTTTTATGCATTGTCCAAACATTTGTGATAGGGCTGAAGTTGGGGTCATTCCAGACACTTAATGTTCGCCTGTTATATCCATTCCAAAACCAGTTTGATGATCATTGATCTGCTGGAATATCCACTTGTAGCCAAGTTTTAACTGGGACTTGTTGATTTAAGTTGTTGTTGATGAATTTGGGGGTAGTGCAATGCCCAGTACAACTGACACAGAAACAGACCATCAGCATGATGCTGCCTCCACCATGCTTAAAAAAGCTCAGCTTGAATCTTCCAAATATTGTGGACAACCAGCTAAATCTGTGTCCCATCTGTCCATCAACCTTTTCTCCAGGAGATGTTTGGCTTGTCTACATAATTAAATGGAATTTTAGTCATTCTGATTTTGGAGCATCTGTTTCTTTCTTGGAATTAACGTCTCAGTTTATTGTTATGTTAAACTGACTCCACTGTGAACAGCGACACTGGTTTCCCAGTGTCTTCCACATCATGATTGGCCTAAACATTGTTAAGGCACATTTATCCAAATATTAGTGGGAGCACCTGTTTATATTTTAGCCTGTAGTTATGATTCAGACCCTGTGTGGATTCAAGAAAATATGTAGTAAATTCAAACTTGGGCGACCAATTATTGTTTTAAAAAAAAACTGTCAGCTTTTATGTTATTGTGCAGCAATTCCATCCAGGAAAAAACAAACAGTTCAGATCAATCATCAAAGCTTGAAATTAAAATGACATTCAGCCATATGATGGGTGTGTGTAAACTTCTGGCTGATGCTGTAGTTGTTATATTAAAAGTAACATTTGGTCACCCTATATGCATGTGTGGCTATAAATCAATTGCCTTACAGAAGTCATTGCATATAACAAACACTTTCCTTTTTTATAACAAGCAGAGCTAGTGCACGTTGTACCTCACGTTCCTTTTGCAGTTTGCAAAACTGATTTCCATTGATTTCAATGGTTTTAATGGCCGTGCTGTTCTCTGTATCTTCTGTGAGAGAAAAGAGGGAGTCTTAAGCGTTTGTGTTTGGTAGCAACAGATATGTCTCTGAATTTGGGACTTTTGCATTTCAATTTATTTATTAATGTCCTCATCAAACCCCGTAATTAAAGTGAAATGATGCAAAATTCA
Source organism: Crenichthys baileyi (assembly GCA_036173005.1). NCBI lineage: Eukaryota > Metazoa > Chordata > Actinopteri > Cyprinodontiformes > Goodeidae > Crenichthys > Crenichthys baileyi. Next base: position 117,635 of record JAHHUM010001268.1, read on the forward strand.
AAAGTGGAAGCCTCACAACTTGTGTACAAAAAAGCAGACTCAGATCGCAGCGCAGCATGAGCTGCAGCGGAGCCCTTCGTGTTAATTCAAGCTTGAACTGTTAGAAATTATCACTGACAAAGTTTATTTCCTGTAAACACATATTGCACTGTATTCACACAGCTCCGTAGGCAGCGGCTCTTCATTAAAATGTCATGCTTCCGTGGCAAGCCCAGTAATAAAACAATTAGCTTGACATGGGAAAAAAGGCTGGAGATGCTGTTAGTGTGTAATTTGTTGATGCGGTTGATGGAGTGGTGGCACAATTATCTATTATTTAGCATATTTCTCCATAATCACAGTGTGATGCATAACAATTTGCTCTCTTGGATTTCTGCGAAGGAAGAGTGTGTTAACTTCTTAGTGTTTATGACTGTTATAGCACCTTCTGGTGGGATCAAAATTTACTGACATTAATTTGGCTGGAAGTCATATCAGTGGGCTGTGTAACACATGGATGACTTTGCAAAATAAGGATGTATTATTCACCGTGGCTGGCTGCTCAAAACTGAAAGTTGTTGGTTTTCATGCCGATCTTGATTTTCAAATCTAATTTTCCTTTTTCCTATGAAGGCAGATGATTTGGAGCCACACTCTTAATTTAGAAGCTGCTTCACGACTCTGCCATCTAGTTATTTTGACCTATGGCTGTATTCACATCAGTACCACTCCATACCTCAGTGTGTGTCTAATGTTGCTTGCTTCATGCTGTGACATCCAGTTAATGTATGCAAATAATTCAGTTTGCAAGTTGCACATTTATACAAATGATTGTACTTTTATATTTATGTGACGGAAAATTAAACCTATATGAGATGAGGAGTTACATTAAACGTTAATGATACTGACATTTTCTTGTTTTATTCATTGTAATTCTCTTCTAAGGGCTTGCTTTAAAGGTTTATGGAGATTAAGTAGCTACACGGAGAAAAAGGGTTTCAAGATAACCTAAAGGGAAAGATTTTTCAGCCATTAATAGAGTTTTCAGAAAAATCTTCGTTATAATAACTCTGATGTTACATGATTATTGCATTAGGGTTCCCTAATGATCCTTCTGGAGTTTTCTCAGGCAGCAGCAAAGTTTCCAGGAAATTACTGCCAAGAATACGCCTGTGCATAAGCTCCATAAAGCCATAGACCTCGTTTGAATACTTGGGCTTTTGTGTGGATTAAACAAAGCTAAAACATGACATAAAATTAGCTTATGTGAGGGATTTTATTAACGCCAGATTGAGACAGAAAAATCATTTCCCTTTATTTTAAATTAATCCACAGCAAATAAATATAAAATAAGAGGCATATCCACCAAAGAAACTTTTCATTAGTATAGTTTTTCTTTATCAATTCAAGAGTGTGGGAGATTTTGTTCTATAATCTTGCAACAGGAACATGATCTTAACCATGTAAAATATCTGAATATCCTTAAAATTAAACTTAACTGCAGGTGGTAGGGACAAACCAGCTTAGTTGTCCAATGAGACACTGGTGCAAAAAATGGAGTATAAAACAGAATAAATCATACAATATTTATTCATCTAAATCTTTTAATGAGCACCAAATGACAGTTATGGAGACACATTAGCTCTGCAACTTGCTGTTTTGACAAAATATATTATACTCCTTGAAGATTTTCCCACATTACGACTACAAATAAGGTGTTACATTGGAATTTATATGATATACAAACACAGAGTATTGTATACTGGGAAAGAGGAATTAAACTGATAGTTTTTATAACTAAAGGTTTTAAACATTTGGCATGTATATGTATTATGTATTTATTCAACCCCCTTTCTTTAGGAATGAATCCAGTGCAACCAGACAGGTGAGGGATAAAGTTGTGGACAAATTGAAAGCCACCACCACTGTAAGTCGTGCAGGCCACATCTGGCTCTAATTGGAACAGTAGCAACAAGAAAGTCATGGCTGAAAGAAGTCTTTAAGAAGCCCTGTTTGCTGTTGCCACAAGCTGATCTTTTGTCAGAAGGTCCTCTCATGCAAAACACTATTATCCTGAAAACAAAATCCCTACTGTGAAACATGGTAGCTGCAGCATCTGCTGGAAGGATATTTTTCCCTGCTTGCGACATTGAAGCAGGTCATTTAATGGGAAGATGGAGGAAGCTAAAAGCAGGGCAATTCTAGTTGAAAAACTATTACAGGTTGCAAAACATTTGAAACTGGAGCAGAGGACAATGACTGTAAACCTACAACCAAAGCTACAATGACATGGTTTAGATCAAAACACATTCACGTGGTAGAATGGTCCAGTCAAAGTCCAGACTACGACAAATTGATAATCCAGTTCACAGATGTTATTAGTCCAGTTTGACTGAGCTTGAGCTGGTTTGAATAAGAATGACCAAACACCTCAGTTAGATGTGCAAAGCTGGTGGAATCAAACAACAAAAGACTTGCAGATTCTCACTCAGGGGGGCTAAATATTTAACCACGCCACACTTGCGGATTTTATTTGTAAAAAAAACGTGTTAAAGAAAAAAAAATCCTTTTTCTTACACTGCACTAATATGCAGAAAATGTTTTAATAAAATTCATTGACACTTGTGGTTGAAGACAAAGGTCAATGGGAACGAACCCTTTTGCAAGAAACCATACATGTAAATATTCTTCAAAGAAAAGCTTCACTAAATGTCTGAGCAAATACATTGAAGAGAAGCTTTTTTGCCACTAAAGGTCATTATTTGATTGTGTTCGTCAGCCTGATTTAACAATAGTTCTCGGTATGTAATTCTACTGAATCAATTTCCTTGGGCCCTGTTGCAGGCAGAACACATGCAGCCTCCTGACAGGACCATGGAACAGCTTGGCTCTTACAGTAATGGGCTGATCAGGATGTTAGGCATAAAGGAGAACCTGTAATTGCATTCATTATTGAGATGAGTCTGATCCCAGCAAATTATGGTGAAAAAACAGCATACATTATCTCCATGCGCAAAGGCCTTAAGAGGAGTCTGTGCAGAGAAAATTCACCACAAAGCCTGGACTCAGCAGCAATGTTCTGTCTAGAAGGCTTGTTTCTCCTGTGAGGATGGACAAAACAGTCCAGTGTAGTTGCTGAAGCAGCTAACACCCACCTAAAAGGACTGCAGCTTTTCCAGCTCCTTATGCTCAACAATTGACCACCAGGGCTTTTGTTTTACTGGAATACTGGCACATTTCCAGAGTTGTGCCAAATAGTGGGAACATCTATTTCTCTAAAGAAATATAATTTAAAACCATCTCTACACCAGCACCAGAAATTTTGCTTTGATTCAGAAAATTATAGCTTTAAAAATCAAGCTCTTTTGAGTCTTTCCTCAGCTTTACAATGTTCCAGGCGTGCAAACAAACCTCCTGCTTTCTCCGAGTGAAAAGAGAGATTATTCCACAGGGAGACGGGACTGCAGTGAAATCTCCAGCAGCAGGCTGAAGTGTTTCCTCTGGGTTTCAGCTGGTGTCACTGACATGTGCCTCATTTCTTACACTGCGGCACTGAATCCCTGCTGTTTGTTGGAGACTGCTCATGTCTGTTTTTTCTAGTATCCTGTTAAATGCAAAACGCTCTGTTACAACTGCAGTAAGATAACGTCTTTCTGTTGTAGTGCCTGATAAAAAATAAAAAAAACCTACTCTCCTTCACTCTGAACGCGATTCGTCTTCATTTCACATTGTCATGAGGGATTTTACTGAGAAGCTTTTAATAGTCAAGTGTTTTTAAAAGCCTGTCAATTTAAATTTATCATCCAATCAATCTTTAGAAACCCGAACAACAACGGACATAACTGAATTTGACAACAGGTTGAGGAGAATCCCTGTGAGCCTTTAATTGCTACATGATAATAGAAAAATGCATTTCTAATACATTGATACATACAGTGATTTCAGTCATATAACTCATAGAAGTGCAATTTAATCATTTAAAATGTTTTCCACCTTTAAATTGACACATGCTGTACAAAAAAGGAGCAAAAACTTGGATGCACATGTGTGCAGCCCTTTAGACTTTTGATTCAGTTTCAGCATTCAGTCTTCCTGAGTACACATCTGCTAACAGTTACAACATCTGATTTACCTGAAATATAGTTCTGCTGTTTCAGAGGGATTTCTCTGACATTTTCCTAATCTGTTTCCTTCAGCCAAAGTAATAATTTGAGATATTTTTGCTCTCTTTTTTATATCGTTTTGCTTACAGCTATCTGCTGTCATGTCAGCTGAGTTTATTATTATTATTATCATATGTTATTTGGTTAAGAGACATTGATAAAAATAAACAGTGACATTACAAAAAAGGGACGTTTCTCCAAAAGCGATGAAAAGATAAAACATAAACTGGTCAGAAAGGCTGCTGAGGGTGACACCCAACCTGAAGGAGCTGCAGCAATTTCTGGCATGTATTGGTTGTGTTCTACATGCGACAAAAATCAAACAATCTCCTGCTTTTTCCATATGTTTGGACTGTGGAAGATTGCAAGACAGAAGTCCTCTCTTCTTGTGAAAAGATCTTGGCATGGCTAAAATCTCCCAAATCCCTGTGGGAGATTGTGTTCTTGTCTGATAAAACCAAGCTTAAGCTTTTGAACCACAATTCCAAAAGCTTTAACAAAAGGTTCTGTATATTTGGCCCAAAGAGAACAAACACTGTTCATCTCCAAACGAACACAATACCCACAGCAAAATACAGAGGTGGCAGCATCATGCTCAGGGATTGTTTTTCTTTCATCAAAGTGGATGACATTATGAACTGTTCCAAATACCAATCAAAAAAGCTAAAGATGAACGATTTAATTTCTTTTAGCATTACAAGCATACGTCCAACAGAACGACTGGAAGGAAATTAAAGTTTTTCTAAGGCCTAGTCAGTCACCTGAGAGGACAAAAGATTTCACAATTTCAGAGATATTTTGCAAAGTAGAGTGGGCTAATATTGGCAGGTTAAGACATGACATACCCAATGACTCCTGCGCTAAGAAGATTTAATGCTTTTGTAATTTAAAAAGTAGTCACAAAGTATTAATTTAAGCACAATTAAGCAACAATTTTTTTGCTTCTTTCTCCCTTTTTTATCCCCCTTAACAAAGTTTAGTTTTTTTTTACAAGGATTTAACCAGATTGATGTTGCAATAAAAATGGAAAGAGTTTCAAAATGAAATATCCTGGACTAATTTTTTTCACAGCACAAAAATATGGAATTTTAACAAAAGTGTGCAGACTCTCGAGACCACTGTATATTATACTACACTATTTTCTGTTGCCAAAATTTCTTTACTGTGTCTCAGAGCTCTGAAATTCTGTTGCTTCATATTTTCACAATGCACACTAAGATGTGGGGGAGCGGACTTCACATTGAGTAAATTCAAAGTTTACCATCTGGATTCGGTAATCTATCTCTGGTCCACTGGGTGTGTTTAAATCCACAGCTGAAAATCATCTCTGCCAAATATACATCATTTCATAAAATCAGCCTTGTGCAGTTTATGTAGAAAATCATTTCTCTTCAAACATGCAGCACAAAATAAAGCATAACTTGTAATTCCCAGGAATGGAAAAACATTGGATTACGTCATTAGATCAATCAAGAGATCCAAGTTGAAATTGGTACAACAAGGTATAGAAATTCAAGATGCCAAGAGGCTAAAAAAGGTTTTGGGGATGAAAACGAAACCTCAGCAGAACACTTTGAAACTAATTGGGTTTTATAGCAACAGCCAAATGAAACAACTGGGAGTTAAAGGGCAACCAAGACAAGCTGACAAATACAGAAAAGGGGGGGGGTCAACAGAAGTCTTTTTTTTTTTAATTACTGTTAGCAAAAAGAATAAATAATTACCTGTGCATAATAAATTAAAATGAACAAGATAAATCAAAGTAATTCTTGCACACAAAATGTCTGAGCCCCAAACTGATGATCTGTACCTTTGATTTTTCATCACCGGATTAAAAACCAACACAAACCTCTAGTTAAAATCGCTGTATAAGCTCGGGAAACACTTCCAGATAGCTGTTATCTCATTCTGCATGCAACACAATAGTATGAATCTGTTGTGAAATAGTCTGGGCGCTAAACCGCCCTGCCTGCTGCCTGGATTTGTCCCCATTGAGCACACATAAAAATGAGACTGCAAACAACTAAACTTTTGAATTCGCAGCAGAACAGAAAACATTTAAAACTGATCGGCAGCTGATCTGAGTTTTCAGAGGAAAACAGAATGATATGAAAAGGGATTTTTTTAAAAGCCTGTTCTAACTTTTTTGCAGTGCTGCTCAACATTGTTGTAAGTTAAATAGAAGCTTTTCAATTTATATATTATTTTTATACTATCAGTAAAAAATTAATTCCTAAAATTTTAGGTTTTGCACTTAAACAATATTACTTCTTTATACATATTAAGTAAAACTGTATTTAGTTTAATTATAGAAACAATAACTCTTGTAAGAATTATTTATTTCACTGTATACTAAGGTCTTTACATGTAATATTCATGCCTCAACCTGGAGGGGTAAAATGTTTCACCATGTCAGAGATCTTTTTCAGCTGAGAAAAGCTCTTCTTATGCAGATTTTTGATCTCACCCACTGTGTCATTAATCCACTCAGAAAGCATACAGAGAAGTGTGTTGAAATATCCTGTAGATAGTGCGTGAAAACCCGAAAAGCCTTTGTTGAAAGGATACATTTACATGTAGAGATGCAGATCAGTCAGAGCAATGAGGCAATTACTTTTTTACATCTTCTCTTTCAATTACCACTGGAGAGGAGGCAGACGGGGAGAGGTTAAAAGAAAAAGCAGACTCACTAATTCAGCTAATACACTTTGATATGATCCTTGATTAGAATAGAGGGGTGTTTAGCAATGCAGGAAATATTGGCTGTCTCCTTGACTAAACTGCAAGAGTTCACAGCCGATAAAAGCCTAATCAAGTTGGAGGTCAGGAGAAGAGCTTTCAGCTTTGAACATCTCTCTGACTCAGAGTTGGAGGTGGTGGGGGACAATGTCCGGAGAATTATTTTTTTTTAAGTGGATTTTGTTTTATTTCAAATGTCACAGGAACAACTAAAGTCAAGCTATGAGACTAACTTAACATGGCTCCAAGTTAAATGTTTCACAGAAGAAAAACTGACCTACAGTATTTTTGGGAGGGTATTAATTGTTCGCCAATAACTTTATTAAAACCTTAATCAAGCATATTAGTTGGTAAAAATAATGTTCAATAATTCTAACAACATTATATACTTTTTTTTATTTAACTAAAGGTTAGTCAGCTGTTCTTCTCATTCATCATGTGAATTCATCCAGCAGGGAACAGTAAGGCTGACATGTTTTTATGAATGAATTTGTAAATAAAAGCTGCAAGAAGGGACAGAGCAGACTCCACTTCTTGAGGAAGCTTAGGTCATTCAATGTATGCAGCAAGAAGCTGCATGTTTTCTATAAGTCTGTTGTGGAGAGCGTGATCTCTTCTGCCATCATCTGCTGAGGTAGCAGCATCAGAGCCAGGGACCTAAAAAAGCTCAACAAGCTAATAAAGAAGCCTGGTTCTGTTCCGGGGACTCCGCTGGAACCTCGGGAGATCATTGTGCAAAGAAAGATTCTTCATAAAATGAAGAACATTATTGAGAACCCTGAGCATCCTCTTTATGAGACTGTTGTACAACAACAGAGTGTTTTCAGTCAGAGACTTCTTCAGATCTGCTGTAAGACAAACCTCTACAGGAGATCCTTCCTGTCCACAGCCATCAGCATCTACAACGGCTCTTTGAGGAAACCTGCGTAATATGAGCTACAACAACATTTAATTTCCCTTTGGGGAATAAAGTATTTTTGAATTGAATTGACTTGAAATAACAAAAGACTTGTGGTTGAAAGCTTTAGAGGATATGTTACATGTATTCGACATATTTCCCATTAAAAAGGTCTTTTTGTCAACACAACAATCCATTTTCTGTTTACATCTCTTGACAGTGACAGTTACAGATAACATCGTCACTCATGTCTAGTTTAAAGGGAGAGACTCAAAAGGCCTTTCTTGTGTCATAAGAATGTGCTTTAAATTTACTGATTTACCTGAGTAAATCATGTAAATCCCCTTTCTGCATGGAGTTTGCATGTTCTCCCCGTGCATGCGTGGGTTCTCTTCAGGTACTCCGGCTTCCTCCCACAGTCCAAAACCTGACTGTGAGGTTAATTAGTTTCTCTACATTGCTATAGGTTTGAATGAGTGTGTCCATTGTTGATTGTCCTGTGTGTGTCTGTGTTGCCCTGCGATGGACTGGCGACCTGTCCAGGGTGTACCCCACCTGTAGACTGCTGGAGTTAGGCATCAGCTCCCATGTGACCCACTATGGAAGAAGCGGTAGAAAATGACTGAATGACCTTGAAAAAAAGGCCAACATGTTGATTTATCCATTTCATACATTTTAGGCTTTCTTGTTTCTAGACTATGGTTATATTTGCCCCTTAAGAACTTGCCTTTTATTCAGTAAAGCTGAAAAAAATCTTTTTATTTAGTAAAGACACACAAATTAAGACTGATGTAAAACTGCATTGAATTTAACATGATCGTATTGCTCAGACCACAATAATGGCGCTTTAGACTGTGACAGTGAATGCAAAAAAATGTATTCTAAACATGAGTGGTTAAATAGCTTTTGAATTGCAAATCAGTGTGCAGCATGCACAACTCGGTGTGTCTGAAGTGGAGCATAAATTCTAGAGATGATGAAAAACTGTGATAATACAAGATATTTCCTGACTTAGATAGTTGATGGTCTAGGTTTGCATATTTGTGGTAGATGTCTGAAATAAACCCTAAACAAATCCGAATATGTACAGAATTAAAATTTTTGATTGTAAGGAGGGAAACTGCAAAAGATCTTCCTCCACTGCTCTTCCTAATTTTCCTTTGCCTCATTGCTCTGTGTGAGCAGAGAATAATATACGGCAGCTGCTTTTAAACCTGCTGACTGCACTCAGGTATCTGCAACTGCCTTCACTTCACCTCTGCCTGAGGCAGCTGAATTGATATGTGAATGAAACGAACACATTTGTGTTATTCCAAATGCAAGTGGAGGGACTATAGAGTGGTGGGGCAGATTCGATATTTGCATTAGGGGATCTTATTAGCCTCCTGGCTCTAGCATTAAGAAATAATGAAACCCTGTGATCATAGAGTCTGTCTTATGTTGGTGTAACATAAGAGCCACAGCAAAGACAGAACCTGGCTTCATCTGGCCACCCTATAAAGCTGTAGACAGAGAAGGTGGGGGGGTGGGGGAAGATAAGAGGAGGGAAGGAAAAGGCTGAGTTTTATTTCATGTTGTTTCTCTCGCTATGTATCTCTCTCAGCAGTGCTTCGCAAATTACTCTGCTCATGAACCCGTTGTGCGTTCCTCATTATACTTATAGTATATTTTATACTAGGAATTCCTCTGAGCTTGGTCTCTATCAGCAGTGATCTGGGAACAACGAGAGTGAATATATGGCCGTGGAACGGAAACAAAGGTGGATAAATTAATCAATAAAGAAAAATACTATGACAGGTCAAGCAATGGCGGTGCAACCTATTGAAGCCAAATGGGATTTAAAGCATGACAGATGGAAACAGACTCTAGCCAGCTTTTTCCATTCCCAAGATAGATGCAGTGGACATGATTTTCAGATTGAAATAAAATACCCATGAGGCTGTTTTGAAATGACATATATCCCAGACTTGGCGACATATAGTGTGAGTCATGGACAGGATCGAAGCTGTTTCAGATGCAATATTCTTCAGTGTCTCCTATGCCAAAACTAGAGCTCCTCCTAAAAACCCTGATGCTGTCATAAATGCAGTGCCTTGTACTCATGTGTCCTGAACCTTTTCTCATTACAACCAACTGCAATGTATTTTACTGAGATTTTGTGCGATAGACCTACATACAGTGGCACATATTTATGAGTTGAAAGGAAAATGGATACCCTCTTCACAAAACGTTACTGAATAAAAGTTTAAAAGGGGTGCATGCACATACATTCAGCCCCATTCACTCTCGCACCTCTAAATAAAATGCAGTGTAGCTAGTAAATAGTGTCACCCTGTTTTAATTAATCGTAGTATAAATACATCTGTTTTGTGAAGGTTTGTTAAGAAAATTACTGCTCAAACAGCATCATGAAGACTAAGGGACACACCAGAGGGGTCAGTCAGATACAATTTGGGAGAGGTTTAAATCAGGGTTAGATTTTAAAACAATGTGTGAGGAGTTAAACATCTTACAGAGCACTGTTTAATCCATTCATCCATTGCCTGTACCCGCTTAACTTGCAGAGTTGGTGGGGGCCTGGTGCCTATCTTCAGCGTTCACCGGGTGAGAGATGGGGTACACCCTGGTAAGGTCACCAGTCTAGTACAGGTCAACACAGAGACAAACAAGACAAGCAACCATGCACACACTCATACCAAAGGGTAATTTCAGAATAACCAATTAATCTAATAGTCATGTTTTTGGCCTGTGGAGGAAGCCAGAGTACCCAGTGATAACCCACACAAGCATGGAGAGAATGTACAAACTCTATGCAGAGAGACCTCAGGAGCTTCTTGCTGTAATGCAACAGTGCTAATCACTGCACCACCTATGCAGCCCTACTGTTTGATCCATTATCTCTAATAATTCATGAGTGTGACACAAGTGCAACCCTTCAGTGACATTGGGGCTGCCTTAAACTGGAATGCAGGGCAAGGAAAGCATTGATCAGAGGAACAGTCAAGAGTCCTATGGTAACCCTGGAGGAGCGACAGAAATCATGGCTCAGGTAGTAAAGTCTCTCAACATGATAACTATTAGTCATGTACTTCACAAACCTGGTTCATACAAAGCAGAGGCAAGAAGAAAGACATTGTTGAAAGAAACCCATTAGAGTTCCCGTGTATTTAGTCACAAACCATGCAAGGAGCCATAGCAAACACAAGGAAGTGGAGCTCTAATCAAATACTACAGCACTCTTTTCAAACTTTTTGACCAATGTGTAAATGTCATGCAAGGTGGAAAACTGGTAGTCACCATGAACACATCATTCAAACAGTGAAACATTGTGGTAGCAGCATCATGCCTTTGGGAGGCCTTCCTTTAGCAGGGACAGAAAACGGGTCTGAGTCAATAGAAAGAGGGGTAGAGCTAAATACAGGGCAAGAAGTACACCTGTTAGACTGGGATGTTCACCTTCAAGCAGAATAACGACCCTAAACATTCAGCTAGAGCTACAATGCATTGGTTTTAATGAAAGTATATTCATGTGATAGAATGGCCTGGTCAAAGTCCACACCTAAGTCCAATTCAGAATATTAGGCAAAACTTAAAAACTGGTGTTCTCAGACACTTTCCATCAGTCTGTCAGATTAGCTACTTTGAAAAGAACAATGGGCAAAAAAGTATCTTAAGGTACAGAGCTGGTAGACATAGTCCAAATGCAGCAAATGTTGGTCCAAAAAAGCACTGACTCAGGGGGCGGAATACAAATGAACAACATACTTTTCAGATTTTCTTTGGACAAACAAATTAGAAATATACCTTACTTTTCTTCCATTTAACAATGACTTTGTGTTGATGGATCACATGAAATACCAATAAAATACATTGAAAATACATGAATTCACATTAAGATCTAAGTGTGCCAAAATGTGAAATAATTTTCCTAAGTCATATGAACACTTTTGCAAGGCACTGCATGTAGGATCTCTTTTTTTATTCTCAGGTGTATAGTGCATTGCATAAAGCTGCCCAGCAGCCCTATTATAAATGATAAAAGGCTCTCTGTTTATGCAGTTTTCCTAATTTAAGGCCACCAAGCAGCATATGACATCAAAGATTTGTAAAGCACAACTTTCCCTGACATTTCACAATCTTACTTTTTAGAGTCGCCTTGTCAAGGGTGTTCAAGACAACTTTTCCATTAGAAACAAAAAAATGGGCACAGTAACAGACAGATCTAGTGGATAGCAATTAGAACCAGTGATCTTCTATACAGAGGCAGGGGTGGAGAAATGACAAGCAAACCAGAAGAGTAATCAGAGAAGATTAGTTGCAGCTGAGGAAGAGAGAAAGGCAGAGCAGCTGAAGGAGGGAGGCTAATTAACATGAACAGAGCAGAAACACAGAGAACCCCAGGAGGGTATCTAACAAAAATCTAACAGGAAAATACCTCTAGATGTATAAAGAATACTAAAACACAAAGCATGAACTAAGAAGGAAAACACCTAACAATAATTAGCATAAGAAAGTAACTTAAACAAGACCTAAAGAACATAATAACCAGCAAAGAAATAATCAAAACACATACACAAAAGAAAATCTAAACTCAGCACCTCAGGATCATGACAGGGTGTCTCATGAAACAGCAGGAGAAAGTGACAGAAGACTGTGGGTCTACACCAAACACAGTACATTGCTTGCATGTTTTCTTCCCAACCAAGAAAGGAAATGATGAAAGGTCATTCTTTCTGAACGAGGTTTGTGTTGCATGCCCGGACCAGATTACTTTCTGCAGTAAGAAAGAAAATGTTTTACCATTGGTCACTTTGACACTTTCCATTTACTCTCTCCCTAGCACACTACTTTTAATCTGTCAGTTCAGGATAAAGAGAGAAGGAACAATGTTCTGCTTTGTCACCTGGTGCATAATTTAAGCAGATGAGAGGGTTGCATTTTAAACATAAATGTTGCATAGAACAGATTTCAGACCATAAGATGGTTGCATTACAGAGGGCAGACGAAGCTGTAACATTTTATAGGCATATCTAACGCTGCACTTTACCCTACTTACCCATTTTATTTCATAAAACACTCGACCCGGCCCAGACAAGCAAGCAAACAACATTGCTTGTCCTCCAGTATGCTTGGACTATAAATAGTTTATGAGCGTGTTGCTTGCTGCTTTTAGTGTATTATTACAGAGATGAGAGGCGAGGAGATTTGTGAAGAGACATAACATAAAGTTTAACATTAACTCATAACCTTATAATCAACGGGGCTTGCAGTAATACAGAGACATATTAGACACCTCTTCTGTTACTAGCAAAATCTAGTGATATTTCAGTTTAGCCCAGAGACTGTTCAATATGTCAGAATTGAACCAAAACTAAGACATATGCTTTAATTTAATCCATTGCATATACTTTTGACCTTATGTTTAGGGTAGTTGAACTGCTGGTCTTTTCTTACAATGTGACATCAGAAAGTCTCTGTTTAAAAGAAATGCCCTTTGTTGGCTTCAAAAGATATTTTCACTGATAATTAGTGGCACTAAAGCAAACGGCTGCAACTTTCCGGACCGTAGAGAGTTATACCTGAGAAAAAAGAACAAGATGAGATTATTTTGAGAATCCTGTTTAATTATGTAACATTGAAACAAACGAACCACACTCTTTTGACCAAAAGTCACCCTGATGATGGGTCTATATATTGTGAGACACAAACTGCATCAGTCTAAAACATTCCTTATGAAGCTTTGTATTACTGTTTAGTTATTTATTGTTTGCTTCTTGTACTGTGGTGGTCTCTAGCCTCACTCAACTGAAATATAACTGCTGCGTGAGCTTCCACCTTAATTAGATGCTTTTCTATCACCCACACACCATATGCCAAAAAACTCATACGTGGGAGGATGTTTGCTTATTTTGAGTAAGTAAGGCCATCCTTATTTTCTGATCATTATTTTGGTGGGGGGTTTGCATTTTGTGCAGTTAAGTATTTCTGTATTTTATCCACCAGAAATGCTGTGTAAATGCATTTCAAATAAAGACATTTACTAACACATGCTTAGTGGTTGATTTCAGATACTACATTACGCACTGCTGTAAGTACAAATAAAAAAGCTATACAATTGTAATAGTATTATTATGAGCTATTGTTCTTGCATAATGTGGATTCTGTTTCTGGTGAAGTTTCTGTTATTCTGCTGCTCTCTGCTGGTGATATGTAACTACTACAGATAAGAGGAAAATTGCAGCTGCAACATTAACCTGCATAGACACAGAGGTCATTAATTCTCTGAGCTGATAGCTTCCTCTCATCCCTATTTCAACTTTGCTGCAGTGATGCCGCAGCAGAGGTGGGCTGATGGGTTAAGTGTGGGTTGCACTTATACAGTAGCTTCACTCATATTTTTCAGTTGATGATGGAGTATGCAATGCCGTGTGATTCACATAATATTAATACTCATCAGATCTTTTGGTGATGTTTTGTGTTCTGTGGGACAAGGATCTGTCATCTTGGCAAAGACCACTCCCATCAAAACATAAAACGCTCCATCATAAGATAAAGATGACTTTTTCTAAAGCATTATTCTAAGAGAACGAGTTATCCAAATCTTGAAAGTAAAGTGCAAATAAAACATGCAATATAAAACTACCAATTCAATTCATTTATATAGCGTCACTTCAAAACAAATCTCATCTCTAGGTACTTTACAAGACAAACAGGTCAAACTTATTCCATAAAATCATATTTAGTCCAAATTAAGTTCAGATCAGTCCCATTAATTGATCTTCTGAACACTTTCTGCACAGACAGTATAATTGACCAGAGAATTAGCTGCTCCTGCCATTATCCAAAACGCCTTGTTAGCCATATAGATGTTAACTGCAATATTAGCAACACAAGCAACCCAGAAAGTCCAACTGAAGCCCGAGTCCCCAAATCAAGTATTATATAAAAACAGTTTTTCAAAGATGCTTTCCTCCTTGCCACATGAATAAACAACAGCTTTATTTGAAAATTACCTTTATTTACTTTTTTCCCCTCTTAGTTGCATTAATTTACCCAGTGACTGTTGCAGATAATCTGTTTTTTTAAATCATACATTGGCTTGCAAAAGTATGCATGGTCCTTGAGTTTTATCACATTTTCACTTCTGTGTATCTTTGTAAAAATTCAATCCAACCAATTGCCTGCAGACTTAGTTGACCTAATTATCTAATACAGTTCACCTGGATTGTATTTAATCTCAGCATTAATACGGATGTTCCATGAAGGCCTCCGATTTATGTTAGAGAACATAAGTGAAGAACTGTAAAGCAAAGAAACACAGCAGACATGAAAAAGTTATGGAAACGTTTAAAGCATATTTAGGTTACATAACACACAACAAACGTGGGAGAAAATCCTCTGGACAGATCAGACTCTGGCTTATATGCGAAAAGCTATGTGTGGAGGAAACACTTCACATTACCCTGAACACACCATCCCATATGAAACATGGTGGTGGCCGCATCATAGTGTGGGGTTTGCTTGTCATTAGCCTTAACTGGGGTGAAAGTTGCTCTACAAAACGTTGACTAAGGAGGGCTCAATACTGGTTTCTATTAGTGTATTCCTATAAATCCACATGATTTTCTTCCACTTCACATTTATGTTCTGATTTGTGTGGGTCTGTCTAAGTTTGAGGTTGTAACATGACGTAACGTGAAAAAGTTCAGTGTTAAGCATTCATACACCTGTGTGTAAAGCTACTCTGTGCAAACCTTGTAGGCCTACTGTGCAAAAGTTTAGAAGTGTAAGGTGGACTATAGGTCATAACAGTTATTCTGCAAGGTTATAAAGCATGCTTCCGTGGGCTGAATTCAGTGTGTTCTGCTTATTTGCATAATGTACAGAAAACGCTTGGTGACACAATGCTAAATATCAACAAGCCACGAGACGTGGCGTACATGTTTATACGGAACTGAACTGTTCGCGCCAACAGCGTGACCAACAAGCGAAGCTGTGTTTAGATCTCGTGACTTCCACGTTAGAGTGTCGTCGCGTGTCATTGGCCGAAGCTTGCTTTCACGCCCACAACGCCTCGTGCGTTTGTTTCCCGCGAGCTGCTTGTTCTCGCGCTGCTGAGGCTAGTAGCTGGATGCTAGGTGGTGGTCAGGGGAGGATTAGGGGGGGACTCTAAGTTTGGATATACGCCAGAAACAGAACCAAAGCAGAAGTTAAACGAGACGACATGGCGAAGCAAAGCTCACTGTTCAACTTTTTCACCAAATCTCCACCGCCGGTCTCCAAACCGAAGCCGAGTCCATCCCCGGCTGAGGCGGACCTGCCGAACTCCGTGAAGAAGTCCAACTCGTCTCCCAAAGAGGAAGCCAGACAGAGGCAGAGCCAGGAGCAACAGCAGCTGAGCAAAAACAATAAAGTTAAACAGAACAGTGGCTCCAAGACTGCAAGCGGGGGATTCAGGAAACTGTTCGGAGACAAGGCCGCAACAACTGAAGACAGGTCAGTTTCTGGAACAGTTTCTGATGAAAACTTGACAGGATGGTTAACTTAGTATTCAAAACGTAACAAAAATGATTTAAAAAACGTATTGTAAATGTTAGTTCTGCAGTATCTCTATGTCTCTTCAACTCCCCTCCATCATTAACCACATTCATACCTTAACTGAAGGCGTTATGATGGATTGGTAAGGTGTCTTAATATTATGTGATATAGCTCCACATGCTATTAAGTTCTATTAATTACTCTGTCCTGCTGTGTTTTTTTTTTATAGAAGAAGCAAAATACAAATATATCTAAATTATCAACAATAACTGAACCTAGACCAGACTTGAATGGATGATTAAAATAGCTGAACTGACAGTTTTGGAGTTCCAGGTTGTTGTGTGAGAGTTTGTTTTTTCTCTGTTTAAAAGTTGACCTCCAAGCAGATATTTTTCTAAATCTAATGGATGTTTTAAGAGAGGGACCTGGATTTATTAGAGTATAGGATATTTGGCACTGAAGGTCATGGATGGTTATATTTAAGCTTAAGAATGACTTAAATGTAGAGTTCTGGTCATACATTTACATACTCCAGCATTCACTGGCATGATTGTTATATTCTAGGGTTTTAATAATGTATTTTACCAGTTCTTCATCAGTCCCTTTACAAGTTTCAGAGAAACTACATATTTTTTGTATCCGTCAACAAATTTCGTGCATAATTTTGCCTGGATTTGTGACCACTCAGTTTATTTAAAATACCTGGCTCTTAAGCATAGTCCACATATCTTTCAGTAGTGCTGAGTTTTCCAGGAACCCTAATGTGTGTTTTGGACCATTTTTCTCTGGAAGCAGACAACTGTGTTGAGGTTTCAACCATATGACCCATATTGTAATAATGACCACCAAGGACCAAGCTTAACTATGAAATAGAAAACGCTGTAACAGCAGTGTCACTGTCCACAGTGAAACGAGATTAACATCGATGACTGAGATGTTGCCGACCAAGACAAGGGGCAACGTTCCAAAACTTACACCTTCAAGCGCCACAAATGTGCAGCTGTTCACGTAGACGTCTTCTGAAGAAAGTATTTTCTCTTTAGAGACGACAAGGGTTGAGCTATTTGACCACGATGACAAGTAGTGTATTTGAATGAATCAAGATGAGCGTTTCAGACCAAAGAACAGTGTACCAACTGTAAGGCATGGTGGTGGTAGCATCATGCTGTCAGTGCCAGTGAAACCGACTTCTGGGTGGACTTCAATCTCAACCCAATTGAACAAGCAAAGACTGAGATGAATTTCTGATGAGAAGAGTGGTCAAATATCCAGCTAGAACTATGCCGGAAGGTTTTTCATGGCTACAAAAAGAATGTGGTTTCTCTGCCACTTGCCAATGAACATGCATATGTATATATTTAAGCCTGGATGTCTAATTTTGATTCTGTTTAGATTATCCATGATAATTCAAACCTTTGCAGCCAGTTCTTGTTTTCAAAAATCATTGAAACTAATTAAAAATCGCAAAGTAATTCAACATTCATGCAGATTCTGAATGTATGTGAACGTTTGACCAGACCTTCATGCAGGATAATGCTGCTCATGACTTCTTGTGATTTTAATTAACGTCTGTCTGACTTATCTGTGACTTCTTACCTTCCTCTTTGGCAGCTCCAAATGCTCATTTAGTGCAGGAGCCCTTGTGTGGGCCAAACTGGAAGGACACCCCTGGTGGCCATGCATGATAGTACCTCAACCTCTGAATGGCCAGCAGATGAGGGGCAGAGGTCGAGGTCAGCGCTTACACGTTCATTTCTTTGATGAGCCTCCAACTAGAGGATGGGTCAGCACCAAATACATTCGAGAGTACCAAGGTGGGCCAATACTATCAGTCAAAACAAAAAATACAAATTTATTCTGATGACATTTAAGTTTGTTTTAAGTCATTGTGTGGGTAATATAGACTGTGTCACTGTGTGGCCCGTAGGGTCCGACAGCAGCGATGTTAAACCCGGGGGGGTGTTCTTCAGTAGCAAACCTGTGATTCGCCGTGCGATGGAACTCGCTGATAAATGGATTTTTGACAGTCCTGAAAAAAGATTAAAGATGCCGATCTGCACGGATCCTTCTGATGAGGATGAGGATGAAGAAGAAATGGAGGTGAAGATATGCTCCCAAATTCAGTGCCAGTCAGAAGTTTTTATTCAATAATGATTCATTTTAATTGTGTACATTACCAGTTGTTGTTTTAGGGTGATATGATTACACTACAAACAACTTCAATGTACTTTAAAAACAAAGACTAAATGGAAAAGTTTTATTTTATTGTTCATTTTCTCTAAATATACACATACACTCCTACTAATATTTGGTTAAATGTCTTCTTTGAAGTTCCAGAGAAACTGAACACTTATTCTCACATTTTCCTCCTCGTTTGTATAATTTCAGCCACTTTGTACGAAGCTCTAGTATCACTGTAAGCAAAAAGGCTCATCGCATGATGCTGCAACTGCCATGCTTGGCAATTGGTTCAACATTTGTTGCTTTGAAAGCCTCACCTTGAGTCCCACTGCTTGGTGTCTAAATAACTTCAACTTTCTTATGTCTGACCATAAAACTGTTCTCCAGGAGGCATTTGGCTTTACAATTTCATAAAGGTGTTGATTTTGGTGCAGATGCTTCTTTCTTGGTTTGTCCAAGCTGATGTAAAACACACCTCTCTGTGGACAAAGACCCTGGTGTACCAGAAGCTTCCAGTTTATGGTAGACTTCAGCCTTGGTTGTTCCTGAACAATCCTGACCAGTTTTATTTCTTCACAGGTTTTGGTTAGACTTTTAAATATGCATCATTAAAAGCCCAAAGTTAATATGGCTTAGATGGTACTAATGAATGTGTGCGAACCTCTAGTTAGCACTGTTTGTTAAACAACGAATGTATTTTGATGCATCTTTTTTGGTTATGTTGTCTTTGTATAATTATAAATAAATAATTTAATTCTTACATGTTTTTTTGTTTTAGCTTGACAAGTCGACAGTGACTGATGAAGAGGTCAGTGACACAGATGAAAAGAAAAGCGAGGAAGCGAAGCCGCCCAAAGTCAGTCGACATTCTTCGCGTGCTTCCACAGAGCAAGGAAACAAAGCCAAGCGCCGCCGCATCATCGTGGCCTCGGACAGCGACGGATCAGACGAGGAGTTTAAACCAGAGCATGCTGCATCTAGCAGCGAGGAAGAAGAGGAAGACGCGACGGTGAATAGTGAAGAGGAGAAGGAGAGCAGCCAAGAGTCTGAGGCTGACAGTCCGGTCAAGCCTGTGAAGCGCAAACGTCCTGCAGAGAAGTCCGTCAGTGAGAAAGCAAAGACACCTGCCACACCCTCTGCTGCACCTAAACGAGCTCCAACAACAATCCCATCTGAGACCAAGTCCCGCCTGTCAGCCTTCTCAGCCCCCGACAGCTTCGAGAGCCAGGCAAACGGATCAGGGGCCACAGGAGGTGCAACAATCTGGGACCA
Organism: Crenichthys baileyi; assembly: GCA_036173005.1. Taxonomy (NCBI): domain Eukaryota; kingdom Metazoa; phylum Chordata; class Actinopteri; order Cyprinodontiformes; family Goodeidae; genus Crenichthys; species Crenichthys baileyi. Next base: position 137,405 of record JAHHUM010001268.1, read on the forward strand.
TGAGAAGCTGGAGTGGCTGCAGGATGGTAAGAGGAAAGACAGTAAAAGACGTCGTCAGAGTGAGGACGACTACGATCCCACCACCCTGTATGTGCCTGAGGACTTTCTGAACAAAAACACTCCTGGTATGCGTCGATGGTGGCAGCTAAAGTCAGGGATGTTTGACACTGTGATTTTCTACAAGGTGGGAAAGTTTTACGAGCTGTACCACATGGATGCTGTGATTGGAGTCAACGAGCTAAGACTGACATTCATGAAAGGGACCTGGGCGCACTCTGGCTTCCCGGAAATTGGTTTTGCCCGTTTCTCAGATGTGTTGGTGCAGAAAGGCTATAAGGTGGCTCGGGTGGAGCAGACAGAGACCCCAGAGATGATGGAAGCACGCTGCAAGACTATGGCCAAGCCCACAAAATTTGATCGTGTCGTCAGAAGAGAAGTGTGCCGGATTATCACACGTGGTACCCAAACCTACAGCGTGTTGGACGGCGCTCCTTCAGAGAGCCAGAGCAAGTTCCTCTTGAGTTTGAAAGAAAAGGCCGAAGACGAGAGCTCTGGTCGGCATCGCTCCTATGGCGTTTGCTTTGCAGACACATCAGTGGGTTATTTCCATATTGGTCAGTTCCCAGACGATCGTCACTGCTCACGGCTGCGCACCCTGATCGCACACTTTCCACCTGCTGAGGTGCTCTTTGAAAAGGGTAACCCATCTGCTGAGACCCGCAAAATACTCAAGGCGTCTCTGTCCTCTGCTCTGCAGGAAGGACTGAATGCAGGAACACAGTTTTGGGATGCTCAGAAGACTCTTAAAACCCTCTCAGAGGAGAATTATTTTGAGGAGATGGCTGGAGAAGACTCGAGCAGTTTTCTCCCCACGCTTCTGAAAAGGATGACCTCAGAGAGCGATTCCCTGTGCCTAACTCCTAAGGAAGGTTATGAGTTGGCACTGTCAGCTTTAGGTGGTTGCATCTTCTACCTGAAAAAATGTCTGGTAGACAAAGAGTTGCTCTCCATGGCGAACTTTGAAGAATACACCCCTGTTGATGTTGAGTTGGAGCAAGCTGCTGGACCTGCCAGTTTTTTCTCCCAGACCCGTCAGCGTATGGTCCTCGATGGAGTTACACTGGCGAACCTGGAAATCTTCCAGAACGGTTCAGGAGAAACAGAAGGGACACTGTTGGAGCGTTTGGACACTTGCTCTACTCCGTTTGGTAAAAGGTTGCTGAAGCAGTGGCTCTGTGCTCCGCTGTGTAACCCCACGTCCATCGGGGACAGACTGGATGCGGTGGAGGACCTGATGGGAGCTCAGGCTCAGGCGACTGAGGTCTCAGAATTGCTGAAAAAGCTTCCAGATCTGGAGCGGCTCCTTAGTAAAATCCACAGCATCGGCACTCCGTTGAAGGGCCAGGACCACCCTGATTCAAGAGCAGTGCTGTATGAGGAGGTCACTTACAGCAAGCGCAAGATAGCAGACTTCCTGTCAGCTCTGGAAGGTTTCAGAACCATGCAAGACATTATTTCTGCCTTTGCTCCAGTTTCAGACGACTTTCGCTCCATGCTGCTTCGTCAGATTATCAGTCTGAAGACTGAAGAGAAAGGCCTCTTCCCTGATCTCTCAGCAGAACTGAAGCGCTGGGAGACCGCCTTTGACCACCAGAAAGCCCGCACGACTGGTGTCATAACCCCTAAAGTCGGCTTTGACCCGGAGTACGACCAGGCCCTCGCAGGAATCAAAAACTGCGAGCGGGATCTGCAGGAGTATCTGGAGAGGCAGAAGAAGAGGCTCGGCTGTAAAAACATGGCCTACTGGGGAACCGGGCGAAACCGCTTTCAGATGGAAGTTCCAGACAGCGTTTCAGAGAGGAACGTCCCCGGGGAGTACGAAGTGAAATCTACCAAGAAAGGCTGGAAGCGCTACGTGACAAAGGAGAGTGAGCGGCTCTTCTCAGAGCTGCAAGGATTTGAGGAGAAGAGAGATGCAGCGCTGAAAGACTGCATGAGAAGGCTCTTCCACAACTTTGACAAGAACTACAGAGATTGGAAGACTGGTGTGGACTGCATGGCAGTGCTTGGTAAGAACTGCTTACTGTACAAAATCCAGAAAGTTATTCCCTAATTTCTCATTATTGAGATTTTTTTTTTAACTGTCTCGCTTTGCAAAACATTCCTTGGCTTCTACAAGCATTTTTAAATTGCACTTGTAAGATTTGATTCTTTGTAATGAATCTCGGATTGCATGTTTTTCAGAAGATTTTCTCTGTTTTTCAAATTAGTTATGGTGTTTCACAGAGAAAAGATGAGTGAGGAAATCTCCAGGATTATTATGCAGCCTGGAAAAGTATTTTGAGTATTTAACAGGATAAGTATGGGAAAAGAAATGAAGGGCTTGAAAAAGTACTTGTATTTCCCCTTTCCTTCCTTTCAGTTTTTCTAGGTTCTGTATAAAAAGCCTGACCATTGTAGAGAAAGCTGAGATATATTCATAGGACTGACAATTCTGGAAATTTGAGTTTAAAAAATCTGGAAATTTGACATTCTGTATATGCAATATCTGGATGCAGAATTGCAATTCAAACAATTCCTCCTTTTTTCTCCCCAGATGTGCTGCTGGCTTTTTCACGCTACAGCCTGGGTGGAGATGGTCCGATGACCAGACCCCAGGTGGTGCTTCCAGAGGACAACCACGATGGACCCTTCATCAAGCTTACCGGATCCCGTCACCCCTGTGTGACGAAGACGTTTTTTGGAGACGACTTCATTCCTAACGACATCTTCATCGGGTGCCCTGGGAGCAGTGGAAGCGATGAGGTGGAAGGTTGCGCCTCCTGTGTTCTTGTAACGGGGCCAAACATGGGTGGAAAATCTACCCTCATGCGACAGGTGGGCTTGTTTTTTGTTAACGGAATGGATATTTGAACAGTTTTTAGAATCCTCTGCCAGCTTGCATTAATGTACTGTTCTGTTTCTTTCTACAGTGTGGACTCGTGATTATACTAGCTCAGCTCGGATGCTATGTTCCAGCGGAGAGTCTCTGCTTCACTCCAGTCGATCGGGTCTTCACTCGACTGGGAGCCTCAGATCGAATCATGGCTGGTAACGCCCCACACGCCTTTAACATAAACCTAATCATCTCAGCGGATTCCTTACAATCTAAGCTGGTTTTCTCCTGCTTTCCCTCCTCTGTAGGTGAGAGCACCTTCTATGTGGAGCTAAGCGAGACAGCCAGCATATTGCACCATGCCACTAAGCACTCATTGGTGCTCCTTGATGAGCTAGGTAAGACTTTTCAGTTTTAAATTGTGCTTTCAGTGCACACTGTGGGCAGCTCTTGGCAGCTTTGTGCCTGTTGCGTTATCATGATGAATCATTAAGCTGTGGCTTGTTGCAGGAAGGGGCACCGCTACATATGATGGCACAGCAATCGCCAGCGCTGTTGTGAAGGAGCTTGCTGAGAAGATCTGCTGTCGCACGCTGTTCTCCACACACTACCACTCGCTGGTGGAGGACTATGCAAACAATCCCGCTGTGCGCCTGGGCCACATGGTAAACAAAGCAAAGCTTATTACTCGGCACACTAAGGCCTACATCTAATCTTAGCTTTGATCAGCGTCATAATTTACTATCATTGATTTTGAGTTCTGTGGTAGCACCATGCCCGTCTGCACCGTAGTTTTTCTGTAGATAAAGTTGCCCTTTAGTTGACAAATCTGTCATTGCTTTTTTGTAATATAAAAAAAAATCCCAAATGTTGCCTGTTGTATTTCCAGCATAAAAAATTGCCATGTTATGTCATAGTATTATCCGTCCTGTTTTTTACTTTCAAAGGCACAAAGTGATGACTTTTTATTTCTGTCAGGTGGTGTAAAAGGACTTCCAAAGTTTCCCAAATGGAAGATAATTGTCACCACTCGTTATGTCATAACATTTAAAGTAATATTTTGATTTTCAGTGTCATATTTATATTTTTCACATAATTTTGAATTTAAATCGTGATTTTTACAAGTGGTGCAAATGGGCTTTAAAACAAAAGAAAAAGCGAAGCATTTAAAAGAGGATCACGGAGAGAATTTGAACAGTTGGTGGCTTCATCTAGATTACAGAACAGCTGCATCCCCAGTCTGGCCACAAACTGCTTCCTCAGCTTCCTGAAACCGATCTTAGATGTTGCAAAAGAATGTCTGTGCGCGCCACTTTGAACTGCATGACTTGGTCGTCCTTGTTCATTTTAACCAGTGTTTTGTCACCTTTAGGCGTGCATGGTGGAGAATGAATGTGAGGATCCAAGTCAAGAAACAATCACATTCCTCTACAAGTTCATCACCGGCGCCTGTCCAAAGAGTTATGGGTTCAACGCTGCTCGACTCGCCAACCTACCAGAGGAGGTCATCCAGTCTGGACACAGGAAGGCCAGAGAGTTTGAGAAAAGCACCATCAGCCTCAGACTTTTCAGGTATGTGTTACTATTTGTGGTGTAATGTAGTGATCCAAAACTCCTCTAATGGTTTCCTCTCCTTTCCCTGCAGAAAGCTCTGCCAGTCTGCTGAAGATGCTACTCTGGACGGCGCACGCTTCACTTCACTCATTCAACTGCTGAACACCCTGTAGTTTACTTACAAGCTGTGCTGATGTTTGTTTGTTCTTTTCAGCACTTGGGGAAAAAACACTACTGCAATGATCTAATAAAGTTTATTTTAAAAAATGACAATGTTTCATCTAGGAAATTAAACCCTTTTAATTCACACTAGCGCCTACATAACGGTTATTGAATACTTCACAATATATTAAGTCTAGATGTTATGATACATGCATACATTTTCAGTCTGTATGAGAAATCCACAATCACCAGTACACATGAAAGGAGGGAAGGGAAGGCGATGAAACCATAAAGCGCTGTATAGATACTTGTCTCAGCTTCTGTAGAGCAAAAGCTGTTCAGTTCTCCAGCAACATTGGCAAAAATAAGAAACTGAAAAATCCTAAGAATTATGCTTTTACAAGACTTGTTGCTTTTAATTTTGTGGATGTAGAAACAGTCAGGCATCTGATATTAAAGGCAATAAAGCTAAAACAGGACCAGATGTAAACAGATTGACTTGACTTACAATTCATTTAGTCAACTTGCCACAGAACCTTGGAGCATTGAAAAATCATGGATCATTTCCCATCAGATGTGTAATTCTACCCTCACATTTTACTTGGTAGCAAATAAGTCGTTTTGTACTAAATTGGTTATGTTTTCATGCCAACCAACATGGAAAATAAACAATATGCATAGAATATGTAAAGCAGGCTGTGATACCACAACTGACAGACGTTTGTTTTCCACCAGTCTTGTCAAAACAAAAAAAAGTCAACATTGCTGGAGAAAATGTTTAGTGTTTACCTCTTTTTCTCTGATCTCTTTCATAGAAAGAAGTTAGATACTGCGACATGAGTATAATTACAGCAATTCTGGGGAATAACCAAAAAAAAAAAACATTTAATAAAAGACATTCAAGTACAGTAAAGATTTTTTCATGAAAATACAAAACTACACAAAAGCATAAAATCAAATCTCGACAGTTGTCTTGAGAAGAAGGGGAGGGGGGGAGCTGAAGTGCTGGGTCATTTTTTCCCTCCTGTACGTTACATACGAGGACATCGGCTGCCCAAGTGGTGGAAGCATCGTTGAGTGGGACCTTATCGTCTGATGAAAACTCGCTGGGTCTGTACATCACCGTACTGCATTGTTCTTACGCTTCGTTATGGAAGATGAGGGAAGGTGGCTTTTGTCCGTCTCACTGTTGGTCGCTTCTTGCATGACCAGTTCAACCCACCCACAAACCCTGAGTCAGCTGCTCTGTTCCACTGGTGTCTTTTTTTTTTTTTTTAAAGAAAATGCTAGGCATTCATCATCAATATTTTTTTCTCTAAACATCTTTTAGCATTTTCATGTCCCGTAAGCCCGTATTTTCTGTCATTGTGAATCAGGATTATAGTTTGGGCTTCGTCTTCTGGTGCACAACTAAAAGTGTCTTATGTTCATTTGAGCGGAGGCACAAAGGGACCTCAGGTCTGCAGCTCAGTTGTGCTGCAGTGTGTTGGACTCTATAGGAGGAGCAGAGTCGTACAGTGTGTCCGTGTCATGAGTCGGCTCCCCAGCTAACGTGCATGGATTTGACAGCGTCCCTGCACCACAGTCGCAGAAGAATCTGCATGAAAACGAGGAAGAAAGGGAATTATGTGATGAATTTAATTAAATTGCATAAAAATGAAAATTAGGCTGTTTTTAAGTCAAGAAATACATAAAGTTAATAATAGTGTATTTACTTTTCAACCTTAACCCTCCTGCATCCATGGCGATTTCCCTTTGCATTACTGGCTGTGTTGATGCAAATGGAATAAAATTTGGAAAGGTAGTTTCGGGTGAGTTTTAAATTTTCCTCAAGTATTTCATGTTTCAAAACTACATAAATCAATCCGAGTCCCTTCAGGTATACATGTTTGAAAATAAACCGTCAAAGCCTGTCTTTCATTTCTCATCAACAGAATGAGTGACAGGAAAACTTAATCAAGTCCTACCATTATTTCCTCAGCCTGAAAGCTGCATCCGCTCATTGATAAAGAATGAAACCATTTTTAAAGAGCCAGTCACTATCCTCTATCAGCCAGATCTGCAGACAAACGCGCGCCACTGATGTTCACAGTTGTGAAATTGACCTAAATAAAAGTTCCTCGTACAGCATTTTACAGAGACGTGTCATCTGGCTCATTTTCATTGTTTTATATTTGGCAGAGACCTGATTAGTAAATTTTTTTAAAAGCAATGGGGAAAAAAAGAAGACCCATTATTTATAAGGTGACCTAGAACAGAATCGACCTCAAACATCAATGTATTTTACTGGGATTATATAAAACTGATCAACATAAAGTAGAGCAAAAGTTTGAAGTAGAAAGAAAATGAGGAATGATTTTTAAACATTTGAAACCGTGCTTCATTACAAATCAAAATGTGGAAAGTGTGGTGTACATCTGTATTCAGACCCCTTTTCCTGATACTGGTCTTTCCTATAAAAGCTGAATGGAATATATCATATTTTCAACTAAATCATGAGTAAAATCTAAAGACTGGAATTAACACCTAAAGTTAAGAGCTGGGCTGAGTCGTGGTAACTATGAAAACTCACTGACAGGAACCTCATTAAAAATACTGACCTATCATGTCTGATGAACTCCACATCGTGTCCTTGGTGACACTTCTTGATACAGTTCACGCAAATGGCGTTGCGGTCTGTTGTGTTACAGGTGTGACACCTGTGTGAACCGAAAATTAATAACCAAAAAAAAGAAAACACAAAAGCCATGAGAGATCATAGTTGCACCCATGATTGTGGTTCTTACCTGTAGAAATCGTGCATTGGGTAGCTGGTGTAACTTGAAATCTTGTACAAGCACTGACCTCTGCTCACAGCCTTTTCAATGGCATCTTGATTGTTCTGTATTTTATTATCTGAAGTAGACACAGAACAAATTTAAACATGAACATCTCATAAAACAGAAGGATCATATGAAATTGTCGACCATGCAAGTACCTTTCATGGTAACATTTACACCAGATGCAAGGAACAATCCCCCAAAACGATTGTTGAAGATCTGATTGCCCTCTAGGGTCGCCGTAGCATGGTTGGTAATCTCAATACCTTCAATTGAAAACCCCCCAAAAAAATAAATGAAACACAGCATTCATGGGCAATCAAAGTTTATTAGAAACAGCTGTGTATGTGATACCAACCTGCAGCAAAGCCATCAAATATCCTGTTTTTCCTCAGTGTGGGGTGACTGTTGGTGCTAATGAGAACCCCTGCTTGGGCATTTCTGAAGATGTCATTCTCTTCGAGTAAACCTTCACAAAACACAAAAACAGACTTCAGATTTACTACTGTGGAAATGCAAGAAAAAAAAACAACAAAATAAAATAAAATCAATCTGTGACTTTTAGATAACACATCAACAAACTACCTCTTCCTCCATTGAATATACAGATCCCTCCATCTCTCCCGTCATGGATCTTATTCCTCCGCAGGGTGGGGTTGCTGTCTGTTTTGATCCACACTCCTGCCATTGCATTGTCAAAGATCTCATTGTCCTCAATAAATCCCAAACCTGAAAAATAAAAAGAAACTCTGCTAATTTCTAAAAAAAAAATAATAGAATGACTAGCTGCACTAGTGAAGCACTATATTGGCAATATACAAATAACAAAAAAAATCCTCTCTGCTTCCCACCTGAGTTGTAAACCAAAATGCCCCCGTTTTGGCCCCCCCAGATCTTGTTTCGTCTGATTTTAGGGTTGCTGCCAGTCCTGGCAAAAAGAAAAAGGGCAGGGTGAGTGATTGCTGAATTAACCCAGACTTTTTATTTCAGTTTCAATTTTTTTTGACTTTTTTTTCCCCCCAAACAAACCTTATCTGAACGCCAGAGTACATGTGATTGTAGATATCATTGTCCTCAAGCACACCATGGCCATTGTCGTAGAAGTAGACCCCAACCTGTTTCAATGACACATACTGGGATTTAATTTTCTCCTGTAGATTAAAACGCACAATAACAAACAGCTTTAACACCGTTACACTGACAGAAAATCAATAACAAAACCTTAATTGTTACCAGGACACAAGAATTACATAATAAACATGCAGTTGTTTATTGATACATAAATAATTTCCATGACAAAGCAGCTAGTGGATATCTCAACATTTACAATAAGTAAATGGCAGAAGCAACAAATTGTGTAAAAAAATTGAAGACCAAGCTAAAAGAATATAAGACCTAATATAAGAAAAATTGCATTTAGGATTTTCTACGTCCCATAACAGGGTTTATTAAATGCAAATCTGTTTAAGAACCTCCTTTAAGAAACCCTAAAAGATGTTTTTAAGTGATTCTTGTCAGCGATTTTTTTATTTACACATAGTTGTTAAATGTAACAAGCTGTCGCCTTACCTGCTTCCCGCTGTGTATCCTGTTCCTCCTCAGTACTGGCATGCTGCCTGTCGTCACCCACACTCCTGCCAGAGTGTTACTGTACACCTCATTCTCCTCTATGACTCCCTGTCCTTTTTCATGCTACAGTACATACAAAAACACAAGTCACTATTATGTTTCCAAGTTACAAAGTAGAAAATCTACGGAATAAAAAAATAAAGAAAAAAGAACATTTACAAAAGCTTTTCTGCAACGGCTGAAAAGGATCTGAAATTTTACCACATATATGCCCCCATGTTGACCATCATGGATCTTGTTGTGCCGCACAATAGGGCAGCTATTCGTCCTGATCTGGATTCCTGCCAGGGCGTTGCCATAGATGTCGTTCCCTTCAATGAGGCCTCGGCCGTCGCCAAAAATGTAAACGCCACCTTGGTTGCCATTAAAGATGGCATTACCCCTGCGTTTGGACACAACATATCTAAGCATGCATGAAGAAACATTTTAAAGGAAACCCCTGCTAACTGGACGTTATCTGGACACACTGACCTTATTGTGGGGTCGCTGTTTGAGGTGATCCACACCCCCGCAAAGTTATTTGCATAGATCTTGTTTTCAATGAACTGCCCACGGCCCTTTTCATGCACATAGATGCCACCAGTCTGACCATGATGGATCTCACACCGAACCACTGTGGGGTTGGCGTACGCCTTCACCTCAAAGCCGGCTATTCGGTTCCTATGGATGTTGCAGCTCTCAAAGTAACCCTAGAAAAAAAACATGTAGAAAGTTATTACTGATACTAGGCAAGGTGTATAGAAGTCCCTTACATTACACAGAGGACCATAGAGATGGACATTCACTTGCAATCAAAATATTTAAGAAGAAAATAAAACAGCAGAGTGTGAAAAGCTTTTGGTAAACTAAGCAGCAGCGGCTGCATCTTACCATGCCGTGATCAAACGTGAAAACGCCGACATCTCTGCCATGATGGATGTGATTCCTTCTGATGATTGGGTTCCCGTGGTTCTTCACCCAAATCCCAGCCAGAGCATTGTTGGAGATCTCATTGTCCTCATATATGCCCTAAATAATAAATGTACATCTGTAATTATTCACAATAAAAATAATTTAATTAAATGAATAACTCATTTAAGAAAAAAGTAATGACACCCAATAACGTCGCCTATATACTGGAGGCTATAATGAGATGAGATCCTTTATAGAGGTTTTCATATTAAATGGACACTCCTACTTTTATGTGTATTAGTATGTATAGAGTTGCACTAATCAGCCAGAGATCGGAAGCAGCCAATTTTTCTCCGACTGATCGTTGGGGCATATTGCCGACACATCAGATTCATTAAATGCATCAATGGTAAGAATTCCCACCATTTGCAGTCTTTCAAGGGATCAACTACAAGCATATACTGGGATGCCCCGTTGCTCTTTAGTTTAATAAAAAAAAATATACGATTTTTACTTTACAAACCCGAGTGAAAAAAATAAATCGTCAGGTCGGACCTCAAAGATAATCTGAACTCCATAAGCCTGAAAAAGTCTGACTGGTAAAGTAAAAGTATCTGAGGAATAAACACAAATCCAGTTGATCAAATGCTGTTGCTATACAAGTGAAAAGTGTTCATTACCTGTGCGTGATCAGTGATGTAAAGGCCGACATTTTCACAGTCACTGATGTTGCAGTGCTTTATCGTGGGACAAGCCCCCTGACCGCTGACACACACCGCCGACCCCACTGAAACAATCAGACAGAACCTTGAGTCAACATATATATCACAAACAAGGTCTATAAAGAAAAACACAAAACTAAATACTGGACCAGAACAACCAAAAATGTACAGTAGGGCTGCAACTAACCATTATTTTTGCTTTTTTCGCCCCTTCACCATGCTATTTTTTCCGATTAATATTCGGATAGCAAAAGGTGTTAAATAGGAGACTTCTTACAGAATTTGAACCAGGTGAAGCTAAAGCTAGACCACTTGAGGAGTTCTGGATAATTTACTGACAAAGGTTTTTCATCTTAAATGCAAAATGTGTATTTTTTTTGTACAATTTTGTCCTAATTACCGCTTTGAGTGGAATGTTCACTCAACAAATGCCATGTTTTAGTTTGTATACTCCAGTTAACAATTATTTCAATAATCGATTAAGCACGATTAATCCAATGAATATTTTCAGCTCTAATTTACAGTTATTCAAATGTTTTTTTTTAGATTACAGTACAATAGAATTTAATCATCCTTTATTTGTCCCCTGGCGGTGAAATTTACAAAGTGTATCAGCAGCAAAGTGGAAGCGAATAGATACACATAAAAATAAGCAATAATAATAAAAACTAGAGAGTACAGTGAGATCAAATATTCAAAGTAAGAAAACTACACAGTCCTGAAAAACGCCAGATGCAGATTCTGAAAAATGTACAAGTGTAACAAGATAACATAAAAACTACACAAACTGTGCTTTTTAAATTTCCAATAGCGTGAGTTTTAATGAAAAACAAGCGCACCTTTCTGTTTTCTTAGCTCGTCCGTCTCCCTTAAACCCTTCATGCTTGTGTATTAAAGGAGACCAGAAGGTGGGGTATTTTTACCTGTGCATGTGCTGCGAATGATGCAGTGGTCGATGATGGGGCTGCAGTTGACTGTAATCTCCAAGCAGTGGTGCGCATTGTGGTGCTGGGCGGATTTATCGTCAGGGTTGAACTGCAGCACAGACAACAATTAGAAGAAATAAGTAACAAAAAACACGCATAACCGTGAAAAAAGTAGTAAACATGTAACAAAACGCACGTCTTCTTACCCTAATAGTCATAAAGCCAACGTAAGCATCTTCTGAACCTTCCATGAAAACAAAAGTGGAGTCTCTGGTGTTCTCAATGACGACTTTCTCTGCAACCTTTCCAGGAGCTACAACAGGATTATAATGGTTAAATAATTAGAGACAAGATCACTTCAAAATGTATTTTTTTAAAAACAGACCCGACACACACTTACCAGCTCCAATCATTGTGATAGGAGATTCAATATAGATCCACTCATCAGTGTAAATACCAGAGTGGACAAATATCAAGCCGTCAAAGTGAGGCTCCTGACCTCCACCAAGAGCATCTTCAATGGTGTCGTAGTACTGAAGAAAAGAAAAAACACCACAATCAGATAAATGAGTCTTGTACTTATATATTCTACATTAAAAAAAACCCCCAAAGGGAATAAAGAAGCTATTTAAAAACCCCTGTTATCTCCCCCCTTTGTATCGGGGCAGGATTGCTGAAAGAAGGTTTGCAAACCCGGTTTAACATGGCCCCTTTTAAATACAAAAAGATTTAAAAACAAGGGGAGAATTATTTATTATAAATTTTTATTTCCCCAGGAAAAAATTAAGAACAATTTCTTATTTTCAATGTTAGACTGAACGATATAAAAAAAGCAAATATTATATATTGACCTAATAGAAGCCTAAAAGTTTCAGATTAAAAAAGAAAAACAGTTCTGAAGTTAAAAAAGTAGAATTTTTTTTTACCAAAAAAAAATAGTCAGAAGGTTTAGTGATTAACACTGGTTATTTTTCGGGTTTTGTTCCTTGACCAAAAAAAGCATGATGGTGATGGAAAAAAACCCCGGGTGTATTTCCCCAAAATTGTTTTGTTCCCAAAAAAAAACAGTAAGTGTAACCTTTTTTTCTTCTTGAAATCCTACAACAGTCAGTAACGATTTAATCTACATCCAAAATGCTGAGTTTTTCAGGAAAACATAATGCAGGACTTCCATGCAGTCTGGAAAAGTCTGCATGTTTCTTTGGCCCTTTTTCAGGTATTGATACATGTGGAAAAAAGAAAACTGAGTATGCAAAACGTTTTCACTTGTTTTAAAGATTTTTCTCATCGTCATTTTTTTCTAAAAAAAGGGCAAAAATCAAAAAAAAAACTAAACGATTTTCATTTTTTTATTTGATTTTATATTTAAAAAGGCATTCCCTTTTAAATTTTCTACATCCCCCCAAAACCCAGATATTAAAAGTTTTTTAAACCCCAGGGGGTTGTTTGGGTTTTTGATCAATGCCCGGAGTAAAAAACATCAACACATTAAAAAAAAAGGGCCATTACACTACTTTTTGGACCTGTGGTCAATAAACTGGGTTTTGCTTTAAAATTTTAAAAAAAAACAAATAAACACACTCAAATTTTGGAAAAGTTTACAAAAGAAATAAAAAGGCTAGAAAAATTTGCAAAAAGGATTTTAAACAATCCCGTATTTTTTTAGGGATGTGCAATTTCCCTTTGATCAAGCGAGAGTTACAGTTTTAAAAAGAGCTGGTCTAAAATTGGGCCCCGATGCGAAAAGAGGAAATGGTCTTTTAAAGGGGCTGAAAAAAAAGAAAGGGCCCCTTTTTGGTTGGGCTGCTTCACCTTTGTGGGTTTCCCAAAGTTATAAAGTAACTAATTTAAAAAATTTTAAAAAAGTCCTAAGGGAAAATTTCATATAAAAAAATGTCAATGTCAAAAACTGCAGGAAATAAATTCTGGAAAAAGAAGTCTGGAATTTTGAAATAAAAATGTGTAAGAACCCCGATTATGGCAAAGGAAATCTCTTCTCATTAATGCATATTATGAATCATTTTCTCACGCTCCTGGTAGTTAAGCTGCACTACGGAAACATGTTGAACTCAAGAAAAACATGTTAACACTATAAATTACCAACAGTGAAACTGTACAACATCCTTGTAAAGTTAGCTTCCTCATATTTTAGGGTTTTTTTATTCCATATTTTTTTCCATTCTAATAAACATTCACCATAAAAACAACAAGGAGCAAACGTGTGCTTCAGCTGAAAAACATTTTATGAAATGCATCCCCTTTTTGATACATGATTGGATGTTACAGCTATTTTTTGCAAAAATAACCAAGCAGGAGGCCAGCTCGTAGCTATTCGTGTTAGAAACGAGACTTCCTCACCAGTTGCTGAAAACTCTCCTTCCACGGGTTTGGCTGCTCATATTCTTCCGGATTTATCTGGTAAAACTTTCCTGCCTCCGGGTGCATCATAGGTCGGGTGTATTCGAAAACCTCCATGTACAGTCTCTTCCTGAAATTTTAAAAACCTCCATACAGTTTTTACGCTCATCATTTCTGCCACAAAGAAATGTAAAAGGCATTTTTTTTCTTAACATTTTTTACACCTAAAGAAGTGTTTATTAGCAGTGATCATTTTGCCGTTTAGTAGCATAACAGAAGAAATCGCAAATTTGAAATAAAAGCCATACAAACAAATTACATAAACTGCTGGACAAACATTCTACTTACAATCTAAGATCAAATTTACTTAAAAACAAATGTTTCCTTTTCTGTCACTGATGGTCACTATTCTTTATGCCCACAAATGAAATGTATCTCAGTGACCAAGATCATAAAGATCAGGTAAAGTGGTGAGGACACTGTAAAGTAAAAGATACATTAGTGAGAAAACATGAGTAAAGTGTAATCAGTATTGTGATGTCAATATGTTGACAATCCTCAGGTTTTAGAAGGGTGTTCTACAATAGGCCTTAGGTTATGTGGGTTAAAATATGAATATGATGTTAAACTAGTTCAATAATCTACTGAATACATGTTTGTAAATATCACAGGTTTCTAATAATTCAGTATTTTTGGTACATCAACAAGTCACACTCAGACAACAAGCCTCACCAGAGGATGGGGTCATTGGCCAGCTCACTGAACCGCTTGCACACACAAGCTGCACGGCACAAATCCTGCTCCAACAGGTAGGAGAAGATCTTCAGCACCACCTCATCTGGAAGCTTCTCCTGCAAATACTGTTCTGCTGGAGCAGCTGGGAGGACAATGACCACCAGCATTAGAGCTTCATATTTTTGTGGGAACAGACAAGGTCACAGGAGCAACGGAAACAAAGTTCTTTGCTTTTAAAAGCTAAACACTAATGCAATCTATGAAACAAAATGTTTAATTTAATTAAAAAAATGCCATGCCGTCAATGTATAAATGACGTCCATACATTTCCCTTTAATTGCAAAACCACAATTTGCACAAATATCAAATTAGATACACATTTACTTCAGTCGTAATTCGATTGCATCTACATATCTAAAGAATAAACAGAAACAGACTCAAACATCCCACAAGTCTCTTTCATAAATGCCTTCTACATTACCTAAAAAGAACTACTGTGGGAGAAGAAAATCTTGAAAGATTGTGGCACCGAGTTAAAATTTATGACAAAAGAAATCAATTGCTTCAATTATTTGTAAATAGTCTGATATTTGCACCTATCTTTGTTTTAAGATGAACAACTTTGGCCAACTGTGTGCATAACATGACATAAGCTGACAGTGTGCTTCAGTAAAACAAGGCTGTGTCACAGGAAAACATCCATTTCCAGTCCTTTGGCTAGACCAGCAGTGTATGACAAAGACTCCAAATGTCACAAACAGCAGACTTTAAGTTCCCCATACACAAGCTTGAAGCACGATTACACGTTTAATCCGAAAAGATCTCCCCAAGTTGCCGTCCCAAATCTTTGTAGACATTTAACAAAAACACAGAACTGCGCTGATGGGATGAATAAAGCTGAATTACTTACGATATGTTTTCATACTTGCTTATGTGATGCAGTATTTACAATTAAATGATGTTAAGGAGTTGGAATCAACTGGTTCAAATAGGGATCAAAACAATAATCAGTGGAAACAGGTTGTAAAACAAAAGCTCAATAAAATATTATCCAAACAAATGAAATTATGCATTATCTTATTGCATTTTGAAAGACTATTCATCCCATAATTCCACAAAGTTCTTCGTTTCTGAAAAGTAAACTGATGCACATGGTTTAACTACACCAGTACAAAACTCTGTTTTCGGGCACAAATTGGAAATAGGAAGGGAAAAAAATAGGGGCGCAAATTGGTGAAGGGGCGAAATAGCCTATAAAAATAAGCGAGCACAACAAAAAGTCTGAATTATAAACACAAGTAGTGCAGTACATATCATTAACCTCTCAACGACCAGTTGCCATGTCTATAGTTTATTTTGAGTAATTACTCACCCAGGTGCACCTCCCAACCTGTGTAAAACATAATGATGAATGCACTCTGAAAATGTGTGTATTTACCTGGTAAATCGGGACACTTTCCTGAAACTCTAGGGCGCTTAGGTCGGTGTCCAAAGTTTTCTGTTGTTGAAGTGGAAGCACCCTGTAAACAAAAAGGCCAAAGGAAGTCTCTTATTATTAGCTAGTTTTCTTTGAAAACAAATCTTTTTATCCATGCATTTCTCGTCGGCTGCCTTAAAAAGACTCGTGCTGACTGTACCTCCATGTTTGTCTTCGTGGGACACACCGTTCTCTTGGGGAGAGACTTTCTTCTAAGTTGGTAGGGACTATTCTGAGCTCCTGGACCGGATTCTTCTGCAACCATTTCTGCAGGAATGTCCTCATCTACGATTAGTAGATGAAGGGGAAAATGCTAGTAATTAAATCAACACAAACAAAAACAAAAAAAACATTTTTATCAAGGACACAATTGGCAAAATTTTTAGTTCATCCAAATTTTAAGCTCCTCAGAAAGTAAAAGTGTCAGATGTATTACTAAATAAACTACGTTTGAACTTTGTTTCCTACTTGATATATCTTCTTTTACAGCTAACGAAGGCTCATTTGAAATTATGGAAGTACAGGTAAATATCCGATTGAACAAGAATCATAAAATAACTAACCAGCTGAATTAGCTGTTCAAGTTACAACAGAAGCTTTCAGAAATACATCTGGAATACATAAGCAATACACTTGTGAGCACTTTATTAGTACATATAAAGAGCCACGGTCGAAAAAGAAAGCTAAATTGTACTTTTGAGGACCTACTCTGTAAGAAATAAGCTAATTACAACTCCTGTCAAGAGGGGATTCAGTCAATAAAAAATAAAAAAAACATGCCAAAGCATTCAGCATAACCTAACCCATAAACATCTTTAAACCTACTCATCATGCTGAGCTGATGCTAAATGCAAACACGGTCCTGCTTGTTGTGGCTCAGGCTACTAGACCTGTAACCATTACAAACATACCGCATGTTACAAGTTACAACTACTACTTGACCGACACTGAAAAATCTGATTTTTTCCCTCTTCCTTAAATGCATCCAAATTAAGAACTCCCACTTTTTTGGGGGGGTTTTTGACACATCAGATAACAGTTAAGGGCATAGGGTTTCAGAAATAATGAGTGACATTCTGTTTGATTCAAACAACCACCTATATCTGTATGCTTAAGAAAAAACTAAAAAAAAATCTGTCAAATTCAAAATCAGCAGGTCAGACCTTTAAAAACACAACATAAATCTGTATCAGCCAGGTTAAAGTCTGATTGATGCATTTCTGCAACTACTTGTTTGTAAATTTAAACAACATGCTAAGGGTCTTACATAAGCAATGGAAAATACGCAGTTTTTCATTTTTTTAATGCTGAGATTCAGATGTGTAAACTAGACCTGGGCAATATGAACAAAACAAATAATCAGTTTTACTACAACACTACCACTGTATTGAGTGGTTTCAATAAATATCACAGGACAATTACAATTTGACAATCTACTTTCTAAGATACCATCTGTTTATATACTAACTGAAAGAACAAATTTATTAATGAGATTTTTTTTATTTCCTTAACCTGAACACACAATTCCATTAAGCACTGTGGGACTTTATGGATAAACAAATTACAATTTACAAACCCCATTTGCAGTACAGTTTCGAAGTGTAAACACACTTCAGTACAAATATAAAATAATGCAAATTAAGTTTACACTACTGCAATCTATTCTCTGTCTTGTGTTTAATGGTGGCCTCGTGCTCTGCTCAGTAGGAAACTACAGGCATTATTATAAACGTTCATTCTCTAATTTAGGATACGTGGAAAAAGTATGATAAACACATCCTTTGACATTTTTTGTTGGCAATGAATATTTAAAACCTAAATCTTGTCTAAAATCCAAGAAAAAGGGCAGCAATTCAGTCTCTTTAGGCATGCTTTTTTAAGATAAACATAAGAACCTAAAATCTTTCATCATACCATTCCTATAGTTTCAAGGGCACCATAAGATCACAAAGTGACACAGTGCAGGCCTTTCCCCTAATTCCTGCTGTCCACTGCTGCTCAGCTGGCTGAAAGAGGGCTTGAAGATTTTCCAAGAATGACAAATTCACCGTCTTGGGAATAATTCTGTTTTTAAACTCAGTGTTCCCCATCACTACCACTGTTTTGAAACTGCAGTAAATAGGTACAATATGCACAATAAGTATGTTTAATTGAACCCCTTACAGTATTTAGAACTGACATTTTATGAATCTATTACCACTGAAATAATCAGTTCGTTGTGTTATTTTTACATAGGTTTTATCTGTTTTAAATAAATGTAAGCAGATCAGGCTATAATACCATGTTTTTTATACTCTAGGTTCCTACTGCCCTGTGCCTATCTTAGTTAAGTTGAATAACATCTAGAAATGCAGATCGTCACTTTAGTTGATGTTTTGAGGTCAAATATTTTTTTTTCACCTCCTAGTGCTGCAAATAACGTCAAACTAGATTCAGACACCATATTTACTACTAGTTTATTGTCCTTAAGATATGTCATATGACGGTAAGACAGTAAAAACTAGTAAATGCTTCTTTAACTGGGAAACGTTCATGTTCAGAGATTGAGGTCACTCGTAGTTCAGTGTTTAATGGCATCCAAAATGCTAAAACCCATCGGGATATTCATAGAGAAGAAGTTAGTCACAATGACGGCCAGCGCACTCGGCATTGACATTTTAACATCGCAGAGGTTATAAAGACTGGGGTTTTTAAGTGGGAAATGACGGCACGCATATAGCTGTCCAAATACTCCAATAATAACAACTAACCAGCTCGGGCTACATTAAATTACCGTGCTATGGTAACTAGCAGGACCCTTTAATGCGCCCTTCTAGGCGTTTGACATCCGTCAATCCTCTGCAGTCTATACATTGTGTTATTAATTCGCAACACAGTAATGATTTTACTTCACAAAAACACTTAAAACAGCAGCGGTATTAGGTGAGGCAAGCAAAGGACGAGTCGGCTCGGGACATAAAATCAAGCAAAACAAAGCGCGGCCTAAATGCTAGCTACAAACACACAAGCCTCGGTGTTTCCTGACTGCAGTGCAGCGACTGAGAATGCTGTGTTAGGCTCACACCGATAAACGCTTCTTTTCTCTATGTACAACATTTTTCGCTTAAATAATATACGAAACTGCCAAGTATGGTGCAGATATAGTCAGTCAAACAACTAGAACCGTAAGTTTAACAAGCCTACGAACTAAGCCAACGCTAGTTGAAGGAGAATTACCTCTTTCCTGGTGGTTCCTATCCGGCTGCACCGGGCGCGGCCTTGATACTCGCCTAGGTCTTCTGCTAACGTTACTTGCTCTGACGGAGTTCATTTGGGGTGTTGGTAATGTTGAGAAAATGTCGAAGCTTTCACGGCAGAAGAGGCGACGCCGAGCACGCCGTCTATGTCTTTTTGTTGAGCATTACACGAGCTGCCATCTTTCAACGCGGCTCGAGAGGACCGTGTCGCTGTGTTGCTCCCCGTTCGCCCGCACTGGTGTTACGTCTGGCCCCGTTCCCCTGTAGCAGGAGGAGCCATAACAGACAGCGACAGTCCGTCAGGCCTCAGTCACGTCACATACGTAGACCGCTCGCCTTCTCATTGCCTTTTCCGTTTCAGGCGCTCGATTTAAGTCGTTATTTTTTTTTTTTACATTAACATCTTTTTTTATAAGTATGCGCCGTATGAGAATGTGTTGTTTACCTCAACTACAGCTGGGCTGTATTCACTTTAGCCTACAAATGATCCCCGTTTAAAGTGTCAGGTGTGTCCATTGACAGTTCACTAAAAGAACAGACTGGTCTTAAACCCAAAAGGGTTCAATAAGAAATAAATAGACTACATGTGCATCTCAATAAGTCAGAATATTAGCGGAAAGCCGATTTATTTTAGTTTTATAAAAAAAAGATGCATATATATTATATAGATTCCTTACATTTATTTCTGATCATTTGTATGACTTTGGTTTAGCTAATACCAATTTTTGGTAAGAAAAGTAGAATATTACTTAAGAAAAAATAACAGTACATCATAAAAACCTTTTTTTAAACCAAGATGTAAGACAATGAAATATATGTCTTTAAACTGAAAAGTATATGCACTGAACACTTTGTAGGGTCTCCTTTTGCATGAATTACCACATCAGCGTATGTGGTGTGGACTCAATCTGCCAGGGGTAGAGCTTTTGTGTGAAGGAAGCTCAGGAGGCTTTAATAGCTGCCTTCAGCTTGTATGTACTGTTGGGTTTGCTGTCTTACCTTCTTAAAAATTCTCTATAGGGTTTAGTTCAAACAGCTTTGTTTGCCAGTCAAGCACAGAGGTATCCTGGTCATTAAACCAGAAAATTGCACCCTGGCAGTGTGGGCACGTATGAACTCCTCCTGGAAATCAGCAACTCCATTAACAATGTCAGCAGAGGGAAATACAACGTTCTTGACATTGCTCCCCAAGTAGGAATCTCCCTCAGGCCTGTTTGCATCTCAAGGCTGAAGATAGCCCTGTATGTGCACCCTTTTCAAAAACCATTTTTCTTCCACTCAACATTTCCTATGCTTGGATACAGTATTGTGTAATAAAGCCAGCTTATATAGCAATGATCTTTTGTTGCTTACTCCCATTGTGGAGATAATCAGCGACTGCTGGTCAACTGTCAAGTCAACAGTCTTCCCCATGATTGTGTAGATTGTAAAATGGCCATAACATAAAATTTCTCTATGGAAACCTTTTTGTGCTCTTTTATAATACTGTAATTCTCTGAGAAATTAAATTACATTCTGGGTTTTCATAAGGCTACTTGTAAACTAAAATCATAAAAATGTAAATTAATAAAGCCACATAAATCACAATGTGGGTAATGAATATAAAATATATGTTTCACTTTTAAATGGTATTATTAAGACAAATTCATCTTTTTATTACATTATCTGTTGAGATGCACTGGTGTTCATGGACACTTTACTAATTGAATGTACTGTCCTTCAACCCAAGAGACAATTGAAAATTAAATAACATAAAAGGCTCACATAGAGAATCATACTTTAAAATATGGAACAATGCAAGATATGAGCCCAGCAACCCAAACTAGACAGCATTGACCAAAGTACCAAAATTAATCATGTTAAAAAGAATCTAAACTTTCCTTGTGGTAACATAATTGAGGAAAACCAAATAATAACTTTTAAAGAAACTATCCATTGTGTATTTTCTTTTTAGTAACAAATGTGCACTAAAAATAAAATTACACCCGGGTAACGACGCTCACAGAAGAAAAATAAGCTGGCATTAATAATCATTATGGCCAAGAAGAGACATTTGACAAATTTTGGCCTTATGGATTTGAGTTGGGTTAAACGTACACTTTAAATTTGACTCCACTGACTCCCGAACCATGGTGTACACCGTCATGGCTAATCCTTGCCTTAAATAGTTGCATGATTTACAGTAGAATTGCATGCAGTTTGAACTCGTACTACGTTAGCTTATTTCTCACTTTCTGACTGATTGGGAAACATATACATTTAGACAAAACAACAAGAAAAGCATAAATGGGCATATTTATAAAAGCAAGTAAGCACGTGGGAGCTTATTTTCTGGAGGCTACATTTTACTTTGGTTACATACATAATGATTTATTACAAAATAGCAAAACAAAAATTGACATGGTGAATTTGATTGATTTTACAGAAATGTCTGGCTTGCAGCTTTAAATAGGTGCAGGAAAAAAAATCCCACAAAAATACGACTGAAAGAAGATAAACTGTTTAACCACAGTAGGCCAGAAAGTAAAAATAGATGCCACAAACCCAAGTTGAGCTGTGTCATTCTTAGAGGGTTTTATTCTAATATCCTGACTACTGGGCCATTTTTTCTGGATAAATTTCTAACACTTCCAGCAAAAAAATAAAAACTGGTAAAAATTATTACAATCTTGCTCTGTCAGATATTTTATTTTGAAGCCAAAAAAAAGAAAAACACAAATATTAAATACATCTAAATTCCTGAAGAAGCCCCCTGGATTTATGAAATATTGCTCAAATAAATAAATGAACTACATTGTTGAAATTAATCACACGTTTTTTAGATTAACTAAAGGGGAAAAGCATGGAATCATTCTATTTTCCATTTTCAAAATCAATACCTGCACTAGTCTAATTCTCTTCAGTTAAAAGAGAGCGGAATCAGCAGAAATCTTTTCCTGAATAAAAGAGCTGTTAGTTGAACATTAGAAATTATTATAAAAGTCGGAACATTGCCAAAATTAGAAATATCCAATCCAGGACTGATGCTGAAAAACTAGTCCATGCATTTGTTACTTCAAGGCTGGACTATTGTAATTATTTACTATCAGGATGTCCACAAAATGCAGTTAAAAGCCTTCAGCTGATTCAAATGCTGCAGCAACAGTTCTGAAGAAAATTAAATAGAGAGATAATATTTCTCCTATTTTAGCTTCCCTTCATTGGCTCCCTGTTAAATCCAGAATAGAATTTAAAATTCTCCTCCTCACATATAAAGCCCTTAATCATCTAGCTCCATCATACATCAGAGATCTGATTGTTCCATACGTTCCTAACAGGGCACTTCGTTCTCAGACTGCAGGTTTACTGGTGGTTCCTAGAGTCTCTAGAAGTAGAATGGGAGGCAGATCCTTTAGTTATCAGACTCCTCTCCTGTGGAACCAGCTCCCAGTTTTAGTCCGTGAGGCGGACACCCTGTCTACTTTTAAGGCTAGGCTTAAAACTTTCCTTTTTGATAAAGCCTATAGTTAGAGTGGCTTAGGTTATCCTGAGCTATCTCTGTAGTTATGCTTCTATAGGTTTAGGCTGCTGGAGGACATAATGACCACTTTCACTCTCTCTCTGCTACATTCTCATACTGCTCTCCAACTTTGCATTATTTGCTGTTATTTCAGCTTTTAACTTTGTTCTCTCTCTTTTCTCTTCCTAGAAGCTTCACCTGGCCTGACTCTGTATCTACCTGTGACACATTCCTGGAGGGGAGCATCGTCCAAGCTTCTGCTGCCAACAACTTAATGCTCACCTTCTACTCATGATACACTTGTCCCTGTCTTTTAGCGTTTAACTGTATTTTTCTCCTGGACATAGCTACT
This sequence comes from Crenichthys baileyi, assembly GCA_036173005.1. Classification (NCBI taxonomy): domain Eukaryota; kingdom Metazoa; phylum Chordata; class Actinopteri; order Cyprinodontiformes; family Goodeidae; genus Crenichthys; species Crenichthys baileyi. Next base: position 160,640 of record JAHHUM010001268.1, read on the forward strand.
GACTGAGCTTTTACTGTGACTAACTGTATGTGCTCTCTTTTATACTCTAAAATTGAAAACTGGCTCAGAGTCTGTTTTTTCATCCTAGATGAAACCACTAAAGGAGCTACATCCATTAACATTTTACTTTCACTTTCCACAGAAAGTACTCCTGGATCAGTGCTTCTTTGTTCTCTTTGTGTCTCTGCTCTGTTCTCTCTAACCCCCAGTCGGTCGTGGCAGATGGCCGCTCATACTGAGCCTGGTTCTGCTGGAGGTTTCTTCCTGTTAAAAGGGAGTTTTTCCTCTCCACTGTCGCAACATGCATGCTCAGTATGAGGGATTGCTGCAAAGTCAACGCCAGTGACTGTCCACTGTCTCTACATGCTCATCCAGGAGGAGTGACTGCTACAAGTCACAGACTGCAGGCAATCTACTGAGTTTCCTTAGATAGAAAAAGTTTTTATCCAATTTCAATAAATAACTGCATCTGACTGCAATCTTCAGGAGTTAGGATTAATTGGAATGTATGTACCTGACTTGAAATCTGTATGATTCGACTGAATTGACTTTGTGAAGTGCCTTGACACAACATGTGTTGTGAATAAGCGCTATATAAATAAATCTGAATTTAATTGAATTAAATTGAACTGAAGTCCTCCAAGAAAGCAAATCCAGATTGGCTGCTTGCTTTAAGTCAGTTGCATCTACAAAACAAAAGAACAAACAAAATGGGAGGCTGCTTAAAAGAGAAACAAACAGCTAGGCCAAGGAGGCCATCATAGCGTCAGGATGAAAAACTCAAAGTGATTTCCCTTGGAAATACAAAATGCCCAACATAAGAAATAAAAGACAAATAGGCCGACACTAGAGTCAATGTTTGTGTCTGAACTGTTACAAATCTGCTGTAAAGCCAAGTGTAATCCATCATTTACACATAAGAAGATGAAAATAATGTTCCAAGGATAAAGAGTAGCAGCCACAGTCTTTGGAAAACTGAAGTGATGAATCCCACATTTTTATTTATTTACGTATTTATATATATATAAATATATATATATATTTTTTTTAAAGCAAAAGTATATATTTCTGGTGCCATTTACACACTTTTGTTTGTCCATCAGTCGTAAGTATGTTTACTGATGATAAAGAAATTTTTCAGGGTGATGATGCATCATACCAATGAGCACAGAACAATAAAACCTTTCTTCGGGAAAACGATATCAACTCGATTACATGGTTAGCAAACCCAAAGGACAATTTACTGTAGAAATTTACTAAACAAAATAGTGCTTGAGAAAACTCCACCCTCTAGAACTAATCAGCTAGTAAACAAGAATGCTGGAAAATATGGTTTAAGAAAATTGTTTTGATTCCAGTGAATTAATATATTTCTTCTACCAGATCTCAGGTGCTATTAACTACAGTAATGTCATCTATTTATTTAATGTAAATCCAGAATGTTCAACTGGTAAGTAAAATAATTGTGCGTCATATCTGGGATTTAGCTTTATTAGAATAACCTGAAGATGCTCCATGAGAGGTTACTCCATATGTTTTGTCAGGTGGCTGTACCCAGGTAATCTGTTTTGACCCTGCTTCAGGCAGCTCAAGTGGATGATGGGTATCAATGAAAATATCGCCTGGTTCCTGAAAAAGGTTTCCACTGTGAAAATGTGCCCTAAGTCAATGAGGTGACTCAGAAACGGATGTTTGTTTACAGTTTTTCTTGCCCACCAGAGGCAAGAAAAAGGCTTTAGGGTTTTAGTCTGTATGCAAACATAACTGCCATGTAAAAGCAGCCTGCACCATGCCAATGCAAGCTCAGCTGATATATGGGAGGAGCGGTGTCAGTGCAGTGTCATGCCTTCTAACTCGTATTTCCTGGTTTTTGGGAAGTTGACCAATACTGTATGTGCTCCCTTGCATCATGTTATTTGCCAGGTTGTCCACTAGATGTCCTGTTAAGTCATCATCTGAGTGAATGCTGTGTGGGACTACATGATTCCTCTATGGCTTTTGTTTTTGTTTTTATTTAATCAAAATTATGCTTCAAATTGTTTCCATTTTTTTAAGTGATGCAACAGAAACCTTAAAGGTTCATTCTTGGCCGTAAGTTCAGCATAAGATCTAAATTCTTTATTTACTGGCATCTCCAAGAGACTGTCATGTTTAGACTTGTTGTGACCAATAAATAGAATCACAAAGAAGCTGTATGGTTGTAACAGAAGTTTTATTTTACAAAGAAAAATAATATAATTATTGCATTGTAATTTGCAAGAACAGATTATCTGAAAACAGTTCGGGAATTGTTTCTTGGAGAGTAACAAACAATGAGTATTGTTCCAGAAGGGTTTTAGGTATCTAATGAATATGATTCTTGCTTGCTTGGTCCAGGGTTGTTGGCTGGAGAGCTGAGGTGCTGCATGTAGTTGTGCATTTGAGCTACGGAGCGGGACAAAGTAAAGTATCTTTGGAACACAAGAGTGGTGGTGAGCAGCTCAGAAGGATCAGGAACATGAGAGCCATTAGAAAGCTATTAGAAGTTCTGTTTGCAGTTTGCCACAAGCCATGTAGGGGACACAGCCAACACATGGAAGAGGGTGCCCTGTCACATGATCTAAATGCAACTTTCTGACTAAAATTAAAACGCTATGGAAAAAAATGTATTGGAAAAACAACACTGCACCTCATCTTGTACACACCTCAACAGTAAAACATAGTAGTGGTATAATCATGCTGCGGTGATGCTGTCCTTCAGCAGGAACAGGGAAGGTGGCCGGAGTTGATGGGAAGAAAGATGAAAAAAGGTTTAATAAAGCCTGTAAAAGACTTAAGAGCGGGGTAGAGACTCACCTTCCAGCAGAACAGCAACCCTAAACATTTTGGAGAAGTTAATATTGAATATTTTACATCATATCAGATTCACGTATTAGAACGCCCCAGTCAAAAGCCAAGCATAGGTCCAGGTGAGAAATTGTTGCATGACATATTAAAATGATATTCACAGATGGTTTCCATTTGATCTGATTGGGTTTGAGCTACAAAGTGGAACAGGCAAATATTTGTCTTGATGTGCAAAGCTGGAAGAGACATACTCAAAAAGACTCAGAGCTGAAACTGGAGAGAAAAGTTGTTTCACAAAGTATTGATTCAGGAAGCTGAATATAAACACAATCTCCAATTATAAAAATTTGAAAACCATTTATTCTTTTCCTTATTCACTTCACAATTCTGAGTTACTTTTTTGTATTTTGTTTTTAGTATTTCACCTCCCTTAAAATCCTTTAAAGTATGTGGGTGTAATAAAAAATAAATAAATAAAAACATTAAAATTATTAGCTACTAAAAGTGAAAAATGCAACAATGAGTAAGTCATTATCAACATCTTGAATTGTACAATGAATAGAAGAAGGAAACAGTTTTAAACAGCCTGTGGGCTGAGCTATAATTTACCTACAAACACAAACCAGCCTTTCAACATCTTCCCAGGTGGTTTCATTATCATTCACATCTTGAAACCTGAGACCAAAACTTCTGCAATGCTGGTCAGTGAGGTAATCACCTCACAGGTTTCAAAGACCCAAATTAACATCAAAATGGATGGGTGGATCAGTGCCACACATGGGATTTTTATAACTCTTTTAGGAATATCCCTAATCATTTTGTAGCCCTTAAACTTATTATAAGCCTTATTCTCCAAGGCGGTCAGTTACAACTGAAAAATATTTTTGGAAGAGAAGTGAAGAGTCTTTAAGATCAAGAAAGCAAGTCCAGATGCACTTACAAATGTAGGGCCATGTGTGAGCTGAAGGGTTATTGATTAGTCTGTGACGTCTCCTGGTGGGGTCATAGGTGACTGATCTCATGAAAGGAGTCATCTGGAGGTCTTGTGGTGATCATACATAGAAAAAGGGGGAGTCTCAGGGTCTTTGACATAGAATTACATTTCATTATTGAATTGTCAGTGCCTTGCAAAAATATTTCGCTTTTTTACAGTGTCACATTACAACCACAAACTTTTTTGCATTGTATTTGCATACACCAACACAAAGCAGCACATATTTGTGCATAGCTTGCAAAATCTCTTACAAAGTAAACCTGAAGTGTTGCGCCAACAAACAGCATTATGAAAGCGAAGGAACACACCAGACGGGTCAAATAACACTGTTAAGAAGTTTAAGATTTAAAATAATATCCCAAGCTTTGAACTTCTCATAGAGTTGGTTTAATCACTCATCTGACAAGGGAATATGGCACAACTGCAAACCTACCCGGACATCCGTCAACCAAAACTTTCTGGTCGGGTATCGAGAACATTTATTAGAGAAGCAGCAAAGAGGCATATGTTAACTCTGAAGGAGCTACAGAAATCCATAGGTGGGAGAATATGTGAACAGGACAACTATTTGTTTTTCATTCGACAAATCTGAGCTTTATAGAAGACTAGGAAGAAGAAAGGCATTGCAAAAAGAAAGACAGAAAAATCCCATTTAAGGTTTACCCATCATAAATCTCAACTTTCTACTTTCTGGCCAAAATGTAATATGCCATCTCCACTGAGAAACATAGTAGTGGTGGCCTAATGCTGTGGGAATACCTTTCTTCAAAAAGGGAGAGGGAAACTGGTCAGAGCTGCAGAGATGCATGGAGCTGGATGATCCTGGAAGAAAACCTATTGACACTGGGGTGGAGGTCCACATTCTGGCAGGACAAGTACACTAAAGATATGGCCTGAGTTACAGTGAAAAACCTGAGATCAAAACATATTCATCTGCTAGGATGGTCCCGTTAAAGTCCCGACCTAAATCAAATTCAGAAAATGTATGTTTTCACAGAGTTTAAGCCATTTGGGAAAGAAGAATGGGGAAAAAAAGTTTAGTCTTTAGATGCACAAGGGTGGTAGAGAAGACTTGCACCATTAGTTTCAGTGAAAGGTTTTTCTAGAAAATATTGAGTTGGTGGCTAAATAGAAATTCATCACCACTTTTCAGATTTTCTTTGTTAAAGAGTTTCCATGTACTTCACAATTATGCACTTTTTTGTGTTGGTTCACCACATAAACTCCCAATAACGGTTGGTGTAATGTACGGTATATAAACGGATTACTTGGCCTAAAATAATAGCTTGTGTTCATGATTTATTGTTGTTCGCTAAAGGGGAGCTTTTATCATGGAGCATGCAGATATTTTACAATCTTTAATTTAAATTCCTTTCACATTCTTTGACCAGCTTATTTAGGGTAAATACACCAAAACAAACTACTCCATCTAGACATTAGATATGAAGAGTTTAGCTATGGGAATCGCTGGTATTTTTGAAACTAATATATTGAAGATATGACAGTGAGGAACATGTGTTGGCTTGGTAACCAATCTAGTATCCAGTGGCAACAGAGGTCTATTGAATGCTGGGTGGCTCTGTATGTGCTGCTGTGCCCACCACTCTCCTGTGTCATCAAGTCATAGAGGCACACTTATGAAGCAGATCTTAAAAATGATGGATGTGTTATAGGTGCGTTTAAGGCAAATGCTATCACAAATGTTGAAGGTGTAGAACAAATTAATGGTCTAACCTGCAGGTGGTAGCACTCACTCTATGTTGCTTCCTCCATCTGTCAGGTGCACAAACAAATAAGGTCTATATTTAATTTCTTCTTTTAAACAACTCCCCTTTGATAAATTTTATTCTTTCTTCACAATGCAGCTAAGTTTAAAACATTGTTCCCGTTCCTAGTCATTGCTGAGTCCTTTGAGTACTATCTAAAGGCATCTACTGGTGCAGAGGCAGACACAACAGGATAAGCGTCTTTGTCTTAGACTCCTGTCTGTCAGAGACACCCCACAACCAGCAGCCACTACCCCCTCCCAGCTTCTTCTCCATTTGGGCGGCTGTTACAGAGAGGGCAGATGGCTCATTACCATAAATAGGACAGAGAGAGAGAAAAAGAGAGAGTGAGTAAGGGGGCCATGTTCACCAAACCAACAGGACCGTGATGCCCGAAAACCAAGAAATGGGGGTCCGTTGCTAGGAGAGAGGAAAGACAGCTTTATGGGAACACAAAGCTGATTCCCCCCATCCAACCTCAGTTCGTTCCCGCCCCCTTATACCCCTGTTCTGGGGACAGAGACTTGAATCTGCTGGTTGGAGACAGATGGTCAATGGGCCCCACCGTCCTACAGCTGGACGCAAGCTGCACCAACACAGCAAGTCCTGGCAGGGCTGCATCACACCTAATCCCGTTCAACCTATGAGAAGCAGGAGTTGAAAGTGTTGAAGCCGTGGCCATTAGCTAAGAATAGATATGCACTTGTTGCCCACAGGAAATGTGTGACTGCACAATAGATGGCAATTTTTTAAAGAGGTTGTGGTGGTGTAACACGTTGCATGGAAGAAATCTTTCTCAAAGTGTGATTAGAGGTTCCCTTGCTATCTTTTGTTTCTGCACTGTTTATTATTCTCAGTTTTTTTTTAGTATGTAATTTTACATAGGATTGGCAAAATGACAGGGAGCCATACTGAAAGTAGGATTATAACAAGACTGCCTTAGGCTGAGATGATGAGTACTTGATCAATCTCAGTGTCAACTCAGTTTTTTACCAAAATCTTTGAAAAAGACTTTGCCCTCTACAAGATAGTGGTCAAATCCAAGAGTGATTTTGATTAAAAAAAATAATTCACAATATGATTGCTGTAAGGACAACTGGACAGGACTCGACATGTAAGATTTTATTGTGAACTAAAGCTTTCTATGACTTCCTCAAGTCACACATTCCAGTATAAATGAAAGTTTTTGGAAGGGAGTAATGTATGCATCCATTGTCTTCTATTTATTAATGATCAGGTCCAGGAGGGAAAACCAGACAGCCCTGTATTGAGTGGCAGTGTTTTGCTTGTTCTGGAAAATACCAAAGCCTTCTGAGGCCAGTAGGGGTATATAGTCTTTCCAGCGGGTTGTAGGTTTCCCAATGGCAATAGACTGGAAAACCTCTAAAGGTCTCATCCACCATAACTCACTCTTTGAGATGCGGAGGAGCAGCAGTTCTTCTTCGAGGTCTCATGGATGAAGGATCTCTCCAACCTATGCAGCAAGCTCGTTTCAACTTTTTTTATCTGTGATTTCCGGTCACAAGCCATTCTTCATTGCAGCAGGTGAGGGTCAGATCAGAGATGAACCACAAAGAGCTTTAGATTCTGGCTAAGCTATCTTCACCACAACAGAAGAGGTGAGGCCCAAATCCATCTCCTGCTCCCTCCTACCATCAATCATGAACAAAGACACCAAGATATTTAAACTTCTCTGTTTGAGGTAGAGACTGACCCCCGCCTCTCTGAAGAACCGCTCCCTAAGGTGGTGCAGGGGTTTGAGTACCTCTGTGAACCCGGTTATCCAGGGCTTTACCTCCTAACAGGGTTTCTCATGGCAAATAAGCAATGATTTGCAGACCACAGTCCTGCGGTGAGGAATACATCAACAACTGTAGTATTGAGAAACCAGCAACATTAACAACCAACGTGCTTCAGCATGTGGCCTACATCGTGGCAATCACAAAACATCACACACTTTGATTTAAACAGAAGAGGTGTACAACTGGAAAAAACAAAAATTAACAAAAACAACACACTTTAAAATATAAGGGCAGCTCAAACACCTAAGGGGGTGGAATGTGACTTTAGTACTTATACAAAATAAAAGTGAATGGCAAAGTTTGTAATGAAAGTGTCTTGCAAAAGAAATAAATTAATTGATGTTTTCAGATGACCCTGATGAGAGCCACATGTCAAAAAATACTGGTCTCTTTCTAAGTTGACTTCTTATACAGCTGGGGTCCTCGCTTTGTCAGATTTTTATTTCTCTCAATGCATATTGGATTAAGATGAAGCTGTGCTAGGAACTTCTGGACCATTATCATAGCCAAACCTCAACTGCGGAAGAGTAACAGGGGATCTTTCTTGAGCTAGGCGTGAGAGGGAGCTTGTCAAAGAGCTCATTGTGGTTGACCCTTGGTCTCTGGGGCCTAGCTTGACTCAAACAGAAAAAATATAGGGAGCCCTTTCCATGTGAGCTCATCACCTGCATGGTAGAACATCTGGATCAGAGCAGATGCTTACTCTTGACAGCATAACCTGGCTTTTGAAAGTAACTTAACTTTGGGACAAAATCCTTAATTGAACAAATCAAAACTTTTTCAAGCTTTTATAAAACTTGTCATTTGTCATCACCCAGAAACATCAGTATTGTCATTGTCTTCCGCTTCATCCGGGACCGGGTCACAGAGGCAGCAGACTCAGTAGAGACGCCAAGACTTCCCTCCAGCTCCTCCTGAGTCCACGCTCTGCATAGAGGTAAGCCCGACTATTTCTAGCCAATATCTCTTGACCTTCCGCACAAGCTCAGACTCCTTCCCCCCCAGCGAGGTGACATTCCACAAACCTAGAGCCAGTTTAAGCATCCGGAGATTGAGTCGTCGAAGTCTCCACCTTTGTACGCTGCACGATCCTTTTTGCACCAGTCCCTCATGGTTCCCCCTGCAGGTAGTGGGCCAACTGGGAGATGGCCTTGCATCTCTCGTTCCGGCTTGGCCTGGCCGGGTCCCACGAGGAGTAACCCAGCCACCAGGTGTTCATCCAGATCCCAGGCCTGGCTCCAGGGTGGGACCCCAGCTCCGCCGTACCGGGCAACATCACATGGCTCGTTCTAGTAGTCCTCATGAAGGAGTCTGAACCACTCTTTGTCTGACCCGTCATCCAGAGCTTGTTTGCCATGGGAGAATCTACCAGAGGAATTAAAGCCCAGTACAACATCGCCTCTAGGATCATTCAAGCACTCAAACCCTCCACCATGTTAAGGTGGCGGTTCAAGGAGGGGACATCAGTATTGCTGTCTATGATTTTTTTTTCCCCAGATTGGGTACATTTAGTTTTGTTTAGAGACACTCATCAACATAACTTTCTTGTTTTGTGACCTCAGGAGGGAACCAGAGGATCTGAAGTTAGGTTTTCGAAATCATTGCTGATAATTAGCAAAATGCCTTTCTCTTTGTCATTGTGTCTCATTGTATTTTGTGTTCAATTACTTTTTTGTTTCATCATTATGTAAACAAACAGTGTGGTCTCAGAGGTCTCAGAGGAGACCCTTATTTAGTGAACCACAGTCTAGAAACTACCTCTGAGAAAAACAGCACATCTGCTATTCTGTTTGAAAGAGCAAGTGCAACCGACTGATTAGTTAAGAAAACAAATTTATTTTCAGAAGATTGCTCATACTGTAGATATAAATTCGCACATCTATTTAATAATTATTGTCACATCTGTGTAGTTGCAGTAATGTGATTCAATAAATAGGGTTGGTGGTAAATATAGGGCAAGTATTTTGTGTAGGCATTTGTGTAGGTTTGTTTCTGTTTTAAACAGATATGTCTGTATAAGTAAATGTGAACACGTATGAATGAGTTAATGTATGCATATGTATGTAAGTAAGGTATACTCCTTTCTGGACACAAAATATTAGTTTTTATAAAATGCTAAAAACATTAGATAGCCGCAGTCTCACCAAAAAATGTATTTACCATTGCTGATGTGAGCTTAAAGCATTTCTCACCCTAGCCTGTTCTCACAGGATGATGATGATGTTTAAGTCCATCCCATGACATGTTAGGAGGAAAGAGGGATTTGACAGCGAGGTAAAAAAGGACAACTGTCCACAACGAGGGAAAGACAGCATGTCGGCAGTATGAAAAATAAGCAAAAAAGTGGCATTCCTGCATCACCTCACCAGCTGCCCCGGTTGCATAGGAACAAGAGGGCCAAGCCTACCCTGCAGACACACTCCTTTCCTCTCTCATCTGCCATGCTTCATTAAACAGTGTTCATCCAGGCACGGAGAGGCACTGCACCACTTTCTCCTCGCTACACCCGTGTGCCCGCTCGCAGCTTTGCCTCTTGATGAGGCTCCCCTCAGACCCAGGCAGGGTATATACTGTCCCTCAGGCATCAGGTCTCTCTCACTCTTCATGCACGACATAGAGAGACAGCCGTGGGAGGTGTGTACTTGGACATATAAAGCATTGGTTCTCAATCTTTTTATCAGACATACCTGTATTATCACACTTTAAGTCCTTCTAATAGTGCTTACGGTATCAATAAAGTAACCTTGGAAGAAGGGAATTGCCAAATAGAGGCCATTCAAAAATGAGGACAGCAAAACAAGGAGAGAGTTAAAGCAAAACAAAAGTGTATCTTGTAAATACTTTACATAATTTCCCATCACTTTGTGTGTTTTTAGGTTGTTAATTTTACAAGGTTTTGTGGTAAAATACATAGATTTTTTTGTTTTTGCCATTGTGCACTTTAATGCATTCTGTTTTGCAGCCAACTTGTTTTCTGCTTTTTTCAGATTCAGTGATGAAGATGTTTCCTTTTTCTGGTCATTTTGTTGCTTCTTATGCTGAAAATAGTATTTTAAAGAGCTCAAAGTTTTTAAAAACTTAAACTTCAGGCTGCTTTTGCAAGGATTAATGCATAGCATTCTCCATCAAAGCATAATACTTGATTTTTATTCTCTTTTATATATTCATCTAATTTTTTTTCTTTGTGTTTAGAAAAGATTGTAGCACTGTGACTTAGTTTGGTTACTTTTACTCTCTCCTTTTGGTCATTTTACATATGTTGTTTTTGTTTTCGCCCTGCATTACTTAGTTTTGTGTTTTACCGCATTTTGGTCTGATTCAGTTCAACCCTGAATGTGTAACTTTATAATCCTAGTGTTAATGTTTGTCATCAGAACTTAATTAATTTCCTGTTTTGCATGTTGTTTTTCTCAATGAAAAATTAATAATGTATGGATAATATTTTTGTTATCTCTGGTGGAGTTTGTTTTTAATCATATCACACTATTTCAATCTGATTTAATCCAGACTTTGAGTAGGCCATTCCAAAACTTAAAGCAGCAAAGCAACCCCAGACCATCACAATCACACTATCACCAGTATAATAGTTTTTCTTCCTATATGCTGGGTTAGTTTGCGACGCACACCTTCTAAAATGTTCCCCTTTACTCTGGTTAGTTTGTAGAATATTTTCCCCAGGTGATCAAGTTGTTGTATTGGGAAAGGTGAGATGAGCCTTTTTGGTGGATCTACAAATCAAAGGGAGACAGCCTAACATTAACATCTGGGTCTAAACCAGAGAACCAAAACACAAGAATTAAGTGAAGAACTATACCAAAAGGAATGAACCTATATGACAAGACATAAACAATAATGAACAATCCAGATAAACAAACTGAATATTGAAAGGCCTTTCTAGCAATAATTAACAACCCAGAAATGATCAGTTTCACTTTATAAACTGTTGGGTGATTTCTCCAACCTGAACGCTGGGTTTGATATGTTGGGGCAGAAGTTGAGTAGCTTTAAGTAAACATTTGGCCAAAGATTATGAGGCATTATTTTGGGTAGAGTCTGGGGAGTCTCATCGCTCTTCACAGACTGCCATTTTGGACTACACTATGACCTGATTAGCCTTTATTGAATCTCAGTATGCAATTGCAAGATGGCAAATTTATGCTCTTTAAAAATATTAATGACAATGGGCTATATCAATGACTTCAATGCACAATAGAGAAGTAATTAATTTACTTAGGATAGCATTAGCCATTTTAGCTGCTAAGGAGCTAGCACAATCTAGTGCTAGGTATGTTCAACATTTACACTTTACAAAGAACTGGTCATAAAGTAAACACAGATATGCACTATTTAATACAGAGTTATGCGGTGAGTAATAAAATGGACATCGAGATTCAACCATTTGTCAATACAAGTCCCATTACATGTTATAAGTCTTTTTTTGTAATTGTTCATTTTGGGCTGCATGGTGGCACAATGGTTAGCACTGCTGCCTCATACCAAAAATGTCCTAAATTCAAATCTTTTCAACCCACTCTTTAGCTTTAAGTTTAGACATTAGTTGCTTTAACTCCTGTTTGGGGTTTAAACCCGAACCTAATATGCTGTGTCAAACTGATAATCCACCCCTGTTGTCAGAAATCAACCCTGGCCAGATTGGCCATGTTTTGTCCAAATTGGGTTGTTTTTTTACCCGGCAGTTTTAGTTGTGTTCAACTTCAACTGTAACATATATTGAGTGCATCTGTTCCATTCACATTAGTTCAGATTAACCCTAACATGGTAAATGATGTGATTGTTGATGTGAAAATCATACTGCCCGGCTTAAGGGAGAAAGCTTATTGCAGTGTAAATACATGAGAAAACAAGACACCCACTCATTCACTCTGCCCGAAGAAAACGAGCGATCCCTCTAATGTGTCACTGCCCACTGTGGAGCTGGTTGTGCCAGACGACACTACAGGGCACAAGACGACTATTGTCCTACAAGATAAAGTGTGCTTGTGACCAAGGCAAGGCGGGGCCCAGCAGATGCTGCGAAAAGATAAGCAAATGTCAAGGAACAAAGCTTTCGGTGTTGTTTTGTTGTTTATAGTGAAGCCCTCTGCTGAATGTTTCTACATACGTCAGAACCACATTGTAAATTGTTGGTGGGACTTGTCAGTTGACTTTCCTTTATCCTCCTTCTGCTTCACAGCTAATTGACTGCAAGTGTTCATTTGCCTGGAGGAGCAGTCATTAGGGCTGAATAACAAAATCTAGCTCAGCAATAAAGCAACCAGGGATCAATGGGTTAATCCAATTGCCCCTGTCTGTGGTTTGTTGTATAGCAGGTCAATTTGAAGATCTTTATACTGGAGTTGTGCAGTTTAAATGTTTTTAAAGTGCAGCAAGGTAGCATTCAAGCAGTGAAATAAAAAGAGCACAGTTCAGTGATGTGTGCTTGGTGACATTTAAACCTGCTATATACAGATAGGCTGAAAGAGCCCTTTTTGCACCTACTTGTTACGTCTACGAAAAAGCTGTCACTGTTTGCAGGATCAAAACTAATGGGTCAATGATTGTTTGCATAAAGATTGGTTCATGTGAGTTGATTACTCAAAGAAACTAACAGTCTGCTTAGTTTAAGACTCCATTATTTACTGGAATGGGCTCTTGTGTGTGCATTAATTTGAAAACATTCAAAACATTTTCCAAATATTATAAGCTGATTTTTCATTTTCTTAAGCTCTGCATCTGGCCCATAGTCATGCACTAATAGAGGTTTTTGATTGTCACTTTGTGTGACACCCTATTGCAGGACTGTCTTAAGAAAACATGTCCCCCTTTTTGAAACTTCACATTGATTCAAATCCTTAACAGCTTATTGCCTTCTTTTTGTTTGATACAGTGTAGCTACTTAGGTAAGTCAGTAAATCACGTTTACATCACAACTATTAGGCTACAGTGTGTTGTAATGGTATTATCCCCCCTTGAACATTTTTGTCACATTACAACCGCAAACATTGGTTCGTTTAATTGAATTTTATGTGATAGACCAACATAAAGTAGTACAGGAATGTGAACTGGAAAGAACATGTTTTTCCTTGTCTTTACAAATATAAACAGCATGTATGGCATTTGTATTCAGCTCTCCTGAGTCAGTGCTTTGTAGAATCACGTTTTGCTGCAATTACTGCTGCAACTCTTGTCATCATGTCTGTAGGAGCTTTGCACAGATTGTTTATGCATTCTTCTTTGCAAAATAGATCCGATTGTACAAATACCATTACCAACCATAATTGTAGTATTGCTAAATATTCTCAACTGCATTTAGGTCTGATTATCCATTGGAATTATGGTTTGTACTTTGACTAGGCCATTTTAACACATGAGCATGCTTTGATTTAAACCATTCTATTGTATCTTTGGTTTTAGGTGAATTTGTTGTCCAGCTGGAAGGAGAACCTTCACCCCAGTGTTAGGTCTTTTACATCCTTTGACAGAGTTTCTGTTTCAACAGTGCAGTGTATGTAGTTCCATGCCAACAGAATAGTTCGGTCACTACTGTTTTTCGTTGAGCAGATTTTGCATAACAACCCAAAATGTTTTGGTCTCATCTGAACAGAAGCCCCACTCCACACACTTGCTGTGTCCACTACTTGGTTGGGATAAATTGCAAACTGCCCTTTTATAGCTTTCTTTTAATAATGACTTTCTTCTTGCAATTCTTAAATAAAAGTCAGATTTGTAGAGTGGTTGAATAATAGTTGTCCTGTCAAAAGATTCTCCCACCTGAGCTGTGGATCTCTGCAGCTCTTCCATAGTTATCATGGGCCTTTTAGCTACATCTCTGATTAAAGCTCTACTTGAGTGGCCATGCCCTGGCAGGTTTTGCAGTTGTGCTATACTGTTTCTGTCTTCTCGTGATGAACTAAAATGTCCTCTGTGAGATGTTCAGAGCAAGGGATATTTTTTATTTAATTTAAATGTCACCACAAGTTTATCCTTAATCTTTCTGGTGTGTTTCTTGGTATTCATGATGCTATTTTTTAATAAGGTTTGAGGTGAATTCTGTGAATTTTAAAGCAAATGGGCTGATTTTATTCTTGGGTATCAGAGAAAAATTGGCATGAATACAAAAATACACTTTCAAATGTATTTGTAAAAACTTTAGGAAGTATCATATGTTTATTAGACTTTGTGTGTGTAGTGAAATTTTTAATGATTCTTTTTAGACAAGTAACATATTTGAAGTTTTAGTCATTTAAAGATAATGTTCCTTCTACTTAAAGATTTGTTAATAAATAAACTATTCAAAATTTGACCCTTTGCTTACATGTTAATTCCACCAGAGTATTGCACTGATGTTTGATTCTGTTAATACTAGGGTTTATCCAGTCTTATTTGCACAAACTGGAATCAATACAAAATTATGGCACATTTGTTTGACTGCAGAAAAGATCATTCCTCTGTTAGATTTTATTGCATGTGCATTAAAGTAGGCACTTATCTGCTGCCGGATAGCAGACAATCAGCACACTGCAGACACAATTCATGAGACGGGCTGGCAGAAAGGATAGTCAAACAAAGGCTTCTGTAGGCAAACACACTCTTGAGTTGTGAATAACTGCAGGCAATGGCAGACCCTCTAGAGAAAACAAACCTGAGAAACAAAGGCCGTGCTGCATTGGAAACAAGCTGACCTCACCTGAATCTTCTGCCTATAGTTAGAGGGTGTGTCCACGTTACATTTACAGTCTCAGACCAAAAGCTTACAATTAGCCTCCACCTTTTTAATAGTGGATTTAACAGGGGCCACTCAAACATAAAAATAAGCAGTGTGAGGTTTCCTGCTTTGAGCTGTCTCCCTTCACAAGACAGGCTTGTTCTCCAAAGCAAGTATTTGTGGATTTTACACCTCCAGAGTGTGTCCTGTTTTCCTGGGCAGCCACTGAAACTTTACAGTCAGTTGTAGCTTATGTTCAAGGTCCAAGGTTACTTTATTGATACCGTAAGCATATTTGTTTTTGCATTGGTTCAAAACATTCACACATTCATAGAAACGGTTTAACACACTCAGAACCATTGAAATAAAAACAATAGTGCTCAAAGTGCTCCAAGCTCCAAAAATCAAACCAAAGCAGGACACAGAAGAGGATAGCAAGCCTTAAAAATAAGACCAATACGTGAGAAATAAAATCGTTTTTTAAATCGGTTTTAAAACCATAAAAACTCCCTGTGAAGGGCATGAAAGTCATTATTTAAAACTGAAGTGGCTATCCACTGTACCTGCCAGGGATGTGACAGATGGTTGGGGCTACTTCCAATCAGTCTACACGACAGTTTCACAACTGCCAGACTTCAAAATTCTTCTCATCATCTAAAATAGACCCAAGGTATTTGTAAGGATGGACACTCTCAATGGCCTCATGTTTAATTAAAGTGACTTCATGCTTGTGAGATTTTCTCCTAAAATCAATAATCATGTATTTTGTCTTACCAGTATTAAGATGAAGATAAGACTCCTCACACCATTTTCGAAGTCTTTGGTCACTGAGCCATGTCTGTTTTCGTTCCCTTGGAGGAGACTGCCAATGACAGAATCATTGGTGTATTTTATGATGAATCTGTTGTTATATCTGCTGTGACACATGTTTGTACATGGAATAAAAAGGAGATGTGACAGCACACAGCCTTGAGGTGACCCAGTGGAAGTGCGTTTAAAATCTTAGAGACAATTGCTAGCTCTCACTCTCTGTTTTGTTTTGGGCAAAATACAAATATCACCTGTGTAACACGCTACCACCATGAGAATACGTATATCTAGGAAAATGACATGCCACAGAGTCATGCAGTTTAAATGTTTTAAAGTGCAACAAGGTTGCATTCAGGCAGTGAAATAAAAAGAGCAAAGTTCAGTGATGTGTGCTTGGTGACATTTAAACCTGCTATAGACAGATAGGCTGAAAGACCCCTTTTTGCACCTAGGAAAATGACATGCCTCAAAGCTTCCATGCATTAATGCACACATGCAAATACATCTGTCTCTACAGGCACACCTGTGCATGCTGGTCTTCTTTAGTTTTCACCCTGATTCTCTTGATAATCTTTCTCACTTCAAAATTCAAATAGGGGTCAAACTAATTAGGTAGGGATCAGGGTGTCTGTTAGTTTGCTGAAAATTGTTCTTTTTATAGTACACTCTAGAGGGAGAAAGGGAGAAAAATAAAGTGAAAGCAGCTAAATGAGTTACTACATAATTATTACCCTGGCAAATTACAGTGAAGTGGAAATATGTTACCCAGTACTACTCTTCTATGCCACTGAGGCAATGTGAAATCTTTGTAATAGACCAACACAAAGTAGTGCCTTCAGCAGTCACCTAATTTTTGAACACAGTTGATCTTTTGGTAATTTAGTCGTAGTATAAGTACAAGTGTTTTGTGAGTACTTTTCATGACATTTATACAAAACACTGTCCCCATGATGAGACTTGGTGGTGGCAGCATCATGCTGCACAGACGACTTTCGTCACCTGGGACAGTGGAGCTGGTCAGAGTTGTTGAGAAGATAAATTAAGCCAAAAACAGGAAAGAAAACCTTTTAGAAAGTGTAAAACACTTGAGTCTGGGGTGGGGATTCAGCTTTCAGCAGGACAACAACCCTAAAACTACATCCAGAGCTATAATGGAATGGTTTAAATCAAAGCATATTCAGGTTTTGGAATGGCTCAGTCAAGGTTTAAACAGATTTCAACTAGAAATCGTGCAAGACTTGTAAATTGCTATTAATGATTAATTTGAATTGAATTTGAATTGAATTTTGAATTGAATTACTATAATCACACCAAAGGAGAGTTCTGCAAAGTAATGAATACAAATGTACACTTTCCTGGTTTCTAGTTGTAAATTAAAATCACATATTGTTTCCTTCCATTTCAGAACTATACTTTGTGTTGGTCTAAGAATCCCCACAGCATGATGGTACCACCATCACATTTCACCATGGGGGCAGCGTTTTTGGCCGCATCTGATCAGAGCACCATCTTCCACACAGAAGACCTTCAAAGAACTAATACTGAGATTAAATTACAAACAGGCTGACTTTTTTAAAAACTTATTAGGTAACCTTCCAAGAGAATTGGAATTGTATGTTGAAGTAATAGTATAAAGGTAGGTGAGTACAAATGCATGCAAAAACTTTTAGGTCTGTATTGGCATTTTCAAAAATCCATCGCATTGCGTGCAAATTTTATTCTTCAGGGTACATATATCCCTTTGGCTGAAATTTAGAGGTACTTTTAAATGTATAATATTCCAAAAACAAGGGTTTTGCCTGGACTGTAATTAATCCTGAAGGTTTACGCCCGGTTACTGACTGTGTGCCAAAGTGGCATTGCTCATACTCCAGAAACCAAAGATGCAATGAGCAACAGAGAAAACAGAGAGAGAACAACAAAGGCAGGAGGACAGACTGAATGAAGAACCGCGCACAAACACAGGTAGTCCTTAATAGAGATTTTTATGAGCTCCAGGCCTGCTAAAATGGAGTGCTGCGCATGTGTGCAGCCACTCTTATGGGCTCACTGGAAGCAGGGCAAGGGAGGGCGAGAGCTTCCACACTCGCAATCCGTAAAAATGGTCTGATTCATTTTTCGCATGAGAGGGTCTCAGAGGGGTAGCATCAGACCAGCCAGTCCACACAGATTTATGGACCATTAAAGCAGCAGGCCTCCTGACCACTATGGCACTGTTGGCTGGCTTCTAAGACACACTGCCCCCTCATTCATGCTTGGTCAGTACTCTCCATCACAGACTAGCATCCCTATTGTTCATCCCTTTATCAGTCACACTTTTACTGCCATCTACGAACTCCTCTCATAGTTTGTAATTCAGCTTTTGTTCGCAGTATCTTTATTACAAATTGAGCTGTCTGCTGTAATTTTCTGTCCTGTTGAGTTCAAATACCCTTATTTTGTTTGTCTTGTACACCATCATAACCATAAAGCAACTATATTTTTACAGATCAGAAAGAGCTCTACCATCACTATGAAAGTCACTGATGGTGGTCAATGGACTATGTTGTTTTAGCCTAACATTTTCACAATCAGATTAGCACCAATGCAGGCACACAGACTAATGGGTCTGTCTTTTTAAGTCATCCTCAATCAGTTGTTTCCGTGGTGATTAATGCATCTTGGTCTCCTATTTCTCATTCGCCAGCTTGTAACTTCATCATCATCCCTGGGAGTGATACGAAAAGGAAAAATGGGGCAGAGTCGGTGCTGCCTGCTGGCCCTAAGAATAGCTCAGTGCACAATAGAAAAAGATGCAAATGCCCAAAGAGAGAAAAAATAATGAAAGAATTCTTCACTTTAATTTAGCTATTCACTCTTCTTTTTAAAAAGATATTTCATTAGGTCGACATTATAAAAGAAATCCACAACAAATACTGAGCAAACATAATTGATTGGCATCTTAAATACATTTTCAGGCTGTCTCCCTGCCAGTCATTTTAACACAAAACACACCACTGCTACCCAAGCCTGTTTGTCCAGTTCAAAGAAGAGGAAGAGCAACGTGTGCACCGACACTGTTTCCAAAGAATTTACACTGCAGCTGCATGGCAGGCACTTGGGGTGAAAGGAAAACAGAGCGGCTATTAGATCAATTCACAGATAGCTATTCATGTGAGCTTATGAAATGGAGTGGCTGAGATGAGTAAGGCATCACCATTATGTGAAAGTTACAGTTTGGTGTGAAGTCAGTTGGCCAGTGAAGCTGCACTCAAATGATAGCCAGGCAAAGATACAAACCTATAACTGCCAAGCTCCCTGCCGGGCATTGGTGGCACAAGTGTACAGCTCTAAAAATTTACAGATGGGTGTGTTTTACGTAGATAAAATAAGTTTATTAAGTATATTGCTGCCCTTTGTTTCAATAATTTGATGTTTGTCTATATGGACACACATGTTTGTCCAGGGGTCATTTTAGTCCCCCCCCCCTCGCCCCTTGTATCACCGTTTACTGTAGGAGGGGCCCAGTTGAGGGTCCACTATCGTCATGAGGCAGGGCGCGGTGACACATCCTTTCTCTCCGCCCCGAGGTGTTTGTGCAGCCTGCCCTGAATAACGCGGGACCCGTCCGGCTGCTTTGCTTTCACTCTTTATTAACAGACAAATCCCACTATTAATGCTTCCAAACGAAGAGGGTTTAAAACCCTCTAAAACACATTATCCTCCCACTGTACGCTGTGAACGCAGGGAGATAAAACTAAAAAAAAAAAAAAACATTGTAAGATGCAAAAAACTGAACGGCGTGCGCGTTCGCGGTGCTCCAGCGCTGCGGCAGTTGCCAGGGGAGATAGGAGGGGAGGGGTTGTGATTGGCTGAAGTGGACCTGTTGCCATGACGACGGCTAGGGGTTTGGTAGCGTTGCCGTGCGCTGTGTGATCTGCGCGCTGCGTGTATGGAGGAAGCAGCTGCTGATCTGATCTCTGACATTGTGTGAGACAGACATCTGAATTAAACTCTGCCTTTACACACATCGCTCCCGGTTAACGACGTGTATGATTGTGAGTATTTTTTTCTATACATGTTTTTATAATGTACGTGATCAAAATGTGTTCGGCTGGAAAAGGGTTAGCGTTACGAACAAGCCAAAAGTAAAATTGGTCAAGTGACTTTGCTCAGAGGAGGCAGCATGGCAGATCAAGCGACAGCATGTGGCCCCTTACTTAATGTTGCTTCTCTGTTTCCTCCGAGGAGAAGACAAAGACATTTACAGAGAAAAAGAACAGGTCTCGGTTGACGATTGGAAGTATTTATTTTCTCGCTACGCTATTCCTAATAGTTTAAATGTCATGCTAAAGCTAGCAGCCGATTTGCCTTCACTGACTCATCGACCGACTGCTAACACTACTTCGCTTCACGGTTGTGCTGAGGGAGCCTGAAAACGAAACATGTCGTAAACTTACTACAATAAATAGGGAACCAAACTTGGTGAACTTACGGGTGTAAAGTTACTTCGTTACCAGTGTTGTTTATCGGAAATTGCTAAGTAGAATTGACCACAGACTAACTCTGAATTCATCGCTGTGTAATTGCTGTGGTTTCTTATGAGTTATTAAGGCAAGACGCTACAAAGCATATTGTATTTCATTGCGAACAGCACTTTCAGCTTATATTTTCCTTAGTGGCTTTTAGTCTAATTGATTCATTAAAACGCATTTGGTCGGCTCGTTTTGTCTCAACTTCCAGCACTCAGAGACACTAAGTCGGTCCTTTAGCTGGTTCTGATGTGAAACACTCGTCGTTCCCTTTTTGGCATCTATAAATAGTTGAATATTTCATGGTATGTATTGACAGCACCAGAGGTTATGAGGTACAGTGGCTCAGCTAAGCACATGATGTAATGGATTAACTCAAGATTGTCCCAGATACGGAGCCCTATAAACAATGTTGGTGGAGAAAAATATGTCTACTGTGATTGCTTTGCTTATGTCATATGCTAAATAGGTTTTAATATACTCTTTGCTGGCTAAAATAAAAACGTAGGAGAATTTTTAAGTAAAATGGTTAAAATTTCCAGTTGGTGAAATTATTTACTAGCCAAAATGCTAGTCTTTACAGTTGTCTCAAGATATTCTTGCAGTACCTTTTACAGGAGACAAAGTCGGTCCAAGGCACAAGCGAACCAGGCGGCTGCTAAAGTCTCCAGGCCAGCCAGGGGTTCCCAATAATGTTTAACGTTTAACTAGGACTGCAGCTATTATTTTAATAATGAAATATTCTATTGATTATTCTGATTAATCAGTTAAATTAGTAATTTGATTAAAAAAAAAACTTTCACACTCTGCAAATTTTTTATTTAGCTACTTAAGCTTATTTTATGAGTAACGTTGAGCACTAGCATGAATATGCTGGTGCTGAAAATGGGCAGAATGTAGCCTTGCTAAAATGTCATGTAAGAAAGGATTGTTTTGTTGCTTTTCATTGTTGCACCATGCAGGGTATTTTACATATCAAGAGTCAGGCATAAGCTAACTGAGCTGCTGCTGGTGGCCTCCAGGCCAGCAGGGGGCCCTCAGGAGTGCTCAACATTTCTAACAGCATACAGGTGTCAAAAACCTCCTATTTATAATGTTTATGCTTATGGCAAAGAATGAGGCTACTTTTACATTTGCATTTACATTTTTGTCTTACTGTAAACTGTTAAATGTTGGCTTCTTGAACGTGCAACAGTCAAGCAGGGGAAATTTAAACGCTATATCAATGTTGCAGTGATGAATGGCCAATTCTGCCAAGAGACCAACATTCAGTAATCAAAGTGTTTTTATTAGTCGTTACCTCAAACTTTCTTTGCATAGCCTGCATAGCCTCTGCAAGCCTCATTTGTTTTGTGTTGTTATTGTTCGGTTTTGCCATTTCTGTTGTTTTAATTCACTCCAACTTGCTGCTGCGAGTCGAATGAATACATTTGTTTATTTTTGGCCCTAGGTGGTAATGCCAAGGTAGATGGTCCACATGTAAGGCACGAATTACTTTTTGTGCTCAAAATGAATCAGTTCTTTCGCCTGGAAATCCACAAAGGGCACAATTCAATCCACTAATCCAAGGTTTTAGGTTTGTTTACCAGTATGAAAGATAGCTGTCAGCTGACATCAACAACATCAGACAGAGATGTAGTTGACAGTCCCCTTAATAAACCACTTTGTACCCATGTACTTTAACATTTTGTATCAGTTTATTTCTATGGGTATTAAGCATGGAAATGAGTATAAAAAGACTCGAAAATCACATACAATTCATATCCATTTACTTGTATTTCCATTGATTGTGGTTCTGGTCCTCGTTTTGGGCTGCTGACTTATAAAATTATGATCACTGATCAAACCACAATAACTGGGTTGCCTCCTGTTGGTAGATAATATTTATTGAACTCACTTAACCACCTTTAGTATAGTATAGTATACAGTATAGTATAGTATAAGTAGCTCCTGGAAAATCAGAAAAGCCTTCAGTTGATAAAAATGATATAAATTCTCTATATGACACATGGTCGGTATGAAACATCCTGCGACTACTTTTCATACCTGAAACAGTCTGGCGTCTGTGCTGAAGGGACCCCAATTTAGAGAAAATAGACGGCTTGTAAAGGATTTATTTTATTGCCTAGTTTAAAGCACTCAACTATAAAACTCAACAAATGTATGACATGTAAAGTGGCAGATTACTTGGTGAAGTCCTTAAAATAAAAATAAAAATCAACGCCTCCCAAACAACTGCCCAAACATTGTGTACCATGGTACACTGTTTGATATGTTCACTCTCTCTAGCGGTTTAAGCCTCTTTCCTTGTCTGTCAGGATTGGATTTAGTGAACTGTACAAACCTCATCTAAAATTTATTTTTTGTTCAGAGGTTTCTCTATGGACTTGATCAATAAATTATAGAAACCTTCTTTCACGTTTTGTGAGGTGGCAACTTCACATTACATCGAAGTTGTCTCTTTCTTCGTACTTGCCAGTTGTTCAATCTCTAGTGGTTAATAGAGGACAAAGGCAAGTGGACCCTAAGGGTCAAACACAGACAATAAAAGGAACAGATGTTGCCAGTCTGCCATTATTTTATTGCCAGAAAACTGTGGGTCGAAGCATCTGTTGTCTTTGCTGTTGTTTTGTTGTTCCTCAGTGTATATTCTCTTGTGAGCCCTGTATCAGCGTGGAGCAGCTTCTGAAGGGGTTTTTTTTGGCTGCCAGAACTTTACTGACGTTCATTGCTATAAATAGAACCTACTGTAACTCAGTGAGAGTTGTGATACCAGATGAATTTAATGACAACAGGGATGTAAGATAATGTCAGAGCTGAATTGTTTTTAGATACACCAGAACAGCCCCAAATATCTCGGTCAGTATGTGGGAAACCAAAGCAGAATTTAGTAAACCTGCTCATGGAAAGAAGTAACGGCTTCTCGAACGCTACCATTTTTCATCATGCCGTTACTTTGGTTTAAATTATAGTGTCGCAATTTTTTGCCCTCTCCCACCTTTTGCTGTGCACTGCCAGTCAGCTGCCTGAAAGAAGGCTACAATCCTTTTTTCCTGGGTACAAGAAAGACAACTTGAGTATTTGGAATTTTTTTCAGTTGGACAGTCGTGGTGTGGAAACTAAAGGAGCATCACTCTTAACTGTTTTAAGACTACAATTGCAAAGCTGCAAGCGGCATGTCCGACTGAAGGCTAACTACTTGAGCAGATAGTGTGACTAAGTAACCAGCTCATGTCAACATGTTATACTCCCATTGTTACTCAGTAGTCTGCAGAACAGCAAAACGTGAAAATATTCTACACAATAGGCACTTGGAAACTACTCCTTAAATCAACAGGGTGTTTATTCTGTATTTATTCTATTTTTCTTGCCCAAGTCAAAATCAAAAAATGATAATTGTTGCCTTTCTGTTTTAAATAAAGCATTTGATCATGTTTCTTATTAGAAATTTCCTTCTATGTACGGTGATACTCTTAAACCAAGAATCTTATACCGAGCAATGGCTTGTACACAGTGATTGAAATGATTACTGGCTGAATTGAGGGTGAGAAAGTTGCGCAGATGATGGTGTAACTTGAAACTGAAATTTCCAACTAGTTCGCATGACACGTGATATTATGTTCTCGTTCTAATTTCAGGTTTTCATCATGTAGCCTAGATGATAAATGTGTCCGCCTGTCTTTGACAGCTTTGTTCATAGTTTTAAATTTCTAAGAAACTAATGCTTTTATAGTCAGATGTTCCATTAAAAAACTATCAGGAGTATTTTACTCCCACAGTCCACAGTTTCTGGTATCAAATATATCTTAAGCCCTAAAAGAACATACAGAACTTCGTAAGCTCTTTGTTGTGTTCTTACTGAGGTAGTTGTTCCTTTTGTACTGTGCTGACGACAGAACAGGAAGATGTTCTTTAGAGGATGTAAAACAGTAAAAACAACACGACAAAACGGACTTCTAAAGCATGGCATATTATCCGATATGGTTTTGAATAAAACATCTTAATAAAAGAACTACATTGTTTATCCGTGAAGTGTGACTGATCCACTGTCCAAGCAAGGATGGCACCAATCACCGGTTTGTGTTCTGTAATTAGTCTTATCACAG
Organism: Crenichthys baileyi; assembly: GCA_036173005.1. Taxonomy (NCBI): domain Eukaryota; kingdom Metazoa; phylum Chordata; class Actinopteri; order Cyprinodontiformes; family Goodeidae; genus Crenichthys; species Crenichthys baileyi. Next base: position 185,160 of record JAHHUM010001268.1, read on the forward strand.
GGTTGTGCACTTTGACCCGGAGCAAATAAAGACTCTGGAATCCACCGCAGTCGAGCGTCTGTGGCATTTAATTCGTTACGAAAGCTGATCGATGTGGCAGAAACTTTTTGCCGATTGCTCAACACAGGCTGAACCTGATTTCTCCTGAATGAATTGGCTGAATAGAGGAAAAAGCTCAAAGCTTTGTGGCTCGCTGTTCTCTGAGAATCTTGTCATTACTAGTCAGTGTGACTTTAATTATCCTGACAGATTAAGTAGCTGAATTTTTGGTTGCCCTTATTCTTGTATTGTACATTTTTAGTTTGGCAGAAACAGGAAGTTGGTGATTGCGCTGCTGAAGTGACTTAATTTTTCCCATAATTATGCTGCAGGGCTCTTTTTGCACTGATTTGCTTCTAACAAGAAATAATTACAAGTTGACCTCTCTTGTTATCAGCTAAATTAAAATGCAGAAATGGCTTTTCTGAACAATGTGGCTTCAGCCCTTTCTTTGCATTGGTCAAGTTAGTTCGTTAAACTCAAAAGTTTTATTCACTTGAGATGAATTAATGAACCCTGAGCTGTCAGTGTTAACGCTGGCCCTTGTGAATGATGAAGTCGAAACCCTTCTGTAGTAGCTTGCCTGAGCGATCACCCACGCAGCCCCTGTGTGATTTAGGAGGGACGTCCCCAGGAGGATGTAGTTTGCTTTCTTTTTGAGTCTGTGACATTCTGCTGATCAAACATGCGTGGTGGCTCTGTATTACAGCTGCAAATGTAAACGCCTTCAGAGATATTGTATGCTTTCATGCTTGCTGCCCTCCTCCTTTTACGTTTTTGTAGTTGTGATTTTGTTTCTGTTCTTTTGATAAGATCAGCTTGTTTGTTCCTTCTGATGTTTTGCATTAGTTCGCCTTGCTTTCAGGACGCTATAAACTTGACACTTTTTTTTTGCATGGCTGTCACTTGTGCAAACTTGGGTGAGCGTCTTGAGGGATTCACTAAAACCACTGAAATTATTGGGAGCTTTTTTTTTTTTTTAAAGCCTGGTCAGTTTTAGTGTGTTTGTTCCATAAATGTCATGTTTTACTCTCTTTGCTCCACTGGTTCTTTTACATCTCTTGATTGCTGGACATTTTGGTCTCTGTGGTGAGCTGAATCCCTCCCACCTTCCTTCCATTTGCTGACCCTCACTGTCTTCAGCGCCTGCCTCATTTCTGGACTCAAAACACAGGCCATTAGGGGCCGCCTTACTGAAGGCAACAGTGGCATGAGCGTTTCCTTGATTGGGAGAAAGGAAGAGGGGAAGACGGCTGTGTCCTGTGTCACAATAGGTCTTTGTCTTATCTCATTTGGCTGAAATAAGGGCATTTGTGGATGTGACGGCGATGAGATGACGAGGATACAGGCGGGCCAGTTTGTATGTAACAATATTTAGGATAGGTTCAGCTTTATGGCTATAAGACTCTCTTTTTCGAACTAATATGTTCTAAAAACAGAAAGAGCTTTAATAGTTGGTGATACTGAAGGGACAGTGCCTTGAAATCGTACGTAACTTCCTATCTCAAGGGTGTGCAGTGTTTTGTTTGCCATACCTGGTGTCTAGCATTTAGACCAAAATGTTGAAATTTAGTCTCATCGAGCCAGAACACACTTTGTTTTGTCTGCTATATGGCTTGTGGCAAATAGCAAACAGGGCTTGTTAAAGCTTTGTTTCAACAATCGCTTTCCACAAAGGCCAGATTTGTGGAGGGCACGACTAATACATTTCCTGTCAGCAGATTCCCCTGCCTGAGCTGTGGTTCTCTGCAGCTCCTCCAGAGTTGCCAGGGGCTGCTTCTCATGGCGCAGCGCCCCTTGCAGATTTTCATTTGTAAAAAATGTTGAACACCTTTTATCTTTTTCCATCCACTTTACACTTTGTGTAAAGTGTGTTTATCTATGTTGAGGTTTAAGGCTGCAGTGTGACAAAAAAGCTGTGTAGGTGTCATGGAGAATGTACAGAATCAGTTTTTAATGTTGCAACATGTTATCTCAAATCCTAAAATTAAAGTTTTCCACATTCTGTTTATTGTGCAAGGGTCCAAACCAAGTAGGCTTTTTTTAACCAGCATTTATTTACTCAGGGCTGCTGCTGTTCAATAGCGAGGAATGTCACATGCAGATACCAACTCTTCACTGCGCCCCAAAGTGGAGCAATGAGCTTAAAAAGTTTGTGTTATATAACTTCCAGCTTCAGTATGCAAGCTCTTTGTATAATAACTGCTATCAGTAACTCCAGTATATGTGGGGATATTTACGTGAAATACGTAGCTCTAAGGCTATAACTGAGGCTGCTGATGAGAGGGGGGGTTGAGTGTTGGTACTCTGAACCTACAGACACATGACCAAAGAGATAAGGTTTCAGTGTTGGCTGAAGGGGGGGTTGGCGTGTACTTTGGAAGGCCTCACCTCTGTTTACAGTCAAACTGGAGTTTGTGTGTTTCAGTTTGAAGTCCCCATGTGAACCTAATGTCACCATCATCTATTGTTGCGATTGCATGCTTGAACACATTAGGATCAGCCGGTGTCTCCCTTCTACTGGCTGATGAAGTTCATAGTTTGCAAATGTAGCTGTCGTTGCTCCACTAACAAGCTCCTCGTCCGTCTTTACTCCGCCTGATTTCTGTGTTTTGATGTGGAGAAGAGCTGGCCATATTTGTGTAAGTTTGTTTTGTGAGAATGAACTTCCTCAACAGGCAGGAGGTGTTTCCTTCCCTCCGAGGCCCCTGTTTGAAAGTGCGAGGTGAATACTGAGCACTTCGGAAACATGATTAGAGGAAAAACAACTGCGTCTTTGTACCCGCTGAGTGTGGGGCCTGTTGTAGTGCTTTGTGTGAGCATTTTTACTCTTTACGTTTACCAAGCAGCTTTATTTCAGAATGTAGCATTGCTTTTGCCAAAGCCTGATTAACCTGAGCACTAATGGTCATTTCGATATGATTTTACTTAGCTACTAAATAAAAGAATTCCCTCAAACTGGAACAGCCTCCCCCTCTGCCTACGTACTCCTTTGTGTCATTCGTATTTTTCCAGCTCCAACCAGACTGAGTAGTCAAGTAAAACATCAGTTAGGGTTTCAAATAACAGCTGTCGTCAGCGTGAGGCTTTGCGACACACCTTTGTATAACTGGTTTGTGTCAACTGCTTTATTCCATGGGAAGAGGGTGTGGCGGGAATATGTGAACACGAGGCAGTTGTGTCCATAATTTCTGGAGGCTTTGCTTTTAAATCTGGCTTTGTTGTGCCCATATAAAAGATTCGGCACCAGTATTCATTTGCCCATCTGAAGCATCACTTTTTATGGCTTCGCCTCAGTATTGCGAAGTAAAACCTAATGGCACTTAGACAGGAGCGCCATGGCATCCAGGTTGGCAGCTGCCTTTGTCAGACAGGTTTGTGGAGAGCGGCAGCAGACTGCTGGCCTCAGCAGTTTCCGCCTGTATTGATCTCCCCACATTAGCTCTCTCTTCATGCACAGACATGAGCACAATTGCTTCCCTCACAACACTGGCTGTCGTGGCAACTGAGTCCCGGTCATGAGATTCACTTCTAGGAAAACATCTCAGAGCAGCTCCTGTACGTCCTCCGACACATCAACTCTGCTGATTTGCCACTTAAAGCCATCTCCATATGTCTTTGTGTATTTTTGAATAGGCCAAGTGCTTAACGGGATAAAAGAGCAGTTTGAAAGGGGGTGGGTGTCCTGTGGCACCTGCTGTTAGCCTGCCCGTTTACACATGAATATGATGAGTCTGGCTGTGTGCGGGGCCTTTTTTAACTTGCAGATGAGCCGTCAGGTCAGCACCATTAAAGCTAGCGTGTATTTTCAAGGATGGGCAGCAGTCAACAGGCCAGGCTGCCTTATTAGCTGCCTCTCGACTCCATTCACTAGTGTTCCTTTATTCACTGCAGTCCCAGCTGACTCTCTTTGATGCCTTTTTCATAAGAGCAATAATAACTGTGATCATTGCAAAAGCACTGGTAATTGTACAGCTGCAGTCGTAGCAAAATACTTCCTGTATTTGGGTGGATGTAAACTGGCTTCCTCATGTGTCCACCTTTCTTCTGTTAATATTCAAATGGAAGTCACTTGAAAGGGGCAACCCAAGGGGAGGTAGGCTTGGCAAATTGGCATGACATTCTCAACAAAAGTCAAGAAGTGAATATAAAGTTAAAAATCCTTTGACGAAGCACAAGAGCAACCAATCAGGGTCTTGTTCCCAACATCAGCAGCGGATCCTGGTCTCTTCTGCCCTTTTCCAAGTAGTTTGTGTCTCCTGTAAGTAAATGTGTACTGAACTAAGAGTTCAGTAAAGCTGCAGAAACATTAAGTTAAAATAAGGAATTTCAAAACGAGAATTCTGTAAGTAAATGTGTTTTTGTGACTCCATTAAACATTGTCTATCAACCTTAGTTATTTTAATTCGATCAGTTATCATTATCTGTCATATTTCATGAGACCAATCCGAATCTGAAAAAAAATTACAATAAATAAAGTTGAGAGATCATGATTTGTGTGGTTATCAAAAATGCAGTACACAGTACAAACTGATAACCATCTGAATTTCCAAATGTATTTTTTTTTAATCAAATAGTGGCTTGTAAATTCTTCTTCTGTGGCTGTTACAGATTAGTTTTTTCACCCCTGGCGTTCAGACTAATCACTTAACTCGTTTTATAATTTCACCGCCTCTGTCTCCCATTAAAGTTCCACCAGGTTTACAGCGTCATGGTCTGTTTAGGTAGAAACAAGACGCATGTTGGCTGTTTATGACGTTTGGCCGCACCTTTTAAACCACTGAGACACCACTCTCAAGTCTGCGTTTGGCCACACCTGTGTAGGCATCTGGTGTAGTCTGACCTACTTGTAGTCAGAATATGTTGGGCCATTGAATAAGTTTAGGGTGGCGAAAATGCGTTATAATAATCTTAAGTAAAAGTATGACAGTTTCAGGGTGTCAAGGTGTTTATACTAATAACGTGAGCAAACAGCAATAATTAATCTTTCTGCTGGAAAACTATCAAGCATATTGATCAGGAGAGTTATAGATGTGTGTCCATAACACTTATTTATTGTTTTATTTAGATTTACACTTAAACAAGAATGAACACCTGCCAAACTTAGTAGTTATTTTGTAGTAACTTAGTCATTTTGCTCTATATAGTAACATTGATTAACACCTGTTAATATTAGCTGGTTAATTACTTGAGCTACCTGGTTTGGTTAGCAAACCTGCAGTCCGACATCCTTCTGTAACTTCCCAACTGTAGTTTGAAAAAAATGATGACTTGCTGGTCTTTACTCTCCAAAAAATTTCCATGATTGGAAATATATCCAAGCAGGTGAATTTATCTTCCTTTAGTCACTCTCAATCTGTCAGTCTGTATTTATGGAGCACGTTTCATACAGGGTGAGGGCGATACATCAGATAACACATGGAGGGGGAGAAAAAACAGACAAACAACAATGACAAAGAGCTAATGAGTTAAACAAAGCTTAACATGTGATACAAATGCAGAAAACCTGAAGTAAATAGAGGTGGTATTGGTTTTAAGGACTGTGGAAATGCATTTGTATTTATTTATAATGATAAAGAGCTGGGAAAAATATTCAGCATAGGTTTTAAGAAGAGCGATGAAACCAAATCCACATATTCAAAAGAAGGTAGAAACAAAACAAGGAGTAAAATGTAAGAAAAAATAAAAAAAGTACATTCCTCATGTCTTCCTCCCTAATCTCTCTGCTCTTTTTCTGTCTGAAACACTGAATAAAGCCCACTAGTGCCTCAAAAAAAATCAAAAACACAATAGCAACAAAAAGAAATATAGTAAAAAAAAATAACAGGACATATTCAAAATCCAAATAAATCAAACTAAGAGTTCAGTAAAGCTGCAGAAACATTAAGTTAAAATAAGGAATTTCAAAACGAGAATTCTGATAAAATCCAGACCATAAAGATATTTTTCAAGTTTGATTTTTTTTTTTAAATCTGTATTCTCAGCTGCCCTCGGGTCTTTAGGAAGGCCTATCCTAAAGCATACAGATTCTCAGGTCTTGTAACCAGGAAAAAAGCATTGTAGCCTCTTACAGCCAGCAGACTGGCAGTGCACAGAAACAAGTAGGGGAGGGGCAGTGTTGTGTTACTCTGTGCTCCATGCTTCTGAAAACTCTGCTCATTTCAACACTTTTGAAACATTAACCTTTTAAAGATTGATGCAGCCGATCCCTGTCTGTCACACAGTTGTTAATTCAGTCGTCACTGAAACTCTTAAACAGCTTGAAATCGTTGGGAATTAGCCATTGAACTGGTTCTTTTCGTTGCTCTTTCTCATTTTTTTCTTTCTTGCTCTGGTGTATGAAGGGACATATATATACAGCTGCCTCTACATTGTACCAATACAGTAAAAGTCTCAAGCAAACCTTTGGCCTATGTGCAACGCTCTATTGCTAATGTGCTTTTTAAGAAAACAAGATGACTCATCTGTGGGGTTTATTATGACACAATAAAGGATCTCTAATCATAGTCTACAGTCGTTTTCAGAAGCTCAAACTATATTTTTCGTCCGAGTCTGTGGACTTCTAGATCTTTTTACTGTTGGTAAATTAAATCAGAAAGAAGAAGCTGTCTTGTGGAAGGATATCTGTGATATTTTGTTGTGACATAAACAGGCAGTCCTCATGCTGCCTGACATATCTGCTTGCTCTGCTTTGCTGAGAGCTGTGATTCATCGCAGACTGTGGAAAACTTGCACAGCCTACCTTCCTACCACTTCCTACCTTCTCTTTGCTTTTTGTAATCTTTTGGACTTCATTTTTTCCAGTTTAGTGCAGAGTCTAATCTCTTAACTATAATCATTTATTTTATTTGCTCAAGTGGGCTCTCCATTTGTCTTTGGAAACTTAATGGACTTATTTCCCTTTAGTGAGCAAAACTGCAGAAGTGCTTGTAGTGCACCCGTGTAATTCTGTTGTGCAATACTTAACGACTAGAGAGATGGACTAAGGATAGATGTAGATACCACAACAACATAAAAGAAGCAAGATGTTTTATTAATAAAGATATGAAAACAACACATGCTTTTAGAGCTAAAGAAATCAGATTAGAGCATTATTCTTAATCTAAGTCGAATAAATCCGCTGTATGTTTATCTGGTCAGTGAGAGTTGAGGGGTTATTCTGTAAAAGCACTAATGCCTCCTTTCTCCCCCCCCTGTCCTCGTTGAATGGCTCTTACAAACTGATTTATGTGTATGCTCACTCCCTCTCCTGTCTCTGCCGCACACTCTTGAGTTTGACCCAATTCTTATCCTATCGCAGAAATGAAAGACATGCCTATCTACCGCACATGATGCGCCTTTACCTCTCCAACCTCCCAACTTCAGCCCAGATCCGTAACCTCTCAGACCACCCCAGGAACAATGACAATGAAGAATAATCATGTTGACTATTGGTTTGAATGGGGGGGGCGGGAGGGATTTGCAGTCGTCATCTGTGTCAAAGTGAGCCCGCCTGGATTACTTATTTTCTTACTGACTTGTTTATGGGATTTCTGCTCATGTTGAAGGGATGACATGGTTGTCATGGTGACAACCGGGACATAAAGCTTGTTGTGAGCCGAGACAAAGAGGGAGCTCTTTATGCTCTTGGCCTCACTAAGCAGTGTGCTAAGCCATCTCTTATAGCTTATTTTAGTAAATTAGCATGGTAAAAACCAGAGATGCACCAGTCACAATTTTGTGGCACATTTCCAATCAGCAGTTTTTTTTTGCATTGCTGATTTTAGTTGATTACAAATTCTCTATAATGAAGACATTATAAAAAATGAAACAAACAGTATTCCAAAGTATTCTTACTGCTGTGAATGGTCCTTAATTATTTATGTTAAGAGCAGAGGCGACAACGTGCTGGGTGTGGTGGGAGCAGTTGCTGTACCTACATGGTTTTGCTAATATTTTAAAGGAAAAACAAAATCATTAGATCCTATATTGGCAAGTTGCGCCATTGGCACAGCAAGCATTACAAAAACTGCAATCTTTGTATGTCTATTTGCTAGAGAATGTAGATCGTTAAAATAAAATCTGAGATTTCTTTTTAATCCAGCATGGTAGGTAACAGATATTAAAAGCTTAGAAGGACGAAACGGAACAGCTTTCATCAACTCCATTCTGGCTTCGTGTGTTAAGCTCTCTCTCGCTCTCTGGCAGCCTAAATGAGCCACAGAGATGTCTCAAACTGTTGTAGAAAATAAGATAACCTCTAAACCTTACTGATGCTTATAACTGCTTAATTTAAAGGGTAGACCAATATAGTCAGCTCTCAAGAAAGAAGTGATGCATAATATGGAGTTCACGATAAGAAACCTTTTGGGGAAAACTAAAATGTTTTTTAAAGCGTCTTATCAATGTAGAATATTATATTCCAGGTTTGACTTGTCTATATATATATTGTGGTATTTCTGTTTAACTTGAAGGATGTCCAAACGCCAAAAAGCCCTGGAATTCTCCCTCTTTATGTTTTCACAAATAAAGCTTTTATGAATCTTCAACTGTGTTTAAAATGGATCCCTGTTCTTTGTAGAACTATCCAGTTGAGGTTTGATCAGTCAAGTATTTTAGATTTTGAACTTGAGATGATCAAAGAAGTTCACAGTCATTAACAAAACTATAAATTAGGCCTTTAGTTCAGTTCCGATAGAAGATGCAAACTTCCGTGGCTAACGGTTAGGTAGTTGCTGTTTTCTCAGTGATTGCCTGTTGTTTGTATCCTGTCTGGACAGAAACTGGTGGAGCATTCTCCAATGCTTCTGGAACCGAGTTTTCGGCCAGCCCGACGTCGTCTTCCCTAGTTGAATCTGTTTACACAACAAGGCTACACGCAAAAACGACTTAAAGAACCCACCTTCACATCTGTAGTACCTTACATTTGTTTCAGAAGATGGCAGCAACCAAATGAGACAGACCTAACTTTGCTGAGTAATATCGTGGTGTTTTAATATCCCAGAATCTCATGCCATGAGGTATACCCTCCTGCTAACTTTGAGCCTTCTTTCGACTGTAGCAAAGACTGTTGCTGTTGATGCCACCTTATGGTGCTTAGATACGGCGTGTTCACTGATCAGAAAAGTTTTCATTCATCCAAGGCCGTGACCAATTTTTCAGTGCATCTTTGGTAAATA